>JAUPFT010000024.1:11410599-11745599 GCA_036936625.1 Parnassius smintheus behrii
GTCACGCAACGCTACGTTTGTTTTTAATTTATTATATCGTGATTCGTATGTGTAAACCTGTGCAAAACATAAAGAAAACATGCCGTCGTGTATTTTCAGACGATGTACAAATTATATCCCAAAAGTTAAAGACAAAAATGTGTCATTTCATGCGTAAGTTCACAAAACTACCTATTTTCATTTCATTTTATTCGACGACGCCGTCTAATGGCAGCCGGTGCATGCAGCTAGTAGTCAAGCAACAGGCATCCCGCCGTACGGTGTCATATTTTGTTTCTCTTTCTTCACGCGTATAAGTAGTTCTAGTATTTTCGCCATTTTTAAGCGCCGCGATGTTCGTTCATGACGTGTCTATACGTCATTGGTCAAAACACATTCTTCTTCGGCAGCCTGTTAAAGTCTACAGCTAGAGACACTTGTACGTGGTAGAGTCACGCTGCAGCTATTTTATGGTTGTAGCACGAACGGGTCGGCTCGACCGCGGAAGGACCACACTCTCACAGAAAAGAAAAGTAAAAAAGAAAGAGTGTAGAGGACCGGAAAACCCTTTACTGGAACGAGGCATTTCATCTTAGCCGGCAATGCATCTGCATTTTGATTCTTAATCGAGGATAGATGTAGATGTTTATGTCACCCAGAGGGGTAAAGACTTGAACGAAAAAGACTACGAACATCCATTTAGCACCATTATGACCACGTATTTTAAATAATTTATGATCCTGACATATCTCTCTCACTTCTTTCATATCCATATTGCAACATTTAGTATTTTACAAAGATATATAGATATACTAGCCTGCCAGGCAGACGTTGTTCTGCCCTTTTCTACGACTCTGTCTTGTCCTATTAAGAATCCTTAAATTCGCAAAAAATAAATTGTGGGTTACTCATGGGCAAAAAAAAACTATCCTATCTCTCAAGTTGGACCAAACTGCACACGGTGTGCAAATTTCATTAAAATCGGTTAAGTAGTTTAGGAGCCTATCGCGGACAAACAACGTGACACGTAATTTATATATATTAAGATAATCCACAAAACTCACTTAAGTAGCAACCATGGAGGTTAGAGAGAAGGAGAATGTCCGTGGAGTTTTTATATGTTTTGTTTTTATTTTAATTTTTTAAATAATTGTAAAGAATAAAAAAGACAGATGTCACAAATAAGTAATCAAAATATTATTCCTGTAATTTTGACAAAACATGTCATCGCTAACGTATTGCAAAAATGTAAATTGCTTTATTGAGACTTTTTTGTTTTTTAAAGGAACCGTTTCAAACGTAGCATTGACGCATGCGCAATACGGGTACGTACTGCGCATGCGTCAATGCGCTTGAAAGCGTATGTATAGTGCCACCAACTTATCTGTTCAGGTGGACAAAATTGGAACTAAGGCCGCCATTTTGTAAATGACATTTTTATAAAATATAAATAATATATATAATAACACTAATTCTCACTAATTTTAATATATTAACACGAAATTTGTTTTATTTTATATTATGTGTACCTAATGAATATGTAGTCACCTATTTCCTCGCCGAATTTCTTAAATGGCAATAGTAAGCACTCCACTAGCGACTCTGTAAACTGAACAGATAAGTTGGTGGCACTATACCATAGATTACTTGGTATGTACTATGTATTGTGACTGTCAAATTATATACAAATATAATTTGGAATAAAATAATATTGCGAATGTGAATTGAAATGTAAGCTATCCTATCTCTCAAGTTGGACCAAACTGCACACGGTGTGCAAATTTGATTAAAATCGGTTAAGTAGTTTAGGAGCCCATCGCGGACAAACAACGTGACACGTACTTTATATGTATAAAGATACATAGAGAAAAAGAGAGAAAGGGGGAGATAGATAGTCAAGCAGTAAGACGCAGGGTTCATTAATCTATATTTCACTTTTATTACTCTCGACTTTGCTACTCCGAACTTGTCTACCTGGCCCCTTTTTTTCAAGTTTTTTTCTGTATTATTTAAGTTACAAGCTAAATTGATACTTCGTTGGGCAGCTAGATAAGTAGGGATATTTTTAACATGATTTGCACAATTGGTCACATACAATTATTTTTCACAGAATCATTTTCATTTTTAATTACTTATCTTCTGTTTGGAAAAAGTTGTACTTTTAGTAGCGTTACTTCGAAAATGATGAGACTTTTTGCACACTGTAGTATTGATAAATAAGTATCCAGGTTTTCATTAAGTAAAAATAATAAAATGAAAATAATACAGTTGTAAGTTTTTTTTTAGAAAATTTTGACACCAGACTTTTGGGATTTTTGAAAAAAATAATTAAACCTAAATATCTCGAAATTGGTCCACATTTGCATAATGCATTTTATGGTTCATTTGATAGGTTATGACCCCAACTATCACGCCTTGGCGGGAATACGTCGAGTTACCAATAACCCTGTATATATACACACAGGTCATGTATTTTTGTGGTCGAAATCAAATAAACTATTTGAAGCTAGATTTTTAATCGGTGATGATATGATGTTCAAAGAAGGCTACACAATGTGAAGACAAAGATGGAATACTTCAATGACAGTAAAACCACGCGGCAGTGAGTTGTATGAAAGACCGTAGTATGAACTTAGAATAATAACATCTATTCGAAGAGTATGAATAGTATGGACCGCGACCACGTTCGCACAGAATACCAGCATAATGTTAATGTTTTGAATAATGAGAAACGAGAACTGGAGAACCTTTTTTACTGCTAACGAGGCATTCCATCTTAACTTAACCTTCAGGGGTGACAACGCACCTGTATTTTGATCCTGAACCGATAAAAGATGTAGGTGTACGTGTCTATGTGCCACAACATACATTTCCATCCATCCATCTACCTATCTGGTGAGCTGTGTGCTTTTTTATCTCTCCTACTTTTATCAAACAAATCGCATCTGTATAGGCAGTGTAATCGAAGTGTCATCTTCGTGTCAACAAACACAATGACGTAGGTTCATACATATGTGTCGGTTTTTGTTTGTCAGTTCGTATTGATAATTGATATAACCGACTACGTAATTTTTTTTTGCTGACCTCTCTTCAGTAGATTGTGCGAGTTTATGGCGTAGTAATAATCAAGACCTTAATTTGGGTATAATTTAAGATGAGATGTTTTCTAAAACTAGTGTGGAATTAAATTATTTTAACTTCCATATCCAAATAATTATTACTTAATGTACCTAGATAAATATTATACTCAACCTCCTACACACACACACATACACACAAGCACACAAGGAGGCTTACCTACACTCTACAACTGTAAGTTAATGATTTTTGATCTTTTTGTATACAGTAAAATGTAAATCTTAAAGGGAAGAGCGCTGCTGTCTGAAACACAGATATTAAGTTATCCAGTTCAGACACAGATGTTCACTGAATTGTATTTATTGTTAAACTGTATCTTAAAGTATTTGTATCCTAGAAATTAAGATATTCTTTGTTTGTTTGAATAAATAAATTTTTATTATCCTATACCTTTAAACGAGCAATTCTTGTATATATATATATATATATATATATATATATATATATATATATATATATATATATATATATATATATATATATATATATATATATATATAATCGGGATTTCAGAAACGGCTCCAACGATTTTCATAAAATTTAGTGTCCAGGGAGTTTCGGGGGCAATAAATCGATCTAGCTAGAATTTATTTTTAGATTATTTATTTATTTTTATAAATTGTCTTTTTGCCCGTGTTTTTAGGCAATGAAAAACTGCTACAATATCGTTAGAATAAGAAGGTAAATTTTGACAGTTTATTAATGATTACAAATAGCTTAATTGGTTTAATGGGCGGTTACAGAATCGTAATACCCCGGTTGGGACTGAACGACTTTTTAAAAATTTTTTTTTCAAGTTTCTTTCCTTTTTGAGAAAATCTATTTTTCCGAGCCCTTTTTTAGTATTTTTTAAAAGCACGAAAATTTAAATTAAACTAATTGCACTCATGATTTTTTATTTAAATAACCAGTTCAGTTTTTTCTATTATGTCGCTAAGATCAAAAAATATTATTTGTATTTCATCAGTATGTAATTTGTTTCTAAATATAATTTCCAAAACACAGGAATTAAAAAAAACCGAGCGAAAAATACCGAGCAAAGCTCGGTCAACCGGGTACTTATTATTAATTTAGGAAAGATGCACATAATTCTTTACTCTAGAGTCAGGTTCTATTTAAACTACTTTCTTGTTAAATTCCAACAAATTCAGCCCTATGAAACAAAATGTTAATGGTATTACGCAGTTGTCACTTGTGTATTTAATGTAAAATAACATGAATAAAATAAGTATCTAACTTTGTCAACTTATTGCTTGCACGGTGCGCGAAGGTGGGCTTAGTACAATTATTAACTTATATCAGGTGGCGCGCGTTCACAACTTCAATGATGTATTATCATTCCTAATTAAACAATACAACTCTTCCTAATTCAAAACGATATCTCCACAGTTATTTTTCTTTTGTAGCAGTAACGCGCTTGGTACCAGCTTGTATATTATACTATTATAATATTATTATCACAAGCATAGATACCAAACAAATAATAACATAATAAATAAGTATTCCCGACGGAAAAATGACATACGCATGATCGTCGCAATTAACTACTTATGATATTATTCAATAAACAGATGACTATGCAAAAGGTCACCGGGAGATATCGCGCTGGTCGCCGTTTTCCGCAAACAATACGCTCGCGAGAGTACGGGTACGGTTGCATTCAATTGACAGTTAACACTAGGGTCGTCAATTGACAAAAAATAACAATACCTATAATGAAAAAAATACAGTAACAGGAATACACTTTCCGCTACTGTATTTCTTGTTTATATTCTATATACAGAGAATAACAATAGAAAAAAAAACTATGACTTAAATAATATGAATATCGATAATTCGTGAACAACCTGATATTTTTCTGTTAGTTAAAAATAATAAAGACAGCAAATATTTCAAAAATGATGAATGTTCGTTATTTCTTAAGTATTACGCCATATAAATCAACAGAACGGTTGACAACCCTAGTTAGAAAACAATATAGTGCGATCCATTCACACCAGTAAAACAAACAACGCCCCCAAACATTCGATAGCGTTCGCTGCGAACATCTGTTTTAGACACGTGTACTGATAATGCGCTTGCACGTACTTTTAGGTATTTTATGATCGGAATTAAATCAATTGAATGGGGTTTGATTGAACCGATTAGGTTCGACGATCGTGTGTTTGATATTTCAATCTACGTCAATTGATTCAGGCCATTGTTGAAAGCAGTAACCAGTTAGTTTTGTAGGACATTAAGGTATAAAAGCCTTGTATTAATTTTAGTTTAGTTATTTATCGTCAGTGGAATGCGATTTTTCTTATCTCTCTTATTATCTATTACATAGAGCTTTACATTGGATATAAATGTATCTAATTAACAATAATATTGGATAAATGTGAATGAATGTCTTGATTGAATATTATACAATACAATACATATAACATGCCCTCGTCTTGGTTTAAAAGAAAAAGATATCCCATACTCCATTTATCTTGTTTCATATAGACATTTTACATACATTAGTATAAACGCCCATTACCTCACATAAATAGATACCTTAGATCATACAAATACTTGACCCTCGCAGGATTCGAACCCTAAAAGCAGCCCTCCACACCGCGACTTATTGCTAAGTTATGTTGCTAACGGAACCACTGCGCCACTGAAGATTTACACTATGTACTCCAGCTAATGGAGAATTATTAGCATTGTATTAGGTACGGTCAAAGCAATTCAATAAACAAACTATTATTCTTTTTAAAACTTCCTCTATAGGTGAGTATATTATAACTATTTTATGCATACTTGAAGCAGGTTGAAATGTTAGTTAAATGACATCAAACGAAAACATACCTTAACAAGATATGCAACGTGACCTTTGACGAGCGCATCAGGAGCATGTATCCAGTTCCGGCCGTTGGGGGCACCGTTGGCCTTACTGCGGCCCTGCCAGAAAAGCAGGGTGGACATCCTGGAAATAAAAGGTTAAGTTTAGTTCAAGTGGCAAATCTAAAGCATCAATAAAATATGTGAGTATGTAGTAATAATCAACGACCATTGTATTATGTATCACTGATAAGCTAATTCTTCCAAGGTAAAGCCAAATTTTTAACTTTCCGCTAAGAAAATTGAAAATCTTCAAAAATAGCGAAGTTATTGGTTTCACACCGATTTTCGAAAATCGAGTTTTCATCAGATCATGTAATAGTAATATGGGGCGGGGGGATATATAACTTTATCATCACAGCTCTTCACAAGTTTTATACGTGGTAGAGCCATGCTGCGATTATATTAGTAGTATAGTTGTAGCACGAATGGGTCGGCTCGACCGGGGAAGGACCACGCTCTCACAGAATACCAACGTGAAATAGTAGCTTAATGCTGCTGTATTTCGTATGGTGAGTGTAGAGAACCGGAGACCCTTTTTACTGGAAATGAGGCATTCCATCTCAGTCCTCACGGGTGACAACGCATCTGCATTTTGATTTGTAATGGAAGATAGATGTAGATGTCTATGGGCCGCAGCAACCACTTACCATCAGGTGGACTGTGTGCTCGTTTGTCACCCTATTCTATATAAAAAAAATATAAAAAGTCCGCTGCTGAACATAAGCCTCTCGTAGGGAATGTTACAACTACAAATCAGTCCTAAGCCACCTACATTCATTGATTTTCTGTATCTCTTACCAGGTCGCCACACCAGCTAAGCGAAAGCCGCCCAACATATCCTCTATACGACCTACAAAGGCGGGATATCACTTTTACAAGTGGTAGAGACACGCTGCAGCTATATTATGGTTGTAGCACGATTGGGTCGGCTCGGGGAAGGACCACGCTCTCACAGAATACCGGCGTAAAATAACAGCTTAATACTGCTGTGTTTCGTATGGTGAGTGTAGAGATCCGGAGACCCTCTTTTACTGGAAACGGGGCATTCCATCTTTGTCCTCAGAGGTGACAACGCATCTGCGTTTTGATTGTTAATCGAGGATAAATGTAGATGTCTATGAGCCACAGCATCCACTTACCATCAGGTAGAGTGTGTGCTCGTTTGTCACCTTTATTCTATAAAAAAAAAAACTTTATAAAAATAATTAACTATTAAACTTTTATTTATTACCTGGTGTAGGCAGCCCTAACTACTTCATGATAGGTATGCAAAAGATGCGTGGATGCTTTGTTTATATGGTAAGTATTCATAATTAAAGGTATTAATATTTAATAATTTTACTCTTTTACGATATCTGCAATACTGAATGTATTATTCATTTTGCATTTTCAACACGCTGTTATTAGCTTGATTGTATGTATGTAGCCTGTGTCTACGTACATGTCACAGTTAAAACTCATAACCGGTCGAAACCACTTTCGACTGCAAAAATCAGGCAAAAATGGTTTTAAACAAGGCCCTTAGTCAAAAACAGTTTTGACTAATGTTTTATTCAAAAATGGTTTTGCCTAATTAAAACTTCAGGCTATTGGTCAAAACTCGCAATATCAGTGACAGTAGGTTAAGGTGCGGCTGGGGTGGCACTTGGGCCACCCTAAAGCCGCGGTCATTATAATAATATAAAAAATAATTTTAGGATTGACTTTTTGATTTTAAAAATTCAAAAATTATAAGTCAATGGTAGTTTTGACTAACACTCTTGGTCAAAACCACTCTTAAAAGATATAATTTGGTCAAAATCACTACTACACAATATTTTTGCAGTTAATAGTGGTATTGATCAATGTCCTTCTTTTACCTGATTTTTGCAGTAAAAAGTGATTTTAACCGGTTATAAGTTTTGACCGTAACATAAACATACATTCATACATATGTATATGAATGTAATGATATTTTATAATTCAGTTTTCAACCAATTTCGGACTTCTAAATAATCTGAAATTTATCAGACGTACTAAATTATAGTTACAGCCTACCAATAGCCCACTGCACAACAAATTAGGTCTCCCCATAAATGCCTCACAGGGGGGATATATGCCGTAGTTTGTTTCATTATGTCGCCTATTGCGACACCCGTGGACTGATATGGGGTGGTGGATATTCTCATACTACACTCACGGCCGTGAGGATATTACGTCATGACTATCCGTACGTAATATCCCGACTGGGATCATCACTATGACGTAATATCCCGACTGGGATCATCCTACGTAGTAATATGTCAAAATCTTATATTAGTTTAATTATAAATTACTACCATACTTTTAGTTCATAATTTTCCCAAATATACCCTAACAAAAAATACAATATAAAACATTTGTTTTCATGTAGAGAGCTTATTTATTGACCGCAAACAATAAAATAGCTGCTATTTGATGAATTTATTATTCCAATAATTCTTTACTTGCAAAACTTGATAGTTTTAAGGTATAAGAAATAAGAATATAGTTTCTTATGCTTTTTGGCTTTGTGAATGTCGTATAATTTGTAGTAAGTATAATAGAATAGAATAGTACCTATACTATAGAACAGAATAGAATAATTTTTATTCTATATAGATTACATGTAATTCTTATTGGGCCATTTTTTTTACTAACCAGTCCCTAGTGCAGTTAAAAACGACGCCGGTTCCTACTATATGGCAGATTAGAATAAAACAGTACAGTAATACCTTCAAAGTGCCAAGTGACACAAACTTACCAATTAGGTATTGATATAAATATTCAGTGATTAAATACTGCGCAGAATTCGATGTGAATGCTATGCGGAAAGAATCGTATATAAATTTATTTTTAGTAACTTATAATACGCCATAAATCGATTGCGTATTACATTGTGAGGTGTTATCTAATCACGGTATGTGCCACCGTCTAATATTTCAAGACGTCGTTTAATGTTCGAACTAGTATGTAATTTATAAAAATCGTCGTATGTAGTTTAAGAAATACCCAAAGTGTAGGTCCTCTCTTTTTCACTAAATGACAATAACACAGATAATTATAGAGATAATGAAAAATCAGCAACGCAATTAAAACATAATAGGTGCTTCATTTAAGTAGTACCTAAGTAAACGGTAATCAACATTCATCATATGTAAGGGGTATAGCGTCTTTGGAAATTCCTGCCACTGAAAAGCTTTTATAGTTAGAAATGTGGCCATGCGATCCTTATTCCGTCTGCTATAATAGAATAGAATAGAATAATTTTAATCAATTCGAAGATCACATGTAATACTTATTGAAAGTAATTTTTTACTTTTACCACAGGTTCGGAAAAAAATCTCTGGCCTAGGAAGAACCAGCTAGAACTTTTTTTAAAGCACAATTTACAATATAATATTTTATACAATTGTTTTCATACATTTAGAAATAGCATGGTAGCGGTCACCTCATTCCTAGGGGTTCTTTTCAATCATGTACCTACTTTTTAGTAGTATAATAACCTTTACTAAACAATTTTTGCTTAATAAATAAGCTAAGCCTGAATATCACAGCTGAATTGTAAAAATTGCATTTGTGTATCTTTACCTACGACTGATAATTGTTCATGGGGGGGGGGGGGCATAGCTCGAAGAACCGATAACCGATGGGGAAGAAAGGTTCTCAAGTGGCAGCCTCGTACCGGTAGGCGTAGTGTGGGGCAACCCCCCACTAGATGGAGTGACGACCTGGTAAGATATGCGTGTGGCATTACTTGGGGAAGGCCTATGTTCAGCAGTGGACTTGTGAAGGGCTGTAATGATGATGATGATGATGACCTACAGCTGATCGTGACATTTTTTTATAAAGAAAAACGAGCACAATCACACAACACAGTCCACCCTGATGGTAAGTGGGATCTGTGATCCATAGAAACCTACATCTATCTTCGATTAAGATTTTAAATTCACATCCATCGTCAACATTGAGGATTCTTATCCTCAATGTTGACGATGGATGTGAATTTAAAATCCCTTTTAACCCATCCCGAATGGGTCCCGATGGGTTAAAAGGGCCTCTAGTACTCGTAACTTACCATACGTTACAAAGCTACATTAAACTTCAATTTTACGTTATTTACAACCAGAGCCCTGCCCCGGCTTCGCACGGGTGATATGCTGGATTCTACAACCTCCTACCGGGTCTAATTACGCCTATAACCTACGCGAAAGTGAATGCGATATGTTGACAAAGTTTTAACGCAATCTGATGAATATATGGCACGGTATGGCAGCCCATAAAGTACGAACAAGCAAACACAATTTTTTATAATTACTTATATTAGGTTTCAACAAATTAATGTTAGTTGAGTATCATATTCATCTTTGATTTTTAGTAATACGATATTTAAATGATGACATTTATTGAAATTGTTATTTGTTAAGACGTATTTTTTTCTCTTGTGACTCACAAGCTCTTATGAATAATTAATCAATTGACTATTCATGAGAGCTTTTAACTGTGCTTAAATGAATAAAAAAAATACGCTGGTATTCTGTGCGAGCGTTGTCCTTCCCCGGTCGAGCTCGCCCATTCGTGCTGCCAACACAATTCAGCCGCGGAGCAGCAGATAAAAATTATGTTCTCAGTTGTATATACTCTGTCACTAATGCAAATGTTACATTAATCATTACGTTATAATGAGCTGCGAGTTTACATAAGGCGTTTAATTTAAATGATATTTGGAAAAACCAAGGGCTAGTGTTTTGAGTGTACGTGGATTTCATTATTAAGTGGAATCTTTTTTCTGATTAAAAACTCAGAATAACAAAAAAAGATAGACGAAGCGTTGCGTAAATGTCACGTGACGCTGAAATTCTCACTTCTTTTTATTTTATAGGTGAGTGAGGAGGCGAACTGTAGGAAACGAATAAACCCACCAGATAAAACGAATAAAATTGGTTTGTATAGATCAATATCATCATGTATTCTCGAAGTATGTGAGACGAAAAATTTTACTTACGTTGGAATCTACACGGACCATTCAAACACATCCCTTTGAAATCAAAGAAACGGACTCTTTGTACCCTCGAATATAGGAATTACAAAAATTCCGATTTATTGGCGATCAAAACAAGTGCTACAATACCAGTAATTATTACGCAGTCCATTTTGAAAATGAAAATAGAGCATAATAATACGCAGTTTGATTGTGCCTGTATTATTCTGTGTGAGCGTTGTCCTTCCCCGGTCGAGCTGGCCCATTCGTGCCGCAAACACAATTCAGCCGCAGAGTAGCTCTGCCAGATAAAAAATATGCAGTAAAATTATGTTTTTAGTTTTGTATTTACTTCGCCACTAATGCATTACATTAATCATTACGTTATAATGAGTTGCGAGTTAACACAAGACGTTTTATTTAAATGATAGTTGGAAAAACCAATACCTACCACGGCTAGTGTTTTGAGTGCACGTGGATTTCATTATGTTAGATTATAGGAGTGGAAGCTTTTTTCTAATTAAAAACTAAGAATAACAAAAAAGATAGACGAAGCGTTGCGTAAATGTCACGCGACGCTGAAATCATACTTATCTCTCCTTTTTATTTTTATTACTCCTTTTTATTTTATAGGAGAGCGAGGAGGCGAGGAGGCGGTTGTTTACAAGTGATTTACACAAAAAAATCACAAGGGGAACCTATCTCTGATGCCGTTCTATGTGAAAAGGGAAAACATTAAATGAAAAACTTCGAACTTTCAAGCAAGCATGGGCTGGTTAAAACGGTTTAAGTGAAGACATGGTATTCGTGAGCTTCAAATACAAGGAGAAAAACTGTATGCTGGTTCTTCAGCAGCTGATTCTTTCTTTTTCTGAACAAACCGGTTTTCCGAACACTTACGTCCCCCAATTAATTCGAATAATCGACGCTCTACTGTACGTTCAATAATCAATAAGTGGAGGTACGAATTATAAAGGTAACCAAAATTTCTACAAACTTGTTCTATGTTTGCAGTAGGTGTAAAAACTACAGATGTGTTGTCACCTCTTACGACTTGGATAGAATGCCTCAGACCCTGTATCAAAGTAGCTCTCTACTCCATTTAGACTATTTATATTATATTAATAGATAACAAGGTGGATTCATAACCACCCACAATAACTACTAGACAAAAAAGAAGTCCTAACAGCAAGTATATATATGTAATTGATAGAATCAGGCGTTACTTTGCGGAAATCCATTATAATAAAGATACCAATAATTAATTCGCAACCATCCGCTCAATTAAATACATGATGTGTCTTACCTGGATTGAAGAGCACCTCCCGCCCTCCCTCAATTGCGTGCACTAATCCCGTCCCACTAATCCACCAATAGCACCACTACTCCCAACACCACTACTCCTGGCGCCACTACTCCCAACACCACTATTCCAGGAAAGACACACCATCGACGATAATAAACGACACGTGTTTCGCCTCTACACGAGGCATCTTCAGGTGATGTAGACTCTACGGCGGCTGACCGCTAACTTAGCGCAGTAGTAGTGGTGCTGGGACTAACTATTGGTATCTTTATTATATATATATATATATATATATATATATATATATATATATATATATATATATATATATATATATATATATACGCAGGAGAACTTGCTTATTGTGGAGACTTGAGATATAAAGGCATTAATCACACGTTAAATCTCCGTCCATTAGTATCCGGTGAAATGCAGACGGACAACCAACACGTTCAATGTAAAGTTTAACACATTTTTGTCTTTTATGAAAACGCCGTAGACTTTTGCGGCAACGTAATTTAAAGGACAAAGCAGCTTCACGTCAAATAGGTATCTTAATTAAACGCAAATAAGGTCGTGATAATCCTTTATGGATCACAAGTTTAATCAAAGCAATTATATGGTATTATTAATCACGCATTGTACCATTGATTTTTACATCACGACTTATGAAGGACTCAGTAACTTGTAAACATCTATCTATGCGTGTATTGACAAATTTCGATGTTCTTATCGAGTGACTTGCTTAAAAATTATACAAACTATATTAGGGGAAAGTAAAATGCGCATGGATTGTATAGTGTACTCGTAACAATGAGGTCTCCGTAGAGTGTTGACTGGGGCGTGCGGGGTGACCATTACGAAAAACACAGGCAGTTGTATCAAAGTGCTGCGAGTGCTTCGCCCGCCCGTATGGGAAACGTCAGGGTATCAATCATAGGTTTCTGCTGTCTGTGGGCGCCAGAGCCAAAAATACTGCCCCTTACCCCCTTCCCGTTCCTCATTTTCGAAAGTATGTTAAATAACGAACAATCGGTAAATCACTATAGTCTTTATACCTATTATTGCGACTGCCTAGTTTGTTTAGAGGACAAACGTGACTGTTGCGTTTTTTTTAAAGGATAGGGTGAGAAACGAGCACACAGTCCACCTGATGGTAAGTGGTTGCTGTGGCCCATAGACATCTACACCATCTCGTATCCTCCATTACAAATCAAAATGCAGATGCGTTGTCACCCGTAAGGACTAAGATGTAATGACTCGTTTCCAGTAAAAAAGAGTCTCCGGTTCTCTACACTCACCATACGAAACACAGCAGCATTAAGCTACTATTTTACGCTGGTATTCTGTGTGATCGTTGTCCTTTCCCGGTCGAGCCGACCCATTCGTGCTACAACTATACTACTAATATAACCGCAGCATGGCTCTACCACGTATATCGTATCGTAGAGTGTCGGACCAGAATCATTACGTTTTTCTGTCAAGTAATTCTTAGTAACAGCTCGGAGTCATAAAGTTGGCGATGTTTACCCCCTTGCCTCGGAAAGCAAGTATAGCCATTGGTCCTGCGCCCGATATCTACGACGATCGTGTCAGAATGCCACACCGTCGGACTATGCGAGTGAGAGAAAATAGAAAATGCACCTGTGCACTATAATCCTATCCTGCGCGCTGTCCGAAAAACGATTCTGAGGACATTACATTTTATTAAATATTATTTGACATTTATGACATTATGTGACATTTATGTCATTATGTGACACTTATGACATTATGTGACATTTATGACATTATTTTAATAGGGCATGTTAAAGTGTCGTCGAACAGGGCAGAACAACGTCTGCCTGGCAAGCTAGTTTATTGTATTTTCTGAGATTTTTAGTGTCACCATTTAAATGTTAATTCGGAAGTGGATTTTTCTTTACAAAAAAAAAAATGCTGCAAACTAAAGTCTAACGCCCGGGGCCGTGGCTCTCCTGGCCAGCTATTCTATATTAAATGGAAATCATATTTTAACCATTTCTT
The DNA here is from genome assembly GCA_036936625.1 of Parnassius smintheus behrii. Lineage (NCBI taxonomy): Eukaryota > Metazoa > Arthropoda > Insecta > Lepidoptera > Papilionidae > Parnassius > Parnassius smintheus. Next base: position 11,424,900 of record JAUPFT010000024.1, read on the forward strand.
GGGAAAATGAACATAAATCCCGCGAAGACCGAACCAGAAATGGGGGTTTTTTCCAAATTAGGCTAGTGTGGATGTAGTTTTAAGGGGTTAGTGTCCATATCAATTATGGTTGCATGATTAAAAGCCGTTTCACGTGGTCCGTTCAGGAAAAGAAATAACTATCGTATATCGAACTTTGTTGCAAAAGCGTAACCACACATTGCCCCCCTGAAGGAAGTGTGTCTAGAGGAGTCGGGTAACTGGCATGACTAGCACAAGTTGTTTATTATATAATATTGGCGCCAAAACTAAGTGACGTAACGGTCTTAACACTAAATGTAGATTAAAAATAAATTCATGCCAATGCCAGTATAGCATACGCACTAGTTTTATTATAAAAAAGTTGTTCGGTTGAATTGCGCGAGTGAAATCAGATGTACACGTAGAAACTAAGTCATTACTTGTCACAGCTTTCGAGTCTAAATTGCATTTGAATTGATAACCAGTGGTTATATAGTATACAAATGCAATCAGTAAAATAAAAATAAAGGCAAATTTAAGCCAATAACTTCTTTCTAATCTAAGTAATTTTACGTTATTTTGTATTATCTTACAATAAGTATTCCTATAAACGAAATGAAAACCTGTTTAAGATCATCTTGATCAGCAGTTTTGACGTATAGAGGTAACAGTGGTAAAAAAAATGCAGACACATTTTGCATTAATACAATTAGATAGAAAAATAGATCTACTATATCATAACATACGTGGTAGAGCAACGCTGCAGCTATATTATAGTTGTGGCACTAATGGGTCAGCTCGACCGAGGCAGGACCATACTCACACAGAATACCAGCGTCAAATAGCAGCTTAATACTGCAGTGTTTCGTATGGTGAGTGTAGAGATCCGGAGACTCTCTTTTAATGGAAACGCATTCCATCTTAGTCCTCAGGGATGGTAACGTATCCGCGTTTTAATTCTTAATCGAGGGTAGATGTAGATGTCTATGGGCCACAGCACTCAAGTCCACTTACCATCAGGTGGACTGTGTACTCGTTTGTCACCCTTATTCTATAAAAAGAAAGTTAAGCCGATAGCAAACTATGAGAACTAGGGTACTACTAGGCGCTCTGACAGATGTCTATGTATAGAGTTGCAATAGAAGGCTATAATGGTGGTGATAAGATTAATCGAAAGTAGCTAGTGATTACAAAACATGTTATAAGCGAAATGACAGTGGATTTAAACTTAAAATATATACTTTGTAATTAATAATGTCCTCCAGACAGAATTTTTACCACAGCGGCCGGTCTTTACAGAGACTAGCCATCTGTGGGGAAAAGAATTACAGTGTCTGGTTGTATGAGCAAGCACGGGTGCACCCTCTCAACCCGACACTCACAGTTCCGATGGAACGGCATCCGACATGACCGCAGAGAAATCATGCGCACGAGGTGCTTACCGAGGCACGATGGTGAAACACCGCCAACTTACCTATACCGGAATTTGTTACCGAAAAAGCTCATAATATCATATAATAAACACTTACGCCTGTCACCCAGAGGGGTAGGCAGAGAATACAGACTTCCATTTAGCACGATCCTGACAGACCTCTCTCGCCTCCTCCACATCCATATACCTACGCATACACGCTCGTCGGTTAAGGGTGCTCTTAATTTAGCCCATTCTCAATATATTGCCAATTTGGTCGACAAACTATCCTAGTACGTCCCTTTCCGACTCTTCCGTTCGCAACTTAAACTTACTTTGTCACTCTTTCGTCATTCATTCTTTCTACATGACCAAACTACCGAAGCATTCCTTTCTTAAACCTGGTGAAAGCATCACCTTGCAAACCACACTGTTTCTCATTTTATCACACAATTTCTCACCCTGTCACTCAGATTCAGTCCTAACATACTCCTTAGCGACCGCATTTCTACTGCGTTTATTTTACTCTCGTGCTTCTCTGCCACACCCAACTTTCACTACCATGCGTTAAAGTAGATAAGTCGATAACCGATTATTTTTGTCCCGACCCGATATTTTAGCCCGGGACTATAAGATCCGCAGTTTACGACCATTCAGAGCCGTTCTCCAACCAGCAACACGCCAGTCAGAGCCGAATTGGACTGCTTCGTTGGTCTAGTGGTCATAAAACGCGACCGCCTGATCGTGTGGTCCGGGGTTTGAACTCCGTAAGGGATTCCCCTTAATTATCACGCTTAACAGGCAGATTAAGAATCGCAGTACCAGACTTTTCACAATTTTGACTTTGATACTGCTTCCCGTTACCGGTCTGTGCGTTTAATGCCTATTCCATTTTTGGAATAGCTCACAGTCGGTTCTTAAAACAACAATGAGACGAAATGGCGTATGAGAATCCATCAGGATTCTCCTACGTCAGCACCGCCCCCTTAAAACTAAATACATACGATTAAAGAAACATTAACATAATTTTAAAAGTCTAGGATATAGTTTCCTATTAGATAAGTTGCACCATACATATGACTGGAAATGTTTAGTATATATTAATAAAATGAGGATGAGGGTCAGTACCTTGTAGTTAAACAAGGTCATGCGATTTTCAATCATATGACATTCATAAAAGTTAAAAGGAATTTTAGCTTCAATTTGCGCTATAAGAAAAAATTCACGAGTTCGTTGCTCGTTAGAGGTCAGCTGTGATCGACGTCCTTGATGCGACGTACCACAATGTGAATATTAAAATTGTTTGAATTTGCAACACGTTCTACTAATACAGCCCTGTTTATAAACCAAAACGTCTTCTTTGTTATCTGTGGTATTTTTCCGGGAAAATATCACAGAGAAGTGGAGTTCTAATTAATTACTTTGTCCGTTGCGAACGTGCGTTTGAGGCGAGCTTGCAATCTAAATAGCTTATTGCGCTTAGTTTTTATAATAATAATGGCCATATACTCAATTTTAAGATGTCGTTATGTCTCGTGGTGTCACAGCCACTGACTAAAGTGATATAGACAGCATGACTCTTAACAACATTTTAAGCAGCGTTTGAGTGTTTTATTTTTATAAAATAAGGGTGACAAACGAGCACACAGTCCACCTGATGGTAAGTGGATGCTGTGGCCCATAGACATCTACATTTATCCTCGATTAAGAATCAAAACGCAGATGCATTGTCTCCACTGAGGACTAAGATGGAATGCCTCGTTTCCAGTAAAAAAAGGTTCTCCGGATCTCTACACTCAGTCACTCACCATACGAAACACAGCAACATTAAGCTGCTATTTTACGCTGATATTCTGTGAGAACGTGGTCCCTCTCCGGTCGAGCCGACCCATTCGTGCTACAACCATAATATAGCTGCACCGTGGCTCTACCGTGTATAATTTAAATACGTATTTAGGCATAAGTTTATTAAAAAATATGTATCTTTGTAACCATATTTAAAATGAAATTTTCGCATTTTTAAAGATGATTTAATGACAAGCTGAATAAACACGTTGAAGTCGCGAGTAAAATGATTTAAAGCAAAATGATGCACTAAAGTCGCTAGAGACGATCGTGTAGCCTTGAATAAAATGCTTTCGGTGTAAAGAAAACCGTTAAAGTTAGGTACTTCTTTATTTTTGAGATAATACCGACAAATGTATAAGAATTGGTGTCCATTGTAAGGACCGAATTAACGCATTGTTGTGACGTGAGGAAAAAAATACTGATAGAATTTACCATGCTAAAGAGAAAATAAAAATAAATGGAATATTTTATGGCCCAAAGGAAGATAAAAAGAATTCACTTTTTTTACCAGCACGGGTTTTACCATCACTGCCTAGTTAAGATTATTGCTAAGTTTCAAAGTTAACTTACAAGAGTGCTTTTTGTAATAACGTAATTTGCAGTGTTTTTTGTAATTGTTATAACTAATGTGTCATTCTGAATAATGACTTACTATTAATGAAGTAAAAAAAGTAAAGTTACAGCCTATATACGTCCCATTGCTGGGCTCAGGCCTCCCCTCATTTCTGAGAGGGTTTTAGGGCAAGGAAGTGTCCGCCGCGCTCCCCCAATGCGTGTTGGCGAACTTCACATGTCTTCGAAATATTTTTTTTTCTTATTCCTCAGACATGCAGGTTTCGTCACGATGTTTTCCTTCACCGCTGAGCACGTGGTAAATTATTAAATAATACTTACAGTAAATTATTAAATAATACTTATATTAAATAATACATACGTGGTAAATTATTTAATAACTATTAATAGTTTAAGTTAAATTTTAACAAAGTCTTTATTGAATTCTATTTACTACTGTGTGATAACATATGTAGTTTCATACATTCGCCCGAATCTTTCCGCATCCGATTTGCGATGTAATGAAGAAAGTAGGAGTATTAAATAAGTAGAAGTAAGAAACTCACAGCCCACCAAAAAGTGGTTACTGCAGTTAATGGAGCCAGCTTCAAAGAAAACTACCAATGCGTTGTCGTTTGTGATGATCAAAATGTTGTGCTACACTAATCCAGAATATATAGCATAAGTAAAACACGCAATAAAAAAGGCTTTATCGCATAGATTCCGGCGAATGTATGCCACTTTCTTAGCGTGTGAAAAACTTTATTTATAATAAATAATAGTCGTGAGAAGTGCCAGGGTCTCCCATTACCAAAACTTATCATCGTCATCCTAATTTCCTACTTAAATATTCGAAGATGTTACTTATCAACAAAATCATTATATTATGTAGGTATTCTTTCTTTTTTCTATAAAATATTGGTGACAAATATGCACAAGTCCACCTGACGGTAAATGGATGCAGTTGCCTTTAGACATCTACATCTATCTTCGATTAAGGATCAAAACACAGAAGCATTGTCATCCTTAGGGACTAAGATGGAACTACCTGTGATTATAGTTAGTTGTAGTAGTGTATAGATACTGGTTCTTCTATAATCTTCAAAATGAAACACAACAGTGGACGCACTGCTGGTGTTCATGGTGCAGACCATTACTAATTACATAGGCTGACAGTTCCGCTGTTACTTCAATGTTATTAAAAAATATCAGCGTCATTTTGTTAATAAGCATCTTTGTACAAATTACATTTTTTATAGTATAAGGGTGACAAACGAGCACACAGTCCACCTGATGGTAAGTGGTTGCTGTAGACTATAGACATTTACATTTACCCTCGATAAATAATTAAAACGCAGATGCGTTGTCATCCCTGAGGACTAAGATTGAATGCCTCGTTTCCGGTAAAAAAGGGTCTCCGGATCTCTACACTCACCATACGAAACACAGCTCTATTAGCTCTATTAGCTGCTAGGCGTTCTTTGTTTGAAGTTGGCTGCATGTGTCCACGGGCTGCTGTATGATCGCTTGTCACGTTAATTTTATAAAATAAAGCTTTAAAAGAATTAATTCAATAATTAATGAAATCTTTAAAATGAATTTATAAGTAATAATAATAATAATAATGTCCTCCAGACCGAATTTCGGCCACGGCGGCCAGTCTCAACGGAGGCTAGCCATCGGCGCAGGACAGGATTATAATGCCCAAGTGTATGCGCGCCAGCACAGGTGCACTCTCTATTCCCTCACTCAACGACCGGAGAGAGACCAACGGCTTTACGTGCTTTCCGAGGCACCGGGGGTGAGACACCGCCAACTTCCTCACTCCGGGCAACTACTGAGAATTTCTTGACGGAAAAACTCAATAATTAGTATTTCTTTTGGCCCGACCCAGGATTCAAACCCAGGACCTCATGATCAGCAGTCGTACTACTACAATCACTAGACCAACGAGGCAGTCAGAAAAAAATATAGACATTTTTAATAACACAGTAAACAATTTCGAAAAATCCGTATCAAGTCAAGGCTTATAATTTGTATATAAAAGTAAATGAATGAACATTAATTCAATAAAGATTTAAATTTTCCACAACTTAATTTATAAGTACCTATAGTACATTTATAAGGTAGTATAATAAGTCTATGTTTATAAGTAAGGCTGTAAGTATTTGCGCTGTAAACTCGTTACTGTTACCTAATATCATGTTGTGTGCACATGTTTTGGAATAACATCCAAATTGTAACTTTGCATTTATGTATTATATTCAATTGTTCATGTTTTGGTGTTATTCTATTTTGTGTACCTACCTAAATAAATAAATAAAAATATTTTTATTACAGGATAACTGGGACAAACAAGCAAACAGTCCACCTGATGGTAAGTGGTTGCCGTGGCCCATAGACATCTAAGTACATCTATCCTTGATTACGAATCAAAATGCCCCGTGAGAAGCGTTGTCAACCGTGATGACTAAGCTGGAATGTCGCGATTCCCAGTAAAAATGGTCACCGGTTCTCTACACTCACCATACGAAACACAGTAGCGTCTATTATTTTACGCTGGTAATCTGTGAGAGCGTAGTCCTTCCCCGGTCGAGCCGACCTATTCGCGCTACAACTACATTACTAATATAGCTGCAGCATGGCTTTACCACGTATAAAGTATCTACAGTTTATTTTATATCGTTTATTTTTGCCAAACTTAACCATAACATCTTAAGATTACAATATGAACGTCATAGTAAATTATTCTACTACTTTGAAACCAACTTGCCCAAACACTCTGGCAATGAGAATTAAAATATTAATGCTTGATATTATAGTGGCTGTATTTGTGTGTGATAAGTCGTGAACATACGACGTTGTTCAATTTAACAAGCGGCGAGTTCCGTACTTAGTACGGACTGACACGGCTTGCTCCGGCACACTGATGCAACATGTACGTTCATTCACACTTGTTTGTTTTAGTGATGTATACAGACCAATGTATCGTCATCGAACTATATTACATACGTAGTAGTAATACCTCAATGTGTATCGTACGTTGATTACTTTATACTTATAGGATAATTAGGACAATATTTCGTTGGAGCGTTATCGTACTGACTAAGTGTTTTAAGCTGTGGTGCTGCGAGCCGCATTTTCCCATCTACAAATTAATAATTATTCCAAGTCTTGTTTGTCCATCTACAGTAATCATGGTGCAAGAAAAATATCTAGTGTAATGATTTTTTTCTTCATAAATTGAAAATTTGTTACGCTATGTTAAAAAAACTAGAAGGTCTAATCGCAAATAAAAACATAAACATATTACGCGGTTATTACGCAATAACATCAATATATTATAAAGAAGAGCATCCTAATATAATATAAAAGTAAAAATCGCTTACGACATTTATAATGTCGAAATTTATACTTATATCATAAATATTCTTAATTATCCTAAAAGCGACAGTAGCCTAATGGCAGGGCGCGGACCGCGAACTCAAAAAGGTCGTGGGTTCGAATCCGCCATTCGACTACTGGCGTGAATCACTCGTAACACAAGCAATTCAAGCTTACCCCGAGTGGTTAAGGGGAATATTAGTAATGTTTATAGCATTGTTAATATTCTTTAAAAAATATTCAATAAAAAAACATAAACGGTAAAAGTATTTAACTACAATACAAGACTATTCGTCTGTTATCGAATAAATCAAGGCTTAGATTTTAATATTTACTTTTTGCGTTTTAATTATAATATTATGCTATTTATGAGAGACCATAAAAATCGATAGTCGATAAAATCTATTTCAGCCTATGCTTGCGTAACAACACGCGCACAGAGAATGCGACGGATGTCAGACAGGCCGGGCTATTTACTGAGGGCTATCCTTTGCCTCGTGCAGGAAAAACCGGTGATAAGCAGATATTCATAGTTAGCCTCGACATCGACCGATTTTAGCCGGACTAAAATTATCGATAATTATTTTTTGGCATATCAATTACACCACTGTTCAGAGCTTATTGAATTTGTAATATTTATATTTTATTTTGAAATAAACTATACATATTACAATGAGAAGTTTTTATTATGACTAACACAATAATATATAGGACAACGCAGGTGCTATCTATATACATCTACCTACCCATTACAGTCTTATAAACGTACACTGCCGAACACAAGCCGCCTTCGTAGATTGCCTCATGGGGGGATTTTGCCATAATTGCCACGATTAGCAAGCGGGTTGGACACTATTTTTTCAGTACTTATTTTTAAGTTTTTTTTTTAATTTGCTTAATATTTTTAAGCTTATTTTTAAGCTGTGTGTACAAGGCATTAGGCCTTCATTTTTGCTAGTAGTCTTTTTTTATTTATATTTTATTTTATAGAATAAGGGTGACAAACGAGCTCACAGTCCACCTGATGGTAAGCGGATGCTGCGGCACATAGACATCTACATTTAACCTCGATTAAGAATTAAAATGCAGATGCGTTGTCACACCTGAGGACTAAGATGGAATGCCTCGATTCCAGTAAAACGGGTCTCAGATTCTCAACATTCATACGAAACACAGCAGTACTAAGCTGCTATTTTACGCTGTTGTTCTGTGAGAGCGTGGTCCTACCCGGTTGAGCCGACCCATTCGTAATACAACCATAATATAGCTGCAGCAGGGCTCTACCACGTATAGGTCTGTCTGGGTATGAACCACTCTTTTAACTATTCCTGATGTCAAACAGCAGTGTCTGTACTGCCGTGTTTCGATCAGTACGGTATAGAAAATCAGTACAATTACAGGATGCGAGGCATTTCCATTTATGTCCTCAGGGATGATCTGCGCATGTGTAAGCCTTCATTGTTTCAGGTCGGTTGCAAGTGTTCGTAGGCTGCAGTATAGGGTTGCCAGATGGTCGGCATTCGTTTGGATTCTCCCGACATTTTAAATGATCTCCAGACACCCGACAAAGCTCAAAATCTCCAGACAAACAGCTCCGCGGAAAGTAAACGTATGGCCTTCGATTTAATAAAAGCTGTGTTAGTAATTAGACCGAACTTTGAAGTAAATTGTTTGAATTTTAAATATTTTTTGAATACTACAAAAGGATGCAAATTGGTGGACTCTAGTAAAGTCCAATGACAAATACACGTGACATTTTGAAAATTAAGTGTACTTAAATTAGTTTTGTTTAAAGTACTTTTTGTAGTCTTTTAATTAAAAAAGATAAACCTTTTATTTTTAATATTTATTTCTCCCGACATCAACCCCAAAATCCAGACTTTTTCAAAATTTGTACAGATATTTTGGTCATCTGATTTGGCAAACATACTAGTAGCAGCAGCCACTTACCACCATGTGATGGGTAATTTCGTTATCAGTTCAGTTTTAAAATAATATGTAAATGATTAAAATTATAAAGAACTTTATAAAAACACTCAACATCAAAATATATTTTCTTCACTCAGAGAACAGGTTTGATTAGTATTCTTGTCTACTATACAGATGTGAGTGACATCATGATTGCAATATGGGAAAAAGTGGTAAAGCTGTCAATAATTCTAGTCAAAGGAAATTTTCGACTTTGGAAACCTATGCTGGCAGATTTTTTGTTCGCTCAAGCACTGAAAACAACTTCCTTGTGTAACAAATATATTTGTATACAATTATTTTGTTCCTGGCAAAGATGATATCGATAAATTAATAATTACATAATAAGTATAATGATTTCTTAAATTTACGCGAACACTACACATAGAATAAAACGATTAATACGGATTTTATCGAGTTTATTGTAACTTTTTAAGTCTCGGGTTTTACGCAAGGTAGCCGGGCTAACTATGACATTGGGACGTCAAATATTTCAGCCCCTCCCCCCCCGTGAAAATGGATGCTGTAAAGCACCCGAAACGTCATGAATTGAAAACAAGTTAATTAAACGCGATAAAATCCTTATAAATAGTTTTATTCTATTTACATAATGTCTCTCAGCTTAGATTTGTTAATTTACTTTTAAATTGCGATAAATTTACATTTAATTTAATTGAGATAAAATGTGACCCTGCTGCTTTTAGAAAGTCGTGGCCAGATATAAATTACATTAAATGCTGAAATTTGCGCTATTTTTGTGAATAATGATAATATAAATTAATTGTTAAATAAGGGTAAAATTCGTAAGTAATATGCTAAAAACATTAATGAAGGTTTCAAGTGTAACAAATCGTGTCCTTCCCTTCTACATACATTGCTATTGCAATAAACTCCTTATCATACATTGTTACTCGTAAGTAGCAATGCAGTAAGTTTTTTGACCTGATGCCAGCTATAGTGACTCATACATAAAATATGCAAAGAATGTTTAAGTTGCTATAATAATACAAAGTTACAGCCTTTAAGATAAAATTTGTTTGAATAGTCTTTGTCTTTGCTTTTGTCACTTGAAGACAGGCGATGAATGAAAGTGGGTCAGAACCCATGGCAAGTACAATTGTGACATCTGTTGTTGTTGACAGAGGAATGCCGACTTACAATAACAGTGGACTGGTGATGATGGAAATACCACCAAGCGACTTTGGACTCAATGGAAAGGCAAACCAATTTAATCAGTATCGAGTACAGGCGCAAAGTAGCCAGCCTTTCTCAGCATACAAGGTATAACATAAACAAATCAAAAGTAAAGTAAAAATCCTCTTCGGATTCAGCGCAAGGAAGTGTCCACGGCGCATTTATTTTTAATTTTCAGACATGCAGTTTTCTTCACAGTTTCCCTTCACGGTGGAACATGTGGTTGCAATTAACATTTTTTTGGTACCGTAGCGGGGGTCAAACCTAGGGTTGTTCGCGTACTGTGAAAGCTCACAAGCTACCGCGGCTCTGAATTGTAAAAGTATACGATAAAAAACATGACGGCGGTGGTAGTTCACTTCATTTTCTGCCATGAAACGCGCCATACGATGTGATTATAGTTTTGTTTATGGGTCAAATGAGTCGTATGAACATATAAATATACTTCCAAATATGGCAGTTAACGAACCCATTTTAAAACAAAACATTATCTTCTTTTATAGCTATTGTATTCCAAAGTTGCCAGTTTAATAATTAGTTGGCAATATATTATTACAAAACCTTCAAAACACTACGAACTACGATAGTGTCAATGTCATTAGATGCAATGGTCGAGTTTGAGTTGATGAATAAAATGTACTTGTATTTATAAAATATTTTAGTCGTTATGATAGACACGTACTTATAGAAAAAGGGCTTGTTATTGACACCTTTTCAAATTTAGGTTTAACGAGATTGGTTTAATATCACTTTTGCAGTTATAATGTCAAAGTTACTTGTTATGCGATAATATATAACAGATATTTATTAATGGTATAAAAAGTATATAAGATTGTGAAATTCAAAGCAAAGAAAAATGGAGGATGTTCGTTCGTGCGTGCGTGCGTGCGTGCGTGCGAGAGTGTGTGTATGTGCGAGACTTGATACATGATGTCTGACAGTAACGTAACTGACAGACAAATTGAAAATTAACCTATAGTTAATATTCACGAGCCATCGGTGTTCACCACACAATATAACCTAATTGATACCAGTACTCTCCTGATGATGCTACTCACCATTATAAGTATATGAAATTTAGTCGCCATATTGAATGAGGTATTCTAAGCGCGCCAGAACTTGGTTACCAGGCTGCAACGTAGCAGCAACTTATGTTAGTTGGAATTTGGGGAATAGGATGACATATTAAGAAAGCCTTTATACTACATTTTGTATAATTAAAAGAATAATAAAATAAAAGTGGTTGCTTTGAAAGTGACTACAATTTTGCAGTGTGTATGCAAAGTTGCAATGTACTTTTATCGGCAATAAATTTAATTGCATCAATCGACCGATTAGTTATTACTAACACATTGTTCGTTCGCTTCCTGGTTTTTGCGGTTAGATAGATTTTATTAAATGCGATCAATGCAATCGTTTTAAGAGTCGAATGAAGCAGCAGCTTTTGTAAGCAACATGCCGGATTACAGAACATCGCAGCAGTTGTGTACATTTGTTGTCCGCGGCTATTATTTTTTGGGTGACTGCGTCAAGTTGAAGTTCTAAACAATGACGACGTGATAGCTAAATCTAAACAAACAAAAACCATCACGTTCATTGAAATGCAGGAAATTGCGTGTGAGAATCAATCCGTTAATGAGAACTTTTTGTTTTCGACCCTTTTCATTTATTAACTAGCTATTCGCCTTGACTTCGCCTGGATACGATCTATTGATGTGGCGTTATTTTGATTTAAGTTAATCAAAGGGGTCCCAGGTATGAGGGTAATGTGGTCATCCGGTTAATATGATCACGTTCTCATAACCCAAAAACTACAGCCTTATTTGCATAGAAGGCTGTATGATACGATAGCTCTTCATCAGCCAATCAAATAATAAAGGGTGAAAAGGACGCCGCTCCATTGACGCCATTTTATTAGTTGATATTATCCTATACCATTAAACGAGCAATTCTTGTATATAAATATATATATATAATCGGGATCTCGGAAACGGCTCCAACGATTTTCATAAAATTTTGTGTGCAGGGAGTTTCGAGGTCAATAAATCGATCTAGCTAGGATTTATTTTTAGAAAATGTCTTTTTGTCCGTGTTTTTAGGCAATGAAAAACTGCTACTATATCGTAAGAATAAGAAGGTAAATTTTGACGGATTTTTAGTGATTATAAATAGCTTAATTGGTATAATGGTCTGTTACAGAATCTTAAAACCCAGGTTCGAGCCCAGATCGACCGACCGACTTTTTTAATTTTTTTTCATGTTCTTTTCTTTTTTGAGAAAATCTATTTTTTCGAGCCCTTTTTTTAGTATTTTTTAAAAACACGAAAATTTATATTAAAATAATTGCACTCATGATTTTTTATTCAAATAATCAGTTCCGTTTTTTCTGTTATGTCGCTAAGATCAAAAAATATTATTTATATTTCATCAGTATGTAATTTGTATCTAAATATAATTTCCAAAACACATGAATTAAAAAAATCGAGCGAAAAATACCGAGCAAAGCTCGGTCAACCAGGTACTAGTAAATATTTAAGTAGATTTTAGTATGCCGTAATGTAGTTAGTTTTTATTAAGTTGATTTTTCGAGGTATTTCCAACTATTGCGAAAGTTTGTTTGCTATTTCTTTATTAATATATTAGTTACAGTATACGACTTTGTGTTTTTGTATCTATCCTCCTCGTAGTTTTGGTTTTATAGAGCGGTAAAGCTTAAGGTATAATATAGTAGTAGTAGTAGTATATTTTTGGTTTCTCAAAATAATCAAAATTTTAGGATATAATATAGCCTAGATTTCTTGTGGCATTGCTCTCTATCTGTTCATAAAGTTTCATCACCATCGGTTCAGTCACTCGGAAGATCAGTTTGAACTGAAGAACAAAAATTAAAAAAAAAGCTTGTCTTTATAGCATGCAACCCTAAGCTTTATTTAAAGCCAGTTATTTTAATATTTATATGTAGTAGAGCCATGCTGCAGTTATATTAGTAGTATATTTGTAGCACGAATGGCTCGACCGGGGAAGGACCACGCTCTCACAGAATAAAAGCGTAAAATAGCAGCTTAATGCTGCTGTGTTTCGTATGATGAGTATAGGGAATCGGAGACCCTTTTTACTGGAAACGAGGGATTCCATCTCAGTCCTCAGGGCTGGCAACGGACCAGCATTTTGATTCTTAATTGAAGATAAATGTAGATGTCTATGGGCCACAGCATCCACTTACCATCAGGTGGACTGTGTGCTCGTTTGTCACCCTTATTCTATAAAAAATTGCAGATCTACACTTCATTTTTATTTATATGAGTAGATTATCTGTCCTTCCTCTTTATATACCTTGTTTTTTGTTTTTGATTCTTCCTAACTCCGAAGGCGTTAAGAAATGTGTACCATTCCGTATCCTCCTCATCTCCGTCCCATCCTTTTGGCTAAGAACTCAAACATCACAGGAACCGCGATGCGAACATCTTAAAAATCAAAGAAAGCTTTTTATCGCATAGGAGATTAATAAAAGGGGAAAGGATGATATACATGTCAGACACTGACCTAACGTAAGTAACCATAGATTAAAAAATAGCTAAATCACAAATTAAAAAACAATGTTTTGAACAAATACTAAATATTCTTTGCAATTATTAGTGTTCCTATTGAACATTTACATGGAAATATTGATAAATATTGATGCCACACGTTCAAATACAACGGTACGTAGTGAGCCTTCAGTTACTGTGGAAATGAGTACGTAAGTAAAGCAATATATTTCTTTGCCGAGTACAAAGCTCCCCTGGACTGAAAATGAACCACGTAGAAATGTATCGTTTGTCTACATTTTTACAATGGTGATAAAACAGTTGTCTTTTTTTTTAGTTTTTCCCTTTTTTTACGATTTTATTAATTAATGCGAATACTAGATACAAATTAAATATAACTGATTTTACGGACTTTATTACGTTCAATTTTATCTTGTTATTTTCCGTATAGAACCCTAACCCTCAATAAACGTCGGCAATCAAAAATAAGTGAAAATCATTATTCGCGCGATTAAATCTGTAAAAATACTTTTATTCTATCACTTAGTTGTTGTATTCAATGAACATACTGAACACGTGGACAACAGAATATATAATAAATAAAACAACTAATCCTCCTCATACTCCTTTTCCAACTTCTTCCAACCTAAACAAAAGTGAGGCAGGCGGTAGTGAAAAACCAACAACTGAAAGGACATACCTATATTATGTAAAGTTAAAAAGTCATTTACTCCATTTATTGTTGTCGACAAAGGAATATTATAAAGTAGGTATAGAGGGCTTAAGGAAAGAATGCCAACATTTTCTCTAAATAACTATCTCACCTACACAAAGCCTGATGGCTGATAAATAAGGGTCTGGTGACCTACGGGAAACCGGGCGGAAAATGTGCGACCTAATCAAACAGTTGTTAAAATGTTGTACAGTTGAAGAAGGAGACAGTAAAGCAAATTTAACAAGTTATGGAACCATAACTCTTTGAACCTTTAACAACAGAAAATTTAGGGCAATACTGCCTTTGCCTTTACAACAAAAACCTATATGTTTACTTCATGATGCTTTAGCGACTGAAAAGGCTATGAAGTTTTTAATCATCATCATCGTCTACTGATCAGCCTCTCCCAAGACGCTCCAGTAAGCATTGATCATCGACTTCACGCATCAAGTTGTTGCTAACAACTTTGCAAAGGTCGTTAATTTTTTTCGACCATTAAATAAAATAAATCGAATCTATATAAGAAATTATACATCCATCTCAATAATCAGAGGAATTGTTTACTTACTTTAGCTCACCTTGGCTGTTATGTTAAATAAACGCAAGATTTCGTGTGTAAAGAATAGTATTTTAAAAAGGAAAAGATTTATTAGTCACAAGTCTCTTTTTTTGATATTGAGAGTCAGAGGACATAAGCTTAGATTAATTCTTTAAACAAGAATATTATTATTCAATAAGTGTTTGGATAAGGGATGTATTGAAATTGAAAAATTGAAAAATCGTCTGTTATCTCAAGAATTTTAAATTCATTATCTTATAATATTATGTAATAGCTTAATTATTAAAATTAAAATTTTTGAATGTTTCGTTAACACGAAAACAAAGAACACAATCACCGAAAATTGAGTGAATCAAACGCTGCTTTAGAGAGGTTGCTTGATGAAGGTCATAGTGCTGAAGGTTTGTGAAAGTTATGTCAGCGATCGAATTAAAATATAAGTCATATTTTTGCCATGGTATAACTTACTTAAAAACAATGTCCAAGTCAGTAACATTAGTTTTTCAGATAGGTAGTTCTTTATTCCTTCTGCCAATATCTTAAGAAGCTATAAACTTGTTGAAAATTATGTCTTCCAAAAAAATATCAAAAATCTTAAAATTATCAAAGTATCTAAAGATTCCTAATTTTTTTTAAATGAATCTTCCAAGGTTTTCATTTTATATAAAATAACTAACTAAATCATTATTTTTGTTAGCTTTTTTGTAATATTGCTTTAAATTAGGTGTCGATTCCATTTATATTTTTATAATAATTGAATGCAATTATATTATTTCGATATTACAATTTATTTAATTATACCAGCCAGTTATTAGTCCAGAAAGAATTTTATTTTCCTTGGTCTTCGTCCTTTATGTAATCAATTTTATTAATAAGCCTTACTTGTCAATTTTCGTTTAATAAGTATTTGAATCTTTAAAACCTGACATCTATCTAACATCATCACATTCATAGAATACTATAATACACAATGTGTATCTATTAATAGTATTATATGATCAAATTATTAGATGGGGAGTTGGGTATTTGACACTAGTCAGTTGGAAATATTTTTTTGGGTTTTGACAACTCAGTCAACATTTATATACGAATTGTATGAGGATCTAGTTCCACAGTTTTTAGTTTTTATAGTCAAACAATCAATTGTATATTTTTAAATAGTAAAAATCTAATCTAACTTGGATAATGGTCTTAGTTTTATGGTTACACTAAAAGTCATTCAGTCTTTACAGCCTATCAAAAGAACACTACAAAACAAAGGTACATGACATCATTACATCACACCTCAAGCGGTCTTACACCTGTAAGATTTGTCACAATTGCCACGCTTGCAGGTGGCAGTATTTTACTATTTTGAGTTATCATCAGAAAGATGCTACTACTCATATTTTGTTTAGTTCACCTCCGTCGCCTCTTACAGCACCCATGGTATGCTAAGGGTCAGTGAATTCTATCACGTCGCCACTACTCGGCTATAACATATTTTTGAATGGAGGCAATTCGTTACAACGTTAATATAAGCTGCCAACGATTAGCTATTTAATTTTTTCAATACAATGACTATCATTAATTATATCGTTATACGAAACTGAATCAACCTATCACCAGTATGGTAGGTCGCTTCCTTTCTAGGGTGGAGGCTTAGGAGGCTCTACCACACCAGTTCATCCTACCTTAAGAGGTGATTTAGAGAAATGATTAGTACCATGAGGTAATATTTGAGAAGTCATTTAGCGAGGTTGCTAATGGAATGCTACCGAAATTCCAAAAAGGTGTTCAGGTGTACTGAAATAAATAACTGTATATAATTAGTTTCGTCATCATCATTACAGCCCTTCACAAGTCCACTGCTGAACATAAGCCTCCTCAAGGAATAACACAATACACGGTCCTGAGCCACTTGCACCCATTGACTTCTTGCATGTCCTATCAGATCGTCACTCCATCTAATAGGGGCCGCCCTACACATCGCCTTAGTTTAATTTATTTTTTATAGATTTTTTAATTCATTTATTGTTAGTTTTATTTTAGGATACTACATATACTTATGTTTCATCACTTGCCCAAGAACTTGTATGGTTAATGCAGAAAGGCTGTGCCAGATTAGCAGGAAAAATGGTTTTCCCGTTACAACTGCAAACCGTTTTGTCACAACCAATTGTTAAACTGTTTTTATATTTTAACATTGTATTTTTTGTGCTAAATGAATACTTCCTATTTATTTATATATATATATATATATATATATATATATATATATATATATATATATATATATATATATATATATATATATATATATATATATATCTAATTATCGCGCGCTTCTAGTATGTCTAATCATCAAGTATTTAACCCAAATAAAGCGATAACCTCAGCGAATTTAGTCAGAATTAGGACGTTTTATTGCGGTCGGCCGACCCGCTGCGCAGTAATAATGATAAATTCAAAGTGCTCCGTCACATTAGACGGTGGTTTATGTTGACATTGTAACCCTTGTTTGCACTGCTATTATCATTTTTCTTATTAATATTGACACGGACAGATAATTATTCATCTAAATGTCAACAGTCATCATCGTTATTATCATCATCGTAACAGTCTATCAAAGTCCAAAGCTGAATAGAACGTAGTCCTTCCCCATGAATAATCTATAATCTGCTTAATGCTGCTGTATTTCGTATGGTGAGTGTAGAGAACCGGAGACCCTATTTACTGGAAACGAGGCATTCCATCTTAGTCCTCACGGGTGACAACGCATCTGCATTTTGATTCGTAATCGAGGATAGATGTAGAAGTCTATGGGCCACAGCAACCACTTACCATCAGGTGGAATGTGTGCTCGTTTGTCACTCTATCCTATAAAAAAAAAAGAAATACCTAAAGACCGATTTACACTTATACAGTAGTATATAGACAAGTACAGTAGCGAGTTTAGTTACAGGGGAGTTGACAGTAAACGGTTAAGTGGGCAGTAGTGTTCAAACAATGTCTTTATGGCGAGTTTAGTTATGGAAATTAGTTCATGGAGTTCATTTGAGTGTGACGTTTCAAGACTACAGAAGTTTTCTTGTTTTTATTTAAGATGGATCTAGGATTACGTCAAGAATTAAATGATGATAGGCAGAGAAATATTACTGGTTGTTGTTAAAGAAGTTTTTAATAATTTTCATGAGTGCAGCATCTCAAGCAGATTTTATTTTATAATTTGGACTTCGACTATTATATAAACACTCACTAAATACTCCGTACGACTTTATAGGTGGCATCTTCAGTCTATTTCACTATTTAAACTCAATATAAAACGTCTATACATTCAATAAATAGTACCGTACAAACTTTGTGGGGAGTTTAATCATAAAAGTACTATTATACGTTTTATCGCGCAAATTTTGCGTCATGTCAACTTATGCACTGAACTAACTGGAATGCCTCTTAACTCGCTTATTGCCGTTCAAACGAGATTTTCTACTTAACTCGCCAGGTTCGCAAGTTAACTCGCTACTGTACTTGTCGAAGTGTAAATCGGTCCTAATAGGCGTGATATTTGTCACAGTTGCCACGCTTGGCAGCAGGTTGGCCAGCCGCAGTTCTTTTACCATTTTGTGTTGTTATTAGAAGATGCTGCTTCCTATCTCCTGTTTCAGTTTTACTCTATCATCTCTTTACGTGGTAGAGCCATGCTGCAACTATATTACAGGTATAGTTGCAGCACGAATGGGTCGGCTCGACCAGCGAAGGACCACGCTCTCACAGAGTACCAGCGTCAAATAGCAGCTTAACGCTGAGTGATGTGTTTCGTTTGGTGAGTGTAGAGAAACGAAGAGACCAGTTTTACTGGAAACGAGGCATTCCATCTTTGTCCTCGCGGGTGACAACGCATGTGTATTTTGATTCGTTATCGAGGATAGATGTAGATGTCTATGGGCCACAGCAACCACTTACAATCAGGTGAACTGTGTGCTCGTTCGCCACCCTTATATTATAGAAAAAAACCACGAAATGTTATGAGGTAGGTAGTAGATTATCTTCAACGCCGACGACATTTATGTTTAAATATAAAATGTAAAAAGACAAGTTTAGTAACAGTTTTTAAGATACCTGTATAATCATAACTAGTTGTAAACTTTGAAAATTTGAGGCAATTTTGAAAATTTACCTTTTTTAGGTTGTATTACCATAGCTCGTATATATATATATATATATATATATATATATATATATATATATATATATATATATATATATATATATATGTATATGTGAAGTTTCAGTAACAACATGTTTACGGTAAATTTAAATTCAGGACGACATACATCATAATATAAAGTTATAAGTCTCGTGGTGTCACTGTCACTTTGACTTAAAGTAATAAAGACAGCACAAGATTTAAAGACATCTTAAAATTACTACACCAACTACAAAACGAACACCATACATACTGCGCAGATATCTATTTAAAAAGTCTGCAAGAATTGTTAATAACATTTGTCGTAAAAAAGTTAACTCTTATCTTATCTGTAATATACCATTATAACTTAAGTGATAAAACTTTTATCAAAACATATTACAACTTTTTCACAATAATTACGACTTATTGCGACTTATATATTTATAAATTGGCCACGTGTAAAGGTCAACATCACTATTCAAGCAATAATATCGATAAAATGTTGACATGTGGGACATCACTACTTGCGCCGCTGGTTCGTTTGTTGGTATTTATTTTTATACGTAGAATCGACGTTAAAAGCCTCAATAAATGGAACTTTGCTCTTGTGCTATACATTACAAATAAAAAATATCACATAAAATTTTCCTTGAATATTTTAAAGCTCTATACCGTTTTAATAGTATACTAATACACTATAATGTTATAATGTTTTAATGGTATTTATTATCTGGTATCTAAGTAGTGCTGGCCTTAGAATTCTAAACAATTGGCTTAGATATTTAATTTGTTTTATTGCGCTTGACTACAGTTCTAAATTAATATATATATAAATATATATATATATATATATATATATATATATATATATATATATATATATATATATATATATATATATATATATATATATATAAACACTCACGCCTGTCACCCAGAGGGGTAGGCAGAGACTACGGACTTCCATTTGGCACGATCCTGACATACCTCTTTCGCCTCTTTTACATCCATATATCTACGCATACATGCTCGTCGGTTAAGGGTACTTCTAACGTGGCCCATTTTCAAAATATCGCCAATTTGGTCGATAAACTTTTTCCTAGGGCGTCCCTTCCCGACTCGGCCGTTCACATCTGCCATATAAATTTGCTTTGTCACTCTTTCCTCATTCATTCTTTCCACATGACCAAACCACCGAAGCATTCCTTTCTTAATCCTGGTCACAACATCATCTTGCATACCACATTTATCTCTTATCACGCAATTTCTCACCCTGTCATTCAGATTCAACCCTAGCATATTCCTTAAAGACCGCATTTCTACAGAATTTATTCTACTTTCGTGCTTCTTCTGCCACACCCAGCTTTCACTACCATACATTAAAGTAGGGACTAACACAGCATTATGAATTACCATACGTGCCTGTTTTGACACATTCTGGTTCTTCATAATAGAGTGTAGTGCCCCATTCACTCTATTCCCTGCATTTACTCGTCGTTCTATATCCCTATCATATCTACCATCCCTGCTAAATACACATCCCAAATACACAAACTCATCCACTTGCTCAATTAACTCTCCTTCTATTCTTATTTCACATACCGTTTTGCTTTCTTCTCTTTCAAAAACCATCACTTTCGTCTTACATGCGTTCACTTTCATTCCCCTTTCTTTTAATTCCCATTTCATTAATGTAACCATCATTTGCAACTCAGCCGCCGATGACGCAAGTATGACTTGATCATCGGCATACAAAAGGCATTTGACGGTTAACTCGCCCATTCTTAACCCACATTCTTCATCTTTCAAAGTTTGCAAACACCGGTCCATAAATAGGTTGAACAGCCAAGGGGAAGCTACACAGCCCTGTCTGACACCTTTTTGGATGCCAAACCAGTCCGAGTAGACCCCATTGATCCTGACACAAGCACTACAGTCCCTATAAAGAGACCTCAATGCCTGTATCAAACCAGCGCTCAACCCATATGAGTTCAGTGTTTGCCATAACACATTCCTGTCCACTCTGTCATAAGCCTTTTCCAAGTCCACGAATGCACAAAAAACTTTCTGGTTTTTGGCCAAAAACTTCTCCGCAATCATGCGCATGGAAAAGACTTGATCTGTACACCCCATTCCCTTTCTAAAACCCGCTTGCACATCCCAAATTTTTCCATCAGTTTCTTTCATAACTCTTTCAATTAACACCTTAGCATACAGTTTACCCACAATACTAAGCAAGCTGATACCGCGGTAGTTTTTGCATTCCTGCTGTGACCCTTTTCCTTTATATATTGGTACTATAACTGCTTTACACCAGTCATCCGGTACCCGTTTTAATTCCCAACATAAATTAAACAAGGTGTACAGCAGGCCTGCCACCACTCCCTCTCCAGCCCTTAGCATCTCGAGTGATACTCTATCATATCCAGCTGCCTTACCTGCTTTCATGCTTTTCATTGCTTTCATTATTTCATCTACACTTATCTCCATACCCATTTCCACTTCTTTCGGAATTTCTAGTTCATCTAATTCAGACGACTCTTCACTCATAAATACGCTTTCAAAGTATTCCTTCCATCTGTTTAAACTCGAAACTTCATCATTCAGAATACATCCATTCTTGTCTCTTATAGCATTTATTATAGGCTGTTTTGTATTTCCCCTGGCAGTTCTTACGAGTTTCCAGAACATTTTTATGTTAGCCTGGAAATTATCAGATATCCTTCTGTCATTCTTATCCGTTCTTTCTTTCTTTTTCCTTTCAACTACTTCTTTTACTCTCTTATTTAGACGTCTAAATTCTGCCTTTTTTCTTTCAATCTCATCATTCATACCAAAAGAATTACCAGCTTTGGTTGCTAGTAAATCTAACCATGCTTTCTTCTTTGATTCAACTTCCACCCGTACCTCATCATCCCACCATAGCGTATTACTTTTCCTTTCATTTGTTCTCTTACTTACACCACATACTTCGGTGGCGGTATCCACCAAACCTTTCTTAATATTATCCCACACAGTATTCAAGTCTAAATCATTCATACACAACTCATTCAAACATCTAGTATTTTCTCTCAGTCTACATTTATACTTCTCTTTCACATCTTCATCTTGTAACTTCTCTATTCTTATACGCTGTAACGCAGTGGTAGACACAGATGTCCGATGCCGCCAACGCTTGAAAAGACCATTAATTCGACATAAGACCAAGTAATGATCCGTCCCTACGTTGGACCCCCGGTAAACCCTTGTATCTACGACTGCGCTCCTCATTCTTTCATCCACAATTACGAAATCTATCATGCTTCTATCATCACCTCTTTCCCATGTATACATGTGAATCTTCTTATGACGAAAAAAAGTATTCGTCACAAAAAGATTCTTTTCCGCACATACGGTGAGGAGGTCTTCACCATTCTCATTTATACTTTCATCACCAAACGTTCCCAATATCCTTTCATAACCAGACCTCTTCACCCCAACCCTTCCATTAAAGTCTCCTAACATAATAATATTTTCATTTTCCTTACATTTTGTCAACACCATCCTTACCATGTCCCAAAACTGCTCTCGGATGTAAGTGGGCTTAGACATGTCTGGGGCGTACACCCCTAGCAGGAACAGCTTCTTTAAGCCCACTTTCATTCGTAACCATAGCAGTCTCGGGCTTACACATTCATACTCTTTCACACATTGACCCATTCTTTCTGAAAGGATGAGACCGACTCCCTGGCATGCCCGTTCGGTCTCGCCTACACCAGACCAATACGCGGTATACGTACCATGTGCAGTGGCATCCTTTCCCTTTCGTTTCGTCTCATTCACACATAACACATCTATTCCTCTGTCATTCATCATTTCGCATACTTCATCCATCTTATCGTTCATTCCTCCACATACATTCAGCGTAGCCAGACGGGTTTCCGCAATCCACTTTTCGCCCCTCCGGGAAACAGAACGTGACGGGTGGCGAACCTCGTCGCCGGTTTTTCTCCCGGAGATTCTTCGCACCCCTGCCCCATTTAAGGGGCGCCGGGAACTCGGGGCCATTTCTTTTAATAGCTGTGTCATGGTGCGAACAAGGGGTGGTGGTAGATTTTACGCCGCTACCATACGGCGAGGAGCCGAGTCTATTTTTTCGGCTTTGTCGCTCGTTTAGCACCACCCGGGGGACACGTGTAGGGTGGGCCTAAGGTTAGGTGGTCGAAGCCTACGGACGCGAGCGACTCGTCCCCCAAATTAATATATATATATATATATATATATATATATATATATATATATATATATATATATGTATATATATATATATGTGTGTATATATGTATATATATATATATGTATATATATATATATATATATATATATATATATATATATATATATATATATATATATATATATATATATATATATATATATTTGCCAGAATGCGCAATTCATTTTTGCTTAATCCCAAGGTTTCTGAAGCGAATGTACGATCAAAAGCCTGAATTAAGATTTTACAATGTTTTTATAGGTGGTAGAGCCACGCTGCATCAATATTATGGTTGTAGCACGAATGGGTCGGCTCGACCGGGGAAGGAAAACGCTATCATAGAATACCAGCGTAAAATAGCAGTTTAATACAGCTGCGTTTCGTATGGTGAGTGTAGAGATCAGGAGACCCCTTTTTACTGGAAACGAGGCAATACATCCTAGTCCTCAGGGGTAATAACGCATATGCGTTTTGATTCCCAATCGAGGATAAATGTAAATGTCTATGGGCCACAGCATCCACTTACCATCAGGTGGACTGTATGCTCGTTTGTCACCCTTATTTTATAAGATCTTAATTGTCTATTATATATAAATTGTTAATTGAAAACGTTAAGAATTATTAAGGGCTGAAATTATAAAGTATAATATTAGTAAAATTACTTAGTGTTGAAGTGTAATTAACTACTAAACAAGAGCTTTAGAATTTATGTACATTAGAAGAATAGCGATTTTCTTGGGACTTTATAAGTATAAATACGATTTTATAAATAATTTAGGCAGTTCCGCCGCAAATGAAAGTCAAAGCCTGAGTCTCAGAACTATATAAGAGATTGGACTTATCATGACATTATTAAGCATTATATAGTAGTATGTTTGCTGCAATATATTTAATAGATGTGCATCACAAACATCTTTACGTACACATATTTACCATATTATGTATTTATAAGGATGTATAAAACAATTCTAGTTTTTTTTAATAGAAGAGGGGGCAAACGAGTTACGGTAAATTTTTCTTAGAATGTGGTGTTTATCCCAAGGGGGCTTAAATTTGTGTGAGAATAATATTGAAATAAGTATATACATGGACTTAACATAAAAATATCTAAATCTAATATCTAACTAAAAATAAAATACAGTACTACAGCCCGCGATATGGTGCCACGAACACTGGCTGCATTTCCTCTCCGCGTGGCTATTTTTGGCCTTTAAGCGAAAAAAAAAACAAACCCTCTTGTTACCAGCAGCGGCGACAAGAAGTCGCGAATACAGTTCCTTTAGGAATGTCACGAACGTTTAGGTACTCTGTGGACCGATTGTCTCTACAGCTAATGCCCTAAATACGTGGTCATCTCTTAGAATCAATAAATAAAGTTAATGTTTCGTAACCTGTAAAGTAGATAGCAGAAAAAATACCAATCTAAGATCCTGATTGTGATGGGTTTACAAATAATGTCAAGGAAAAGGATGTGCAAAATTGCTGCTAAGTCATTGACAACAATTTACAAAGTTAGAGCTATAAATAGCAGGAGAACTTCAAATCTGATAATAGAACATGGCCGTACGAAAATATCTTGAGGTCGACGAATCAATCACAGCTGACGTACGAACCTTACCGTACCAGGCGCCCTAAGTCGTACGCACGTGAACTTTGTTCAAATAATTGGGCAAATTGGCTCCGATGTTGGAACAACAATTGCGACCGCATCTGAACTGACCCCGATAGGTTACGTATGTGAACTAGTCTTAATCAAGAAAGGAGGAGATATGAAAAGGAAGACATAAGTAATAATAATTTATGATGGCTTTGTTTTGAAGTTAAAATGCACTTTAGAACCAGCATTCTACTAAATACCTGACTTTTTATACGAATTACAATGACGCATGTAACGTTTAACCAATTGAATTTGCTCAATTTCTAGCTATGGAGTCGACTTTATTTTATTACTTTTTCAGTCATATGCACATGGATTCTAAGGTGCCTTGTCATGACCTTTACAAGGTAAAATTTGTTTGCCATTGCCTATGAATAATCTAAGTGAATTATACTTTATGAATAGAAGCTTGCACTAATCTCGTGACGAACCTGGAAAATTGTTACTAATTTCGTTTTACCAGATGGCCGAACAAAGGAATAGGACGCTTTTTGTAAAACCTTACGTTGAGATTTAACTCTGCTTTCTTCAGGTTGTTTTTTTAAAACAGAATAAGGGTGACAAACGAGCACAAAGTCCACCCGATGGTAAGTGGATGATGTGGCCCA
The DNA here is from genome assembly GCA_036936625.1 of Parnassius smintheus behrii. Taxonomy (NCBI): domain Eukaryota; kingdom Metazoa; phylum Arthropoda; class Insecta; order Lepidoptera; family Papilionidae; genus Parnassius; species Parnassius smintheus. Next base: position 11,450,749 of record JAUPFT010000024.1, read on the forward strand.
TAGATAACTACATTTATCCTCGATTAAGAATCAAAATACAGATGCGTTGTCACCCCTGAGGACTAAGATGGAATGTCTCTTTACCAGTAAAAAGGTTCCCTAGTTCTCTACATCTACCATACGAAAAACAGCAGCATTAAGCTGTCATTTCACGCTGGTGTTCTGTGAGAGCATGGTCCTACCCCGGTCGAGCCGACCTATTCATGCTACAACCATAATACGACTGCAGCGTGGCTCTATCACGTATCTGCGACTCCGAGCTGTTTCAATTCTAGATATCATACAGAATCCACTCTGTACGAAAATTATAAACATTCACTGCAATGATTGGTTCCAAATGAGGCAGCCAAACTACGTCCTAAACACAAATTGAGTGAAAATAAATCTTTCTGTGACTGAATGTGGGATCTGTGTCGGCATTATTTTTACATCTTCTTGAGATCTAGCACAGCAATTACCACAAAGATTTACTTTCTATAAATAAATTCAAATGTTCGTTGACGAGTTTTTTCATTTGCTATTTTTTTTTTTTATGGAAGAGGGGGCAAACGAGCATGCGGCTCACCTGATGTTAAGTGACTACCGCCGCCCATGATCAACCGCAACACCAGGAGAATTGCGGGTGCGTTGCCGGCCCTTTAGAAAGGAGTAAGCTCTTTTCTTGAAGGTCCCCAGGTCGTATCAGTCCGGAAAAATCGCCGGTGGTAAACTATTCCACAGAGAGGTTGTACGTGGAAGAAAACTCCTTGTGAAACGTACAGTGGTGGACCGCCAAGCATCCAGATGGTGTGGATGGTATCGGGACGTTTGCCGTGTAGTGCGTTCACGAAATTTGGCGGCTGGGATTAATCCGAACAATTCCTCAGAGCATTCCCCGTGATAGATACGATAAAATACGCAAAGAGATGCAACATCTCTTCGCAGCGCCAGTGAATCGAGCCGATCGGAAAGCACTCGGTCGTCGACGATTCGAGCCGCTCTGCGCTGGATGCGGTCAAGTGGAAGGAGCTGGTACTGGGGAGCCCCAGCCCAGAGATGGGAACAGTATTCCATGTGCGGCCGAACCTGCGCCTTGTAAAGTTGCAGGCGGTGTGCCGGCATGAAATACTGTCCCGCTCTGCTGAGCACGCCAAGCTTTTTAGAGGCCAATTTGGCCTTCCCTTCCAAGTGACCACGAAACTGCACGTCACTCGATATGTCGACGCCGAGGATTCCGATACTGGCTGAGGCAACAAGGGGAGTGCCTTGAAACTGAGGGGATACGACAAAGGGGTTCTTTTTAGCGGTTAACGCGCAAACTTGTGTCTTCTGGGGGTTAAACTGGACTAGATTTAGTCGTCCCCAATCCGAGACTCTGTTCAGCAAAGACTCGACTTCAGACACAAGTTTGTCCCGGCACTCGGAGACGTTTTCCCGAGAAATATTGGCTCGGCCGGTGTAAAGAGCATCACCAGTGCTGTCATCTGCATAGCAATGAATGTTACGGGTATGCAACATATCATTGATATGCAGAAGAAACAGCGTTGGCGATAGCACGCAGCCCTGTGGAACACCAGCATTAATAGGCTTGCAATCGGAGCTTGCACCGTCTACAACGACCTTGATGCTCCGATCTGCAAGAAAGCTGGTGATCCAATCGCACAATTTCTCGGGAAGCCCATAGGAAGGGAGCTTCGAAAGAAGCGCTTTGTGCCAAACCCGATCGAAGGCCTTCGCAATGTCCAAACTAACGGCCAATGCTTCCCCCTTGAACTCTACTGCCTCCGCCCATCTGTGAGTGAGGTAGACCAGAAGATCACCAGCTGACCGACCACGGCGAAAACCGTATTGGCGGTCACTAATCAGCTGGTGATCCTCAAGGTACCTCAAACCTTGCTAAATATCGTGGAAATGTAGTGAGCTACTTCTACACGACAATCCGCGTCCACACACTGCATAAGATTTACACACTGTCTCCAAATGAATAAAACTTTATATAATTATTTCCAGAGGTGGATTAAATGTCGACAGCGCCCTAGACTAGCACCTCATCGGAGCCTCTCTGGCGGTCATACATTATAAATTATGACCACTGCTTTTTCAAATAAATTATATTATAATTTATTATTTAGTTGCAAAATAATTAGGACACGTAAAAGGCGGGCGTAAATGAAAAACGTTATGAGAGAGTTAGGGGGGGGGGGGGACTTTGCCATTCTACATTTTGTAGAATGGCAAAGTCTATCAACAAGCAAATTCGCTTGAACATTTCAACACAATAGGGCATTTGATTTGATGTTTTCAATACATAAAATCAAATTTGCTTGAACATTTCAATATAAAAGATTATTATGACTTAATATATAAAAATCAAATGCTGTCCCTTAGTCTCCCTAAAACTCGGAAACGACTCGAACGATTTTGATGAACTTCTGGTGTGTATTTTAGTGGGTCCATGGATGGTTTAAAAACCCCATTGGTCCCGGTAGGTGGCGCTGTTGTTGAGGTTCAGAATTCACCCGTGTGAAGCCGGGGCTGTTCGCTAGTGACTTAATAAAACAGTACATTTTAAATATTTAATCGGCTCTAAAAAGTTATGAACTTTCTACAACAACCGAGTAACAGTCTTTGTTTTTATCTAACATTTTTTATTACGTAGGCGGTCCCATAATGAATTGGCCTAACTATGAACCAATGAAGGAAATGAAACGAAACTAATTTTATTTTTCAATATAATCACCATGAATACTAACACACTTCTGACGTCTGCGAATCAACATCTCTAAACCTTTATAAAAATAATCACATTTTTTTATCCTCAAAATGACTGAAGACGGCCGCCTGCAACTCTTCATCGCTTGAAAATTTTCTTCCTCTTAAGTCCCGCTTTAAATTTGGAAATAAATAATAGTCGGACGGGGCCATGTCTGGACTGTAAGGTGGATGTTGAACTTCTGTGAATCCGCATTGACGAACTGCATCCTTCGAAACACCAGCGGTATGAACAGGGGCGTTGTCATGGAGCAACAGGACACCTTTAGACAGCTTGCCTCTTCGTTTTTCCTTTATCTTGTCTCGTAATTTATATATTAAAAAAGCATAATATTCGCCGTTCACGACTGTATGACGTCCGCCAATCGAAATCCACCATCAAAATGCCTTGAAAATCCCAAAATATTGTGCACATCAGTTTTTAGTCGATTGTTGCACCTTTGCCTTGCTAGGGGGCTTTTCACCCTTATAACACCATTCCATTGACTCGCGCTTGCTTTGTGGATCATAACACAAGATCATAGTTTCATCACCAGTCACTAGCCGCGCGATCACAGTCTTTGGATTTTCGCCACAAAGATCCAAAAACTCCGAAGCGCAGCGCACTCTTTCCTGTCTCTGTACCGCTGAAAGAAGTTTCGGTACCCATCTTGCACTCACTTTTTTTATGTGAAGATGTTCATGGATCGCGCGATGAACGGTACTCTTAGTGAGCCCAAGCCTTGCTGCAATTTCTCTAATCTTCAAACGGCGGTCACTCAGAACCTCCTCTTCGCAATCGTTTCGGGAGTGAGCACTTCCACAGGTCGACCGTCGTGGCCAAAGTCTTCGACGGTTTCTCTCCCGAGGCGAAACTCTTTCACCCAATTTTTCACTGTGCTATAGGAGGGGACAGACTCCTTATACACGCCATCCAATCGTTCTTTTATTTGGGCAGGGGATAAACCTTCTTTAAACAGAAACTTTATGACACTTCGATACTCAGTTTTCGACATTTTGAAAAAATACGCGACTCTCGTTATTCAAATGCCTAAACTAAGACTAAGCATTTCATGTCGATGCATGTTTCTTATATTAAGTGCACGATAAACGTACTATTTAATGCAACACAACATGTAGTGACATGTCGCGTTGAACTATATCAGGCCAGTTCATTATGGGACCGCCTGGTAGATAGGCTAGCTGGTACCCGAAGAGTTGCAGGCGCAGAAGTAATAATTGTGTAAATGTCGTTTTAAATTTGAAGTTATAGTATTTAATTATTAATTATAATATTATATTCATTGAAGTTGAATGATATATAACTTTCAAATAAATTTGTCGATACGATACGCGCGCCAACTACTGTAAGTTAATTGTATTCGTGCAAGTGCAAGCATTAAGTCGACAAAGTTTTGGCATGCATGAAATACGAACAAAAAAAAACATTAATTTTAAATAGGGATGAATCCGATACCGATACCGAAGTTTGCCGATATATCAGCATCGGCAATTTATAATTCAACGATACTACACGAAATAACTATGCTGTGCTGTGTCTTGTATCCTTGTTTCCCCTGTCTACTCTGAGCTGTAATTGTCTCGAAGAAGAAGGTATCTCTCTACGTAAGGTCTCCTAATATATCGAGAGGCGCAGATCAATAACGTCTTATACCCAAACTTGAAAAAAAATGGCACAGAAGTACTCTGGTTTCCAAATGAGTCCTATCGCATCTGAGAAACTATTTTCCACCGCAGGTCTTATTCAAACAGATTTGCGAAATCATTTCTCTCCACAAAACTTACGAATACTTTATTTTTTTAAACAAAAATCTCATCAATGTTAATTTTAATTACTAAAACTATAACTTTTAACTAATCGCAACTTTTCTATAGTTTTAAACGGTTTTATTTAGTTTGTCTTGTTATTTGTTCTTTATATATTAATAAAGAAAAATAACCTGACTGGTGTTTTATGTATTTTATCTTCATTTTTGAATTCAATAAGCGTATCGGTATTGGTATCGGTATCGCCGTTTTTTTTATAAAAACATCTCTATCGGTATCGTATCGGCAAAAAGGCGTATCGAGGCATCCCTAATTTTAATATATTAGAAGATAAACGGATATCCAAACTAGAGTTTATAATATGAATTAAACTATTTCCTCAGCTATTGTGAGATATATGTAATTAATTAAAAATAAAAATCGTAATATTTGTACGTATTTGTTGCGTTCCTTCCAACATTTGCGTTCGGTTTACATCATCGTACTAAAGCGTGTCTAGGTCACAAGCACTATTCGTTAACACGACGAGATGATAATTCGCTAAAGGCAATAATAAACACGAAGTTAATAATCCGCTGGCTATAAATACCTTTTTTTATATGGGGAAATGTCTACGCCTCGCCGGGGCAAGTACGGGTTATGTCGGACTCGCATCTACTAAAACCCCATGGTATTCCGCCTTCGCCGCATATAAATATCTACTGTGTATTGGCGTCATCAGAATATCTACTGCCCCATATACCCGTGAGTGTCGTAAGTGGTGAATGGGGAAAATGAAACAGCAGCAGCCCCTTTCGGATACCAACGCAAAATAATTAAAAAACTGCAGTTGCCAATCTGCCAAGCGTGGTAGCGTGGCAAGATATACGAGCAGTATTAAAGTTGCGTAAGTCTCGCCGCATACATTTGGAGATCTGTCTGTTCAGTTGCCTGTATGCTGTCAAATCTGTTGACGATTGCAGCCTCATCTCCCGTCTAACAGCCATGAGATTAAGAGTGTGATCGGAGAGTTTTTGTGTTCTTCTGCGGCGGGTCTTGCAGAACTTAGCTCCGACCGCATGGACAGTTTCCACGAGCTTGGCATTCATATCGTCCACTGCATTGCAATCTTCTAGGCACTGAAAGCGGTTACGTAACTAGAGCTGAAAAGTCTCGGGATTCTGGATTAGAGCACGAGGGGGACGGAGCGTTGACATCATTAGACGAGACCTCTCCAACTTAACGTTTAGGTTCAGTGTGCCTCTAACCATTCGGTGATCGCTGCCGGCTTTCACCCTTGCGATCACTGAGACATTATTGAACAGTTGGCGTCTGGTCGTCATAATGAAGTCAATCTCATTTTTTGTCGCACCTTCGGGGTTCGATCAGGTCCACTTCCTGTGGGGCCGCTTCTGGAAGAAAGAGTTCATCATAAAGAGTCCCTCTTTCTCCATGAAGTCAGCCAGCTGCTGGCCCCTACGGTTCCGTTGCCCTACTCCAAAATTCCCTAACTTCAGCTCACCGCCTTCTCTTGTGCCTAGTTTTGCGTTGAAGTCTCCCATCAACACCGTGTAGTGGGTTTTGGAGGAATGTATGGCTCTAGAAATATCCTCATACATTTCCTCCACCTCCTCATCGGGATGTGCCGAGGTTAGTGCGTAGACCTGTATGACCTTCAGCGAATACCGTTTTGTGACTCTGAGTATCAGGTACGCGACCCTCGTCGACACACTCCCAATCCTTACAACGTTGTTGACGAGATACTTGTGGACGATAAATCTGACACCCCCTTGGGACAGATGGTCGCCGTCCCGGTGATAGAACAAGTTGCCGGACTCGAGGATTACCGTGTCCTCTCCGCACGCAGCGTTATACGTTGCCAGATCGAGTCGTCGTAGGTGGCAACCGAACCTCCACCGGAGATTCTTGGCACCCCCTGCCCCGCCGTTACCATGGTCGCCACCGTAGCCAGGAATAGCGGGGCCGCCGGGGACTGTGGGCCGTTTATTTGCGTCGTTACTCATGGGGGGATATTTGCCATAGTTGCCACGCTTGGCGAGCGGGTTGGCAACCGCAGTTTTTTATTATATTATTGTTGTTATCAGGAAGATGCTGCTGCCCATCTCCTGCCTGTCTCCCTCTGTTGCCTCTTACGACATCCACGGGAAGATATGGGCTAGTGGATATTCTCAACCGCCACTACACGGTTCGTTTGGCACCCTATCCTATTAAAAAAAAGCGACGCAATTGCGGCAAACATCCCAAGTCCGAAGCAATCAGTGGAGGCCCATGTTCAGCTGCAGATTTTTGACAGGCTGTAATGCTTATAGTATTAATAAGTTACAATAATATGACGGGATCTTAATTACATTAGATTTAGAAAATAAATGTTTAAATTTTTAATTGGCAAAAAAATTGATACATATTCATATCGTAGAACTTATTATTGTATATCCCGGAAATATTGGAAAATATTAAAACACCAACAATATGCTTAGAATCATATTTAAGAGTTACGAAAGATTTGTGAATCATTACGACCGAAGTAAGCAAGTAACCTCTAAACTCTCAAGTAATATTCATACTGTTTTCACAAAGTAGGAGCTGATATTTAGGTTCCTGTACTTAAAACAATATTTTAAATTGAATATTCTCTATCAGACTGTGTTCGGTAGCAGTGGACTTGTTCTTGAATGTTATGATGATGACGATTCATTTCTCTGTCTCACCGTTGATGAGTTTCGAATACTTTAACTTTAAATACATTCACTTAGTAATTTATTTTTTAATTTAATTTATTTTAATAAGATTTACCCAGACCGAACAGGCCATAACAATAAGGTTTTTATATTTAATTACTTATTATGGTTTAATTATATATTGGTTTGATATAAAGTAAGTAGTAAATAATACCTTAAGTATTATTTACCTTAAGGTTTCGGCGATCCTTTTTACTGGAAACGAGGCATTTCATCCTAGTCCTCAGGGGGATAACGCAACTGCATTTTGATTCTTGATTGAGGATACTTAGATGTAGAAGTTTATGGTCCACAACATTCATTTACCTAGCTTTCTTTTATAGAATGCATTTGACAAACGAGTACACAGTGGATGCTCTGGCCTATAGACATCTACATTTATTCTCGATTAATAATCAAAATGCAGATGCGGTGTCACCCTTGAGGACTACAAATGGAATGCCTGCAATGTTTTTAAAAGATTAAGATTTGTCAGAATTCCTAATTACACAAAGATAATGAACAAGGACAAAGGTCACTTAATTGTCGTAGCACTTAAAGCCCCTCTCCCTTTTCAAGCTACTTACACCGTGCAGCGAATAGTTTATGTTATGTGGTACCCGACACGTTGCTGCCACAGACGAAATAATTGTGGGTAGTAGGAGAAAATATCGAAGCGGTCCAATGAAAGTGCCGGTCCAATGATCGCAACCTTACCCTATGTGGTACTAATGTGGAAATATCGCTTTAATTTTAAAAGGGTTATACATATTGTTTGATTAGGAATGATAATACATTAATTGAAGTTGAATGATATATATCGTAACTTTTAAATAAATTTATCGGTACGATACACACGTAAGTTAATTGTACTATGCCTATGACCTTCGCGCAGATGCAAGCGATAAGTTGACAAAGTTTTACCGCAATCCGATGAACAGTATAAAATACAAACAACAAACATTAATTTTTAATTCATCTTTTTGTTAGATGTTACTCAACAATTTTATATTTTTTATTTCGACGAACTACTCCTAGCAACGGCGATGTTTTCGTATGTCGTAATGTTTTTGCGGCAGATAGAGGTTCATATAAATGGTTAATTACCGGTACGTTTCCTCGAGTTTTTTTTTTGTCTTACTTTGCCCAATGGTGACTTGCAATTAATTTCTTATATAACACCGTTTTCTATAAATGTTCTTTTAGTTAAGATATTTCTTGGTAAATTAAAACCACTACAGTCAAATTATTCATCATTTATTATTACAATCCCATATTATGGCGATGACGCCCTGGCCCTGGCAATTTACCATTGCACTGTATAAGCGTAACGTAAGACCTTTTTGCCTTGAAGACGACCACCCGATTGTAATCGTAAGGAAAGATAAACTCCGGCAGATTAGTCCAATGTTGTATTCATATCATTAGTAAATATATCAAAAAATGAGATTGAGTAATAATGTACATTTTCTAATTATTATAAGCCAGAATTTGACCACAATCCACCTATGAGTTTTATCTCAACACAGCCTATCCCCTTTTGCTTTGAATACGCTTAGATTGTAATCGGACAGAAAGATAGACGCCGGAAAATTATTTCACCCCTTTGCTGACTTGCTGTACGCATTACAAAAATAGAAGCAAAACGTTTAGTTCTAATGCATGGAATATCGACAACAAAGGTCTGAAGAACCGCCGACCGCCTAGTTGTCCGATGATGGAAAGGAGAGGGAGGAATTAAAGCGAGTCATTCCTGCTCACACTCACCGAAATGCATCCTATAGAATACTGAGAGGATGGCTATTCTGCGTTTGTTCTCGAGGCTATAATATTAACTTCCAACGACTAAAGAAAGTAACACAGTCAACGAGGAAGCCGAATTATACAAAAGATAAGAAACGTTTTATACGTGGTAGAGCCATGCTGCACTTATATTAGATGTATAGTCGTAGCACGAATGGGTCGGCTCGACCGGGGAAGGACCACGCTCTCACAGAATACCAGCGTGAAATAATAAATTAATGCTGCTGTATTTCGTATGGTGAGTGTAGAGAACCGGAGACCCTTTTTACTGGAAACGAGGCATTCCATCTTAGTCCTCACGGGTGACAACGCATCTGCATTTTGATTCGTAATCGAGGATAGATGTAAATGTCTATGGGCCACAGCAACCACTTACCATCAGGTGGACTGTGTGCTCGTTTGTCATCCTATCCTATAAAAAAAAACTCGGACTAAGATTTTATTTAATAGATTAACTTGAATAAATTCTAGCCTAATGATTAATGTGTTACGTGTGTGTATAGGGTCAGTTTGGAATTTCAATCAAAATACTATAGACAGAGAACAATATACATAATATACAACTTTATTTTACTTTTTTAAATCTACCTACCTCGTATAAATTCAATTAAACTGCGATAATTCCCAAGATAGCTACGTATGACAATAGAGGGGCGTGATCTCTTTCACTTTTAACCTCAAAACGGTTGCCATTTTCGCACTAGAACTACCGCCATCTTGAAATTGAATTGCTGACCTTTTAGCTTTTAGCTGCGTTCAGGACTTCAAATTTGTAATAAATATTTTCTGGAAATAACTTATAGATTAAATTTAAAATAGGTACATAGACACAGGCAAACCGCATATTTGCCCTAAAAATACAGCGTTATTTCATTGATTATTATTATTTCTGTGTTTAAATTCGTAGGCAGTTAATGGTTTCAGGTGGCTCATACCCGTATTTTGTGGCAATCTATAGCGGTGGCCTATGTTGACCATTGAGTTGTGAAGGGATAGTGTAGTAGTAGTAGTATTTCTGTGTTTAATTTTACATATTTTCGTTACCTTTCATAGAGCTGAGACCTGTACCTATGTCTGCCAATCCAAAAAAAGTAAATATGATATATTGATGTGAGAATTGGCAGATTGTGATTTTTTTATAGAATTAGGGTTACAAACAGGCACATAGCTCACCTGATGGCAAGTGGATGCTGTGGCCTATAGACATTTATCCTTGATTAAGAATCAATATCTAGATACGTTGTCACCCCTGGGCACTAAGATGCCTCGTTTTCATTAAAAAAGGGTCTCCGGTTCTCTACAATAGAGTTCTCTAATTTTATTTGTATAGAAAAGGATAAGGAAAAGCTTGTTAGTTTTTCAAAGAAGTCGTTGCACGAAGCACGTGAGCAGTTTAAAAGCCTGATTTATCCTTGGATACCTATGTACCTAGTTTTTGCAGATATGGGAACGTAAACATTCATTGCAAATTGTGAAGTATTCTAATGCTAGTATCCTTTAATAAAAAGAAACGAATTCTTAAGTACTTTTTATGGTTCCCAGGAGGGAAAAGTAACACTATTACTTGTATTTTATAGAAACACAAAATTCACCATTTCTGTTTCAAAGTACAAACGTGACTACAATTTGAAAGGCAGGCCAGTCAATTGGAAGGATATCTCGATGATTGCTAATATTCTCTCGTCCATTCACTACGTATTCCTTGGCTTTTGAATCCGTGTCGGATACGTACAAAAATATATTTCAATAATTTCAAAAAGATAATTTCAGGACCTAATTTTCACAGCTGTTTCATTAGTGACTGTAAGATGCGAAACATGCCAAGCTTGTTATCAACATAATTATCATCATTATTATTATAAAAAAGGATATTAATAGTTATTTCGAAACCATCCTATCATCTGAAGATAAATAATCACCTGAAGATGCCTCGTGTAGAGGCGAAACACGTGTCGTATTATCGTCGATGGTGTGTCTTTCCTAGAATAGTGGTGTTGGGAGTAGTGGCGTTAGGAGTAGTGGTGCTGGGATTGGTGGTGACGTGATTAGTGCACGCAATTGAGGAAGGGCGGGAGGTGCTCTTCAAACTAGGGAAGACACATTATTTTATTTAATTGAGCGGATGGTTGCGAATTAATTATTGGTATCTTTATTATAATGGATTTCCGCAAAGTAACGCCTGATTCTATCAATTATTATTATCATTGTTGTAGATGATTAAAACTACTTTTACGGATTTTATCGCGTTTATTTTTACTTTTAATTACTTCTATTTTTAATTCCCGACGTTTCGGACGCTTTCCAGCACCCATGGTCACGGGGGACTGGAAAGCGTCCGAAACGTCGGGAATTAAAAATAGAAGTAATTAAAAGTAAAAATAAACGCTATAAAATCCGTAAAAGTAGTTTTAATCATGTGTAGTGTTCGCGTAAATATAAGAAATCATTATCATTGTTGTAGTTTTAATAAACTTTGTGCACACCATGTTGAGTATAATTTTCTTTTAGTCATTGTTTAGCTGCGTCAAAGGTGTGAGACATCTGATAGTGCTTTAATTTGATTCTGATATTGATTATAGGAATTCCGCTTTACGATGGGAGACGATTATGTCCATGTGTGTTTTTTTTTAAATAGAATAAGTATGACAATCGAGCACACAGTCCACCTGGTGGTAAGTGGATACTGTGGCCCATAGACATATACATCTATCCTCGATTAGGAATCAAAATGCAGATGCGTAGTCACCCGTGAGGACTAAGATGAAATACCTCGTATCCAGTAAAAAGTCACCGGTTCTCTACACTCACCATACGAGTACAAACATAGCAACATCTAGTACCTGGTTTTAGTAACATATTTTGTTTTTAATCTAACCCCAGACACTACTTTATAGTTAGAGGCTAACTTTACACGACGGGCTCAGTGATCGTGAGTCATTTATCTCGGTCGTGCCTGTGCCCGAGCGGTGCGTTAAGCCGTCGGTTCCGGTTATGTCGTTGTCAAACCTAAATAACAATTGTCGTTGAATTGGGTTTAAGGACGATGGAGTAGTGGGCGATTTTGAAACTCTTGCGGAAATAAACTCCACAATGTGTGTAGTCAAAACAAGTTTCATTCAACACATCATCACAAATTCAATAGTCGTATTCGTTGATGGTGATGATAATGATGATGATGATGACTAAGAAGTCCTCATCATCAGCATCAACTTCAACAGGAATTTAAACTACATAGACATCCTAAAGTAAAAATACTCGCACTCATCACTATATGTATCATATACTCATGTATGATAAAAATACTGTATGGTTCCACCGCACATTTTTATTTAGCAAACGCTGCAACCTGTTTTCAGCTGAGCGTCGCGTGTATTTCATTTTACTTATATATTAAAATCTTACAATCAGCAGTACGTCAACAACCGTTCTACTAAACACAAACTACTCAAGGAAAGATTTGCCACAGTAACATTATAACTATTTTTCTTTTTAACAAACCTTTGAACTTTGGTGATCTTTCCCTTTTGACGTGTTCATCAACTAACTACAATTCTACTTCTTGAAAGTAGGGTCATACACTTTCAAGAAGTAGAACTATACAAGTACAGCTTCAGCGTTATAAGTAGCGATTCATACTGTATGTATGGTAAGAAAACAATCAATTTTGCACTAAATATCGACTCTAGTTGAAATATGAACCGTCTACCAGAAAAGGGGAACGCTAGTCAGTATGAATATATAGATAAAAAATGAAGTAAACTTTAGTAATTTCAAATGCTTTAAGTCTGTTGACTACTGATCGATTTGCACTATATACTTGTCACGCTACAGTATCTAGTTACATAAGGTAAAAGTAGATCATTTCTCCATAATATAACGTTTCCCCTCACAATGTTTTGATAAAATGAAAGTGAAGACTTACATTGAAGTATTAATTTACATCGCTTGGGGATTGCGTTGAAAATGAATAACTTATATTTTCCGTACTTTGATAGTGTAGTAAAAGCTAAATTAAGAAATAAATTACTGTATAAAGTTTAATTTGGATCCCTAATTGATAATTTCATAAATGTCATATTATTAATTATGTTTTATAAAGATATTTAAAGGAGTTATATAATATAATTTACTTGGTAGAGTCACGCTGCAGCTATATTATGGTTGTAGCGCGAATGGGTCGGCTCGACCGGGGAAGGAACACGCTCTCACAGAATACCGGCGTAAAATAGTAGCTTAAGGCGCTACCCTGACCAAAACCTGGCAAAAGTGCGTTTTTCAGAGACTATTATCTCATTAGTTATGAGAAATAAGCTACATCTAAAAGCACATTATTAATGTTCGATATCCTATCATCACATTCCACGTTCTAATTTGTTTTATGTGTTATGAATATATTTAAAATCTACTTTTGAAAAATGACTAAAATTATTGATTACATGCATCTGTTGCTAAAGGAAATGCTCTAATCATTTGAGAATTACACTAATGGATAGATAATTTAAAAATATATATTCTACACGTTTTATTTAATTTCTTAAGTTCGCTTATCTCTTTTAATTGAAATAATTCCAAATATTCGGGCGTATTTTTCCGTGACATATTGTAGCGAGAGCGCGTGGATTGTATGGGACCGAACGCTCAAGGTCTCTCGCTAGGGGAACCGTCTTAATACTGCTTTTTTTCATATGGTGAGTGTAGAGATCCGGAGATCCTTTTTTACTGGAAACGAGGCATTCCATCGTAGTCCTCAGGGGTAACAACGCATCTACGTTTTGATTCTTAATCGAGGATAAATGTAGATGTCTATGGTCCACAGCATCCACTTACCATCAGGTAGACTGTGTGCTCGTTTGTCACCCATATTCTATAAAAAAAAATATGTATGATCTATTGGCAAAATATAGCAATTTTGTCTTATATGGAGGGTCTTGTCCATCGTACTCATTATTACTTGTGGTACTATACTATTATTTAGTCTGTGACTTGACCGAATTTAAAAGTGAAACAATTGACTTTTTATATATAAAACAGTATTTTTAAATTTGCTTATGTTGAATTTTATCCTATGAATAAATTTTAACGGAGGATTAAAAATTAGCCCGAAATATTGTAAAAGTAACACGATTACAATCGTGCTCATAGGTAAATAACATACAAAGAAGAATATGTGCGAACAGGTTTTAAGGTCTTACACCATTGCAATCATTATTAACTATTGTGATCACTACTTCACTGCCGATGCAAAGTTCATTGCTATTGCAAAGTACACTGCTAAGCCTTGCAGCTCTTCAGTTGTAAAAAATTTGACTGACAGACTCGGAGATTGCTACGACGTTTGGAATCTGCAGAGATGTTTCACGTTGGGTTTTCGCTCCCGTGTGCTGTGGCTATACTGTCCAGAGCTGAGTATGGGTAACATTTTAAATAAATACCAGGCTTATGTCGCCCTCTTGAAATGAACCGTTGTCGAGTAGTGAGTGAAAGAAAAAACAGCCGAGAAAGAAAAAAGATCAGTGACTGAAAGGTACCTAGAAGCTTTTCCTATTTCAATAATAATCCTGTGTATATCCCGACTATAAGTAACTTTAATCTGTTGTCAAAACTATAACTTTTTTGCGATGTGCACATAACATTAATTTTTATAAGATTCTCTTAATTGAATAGTATATCACTATCATTATCCTGCCCTCGACTTTCTTAAATCTTTTCAACAAATGACAGTAAGTACATATTAATCGACAATTATCTTTTTTTTAAAAATAACAATAAAATGACATAAAGCGTCGTTTTATACGTGGTAGAGCCATGCTGCAGTTATATTAGTAGTATAGTTGTAGCACGAATGGGTCGGCTCGACCGGGGAAGGACCACGCTCTCACAGAATACCAGCGTGAAATAGTAGCTTAATGCTGCTGTATTTCGTATGGTGAGTGTAGAGAACCGGAGACCCTTTTTACTGGAAACGAGGCATTCCATCTTAGTCCTCACGGGTGACAACGCATCTGCATTTTGATTCGTAATCGAGGATAGATGTAGATGTCTATGGGCCACAGTAACCACTTACCATCAGGTGGACTGTGTGCTCGTTTGTCACCCTACCCTATAAAAAAAAGCGTGTAAACCCACACACTAGTGCGCAAATGTATTCATAAATAAAATTATAGACCATACAAATGTTTGTCGCAATTGCTTTGTCCAACTTTCTTTACGAGGGCTCTGACAAACGAACGCACATGTGGGACAACAGCTGGCATTTGCCCGCAGGCCTACACTAACATACAAGTGTGTTTCACATTTCACCGAACATATTTGCACTATATATATATATATATAATACATGTATATATAATGTAAAAGCACATCAATGTATAGATATAGTTTAATTACATATGAGTTGACGTAAATGAAATTTTAACGTCAGCTGTCAGTTTTTTTTAAGTGGTAGAGCAATGCTGCAGCTATATCTGTAGTATAGTTAGCACGAATGGGTCAGCTCGACCGGGGCAGAACCACGCTCTCACAGAATACCAGCGTAAAATAGCAGCTCAACGTTGCTTTGTTTCGTATGGTGAGTGTAGAGAACCGGAGACCCATTTTACTGGAAACGAGGCATTCCATCTTAGTCCTCACGGGTGTCGAGGATAGATGTAGATGTCTATGGTCTACAGCAATCATTTACCATCAGGTGGATACAGTACTGCTCGCTCATCACTCTTATCCTATAAAAAAGAAGCATAAACACGTTAGTGTTTAATTATTATGTGTAAATAACGTCCTTTAGACTAAATTTTGGACACGGCGGCTACTCAAGGGAAACTAGCGGTCTTAGCAGGGTAAGATATGGTGCACGAGTGTGAGCTCAAACAAACAGGTGCACTCTTTATTCCCTCATTTTTATAATCCGATGGAACGGCAATTGGACACGATCGGAGAGATATGAGGCGCAAGTTCGCATTACGTGCTTTCCGAGGCACGGGGGATAACACCGCCATTTAACTGAGAAAACCCGATAAGTACCTAATTTTGTCTGACCCGGGACCACAATGACCACATTGACAGTCGGGTTTATGACCATAACACCAACGAGTTAGATAACTGGTTTAATACATCATCTGTGATACTGAAACGGTAGATGGAAAAAATCGGTAAATTATAACATTGATTAAACACGTTCGGCCGATTGTTTTGTGTTAGCGGCATGACTCATATGCCGGTTTTTGTGAGGTTTTGTTTTTGCGAAAGTAAAAATTCTGTCATATAATATGGGCTATATTATATTTCTCGCATAAATGTATACATAACGGTGTTATATAAAAAGGTCAACACAAAAATACTAGCGTGGTTGAGCACATTAGTAGATTGTGAATTGTGTTTTTAGTTCTTTCGTACCAGCTGTTCTCCGCGACCTCGTCCTCGTGAAATTCTTTACCCATTGGATTTCATGGGTTTTAATGTTTTTCGCACAGAACCCTAATTATTTTACTAAAAGTAGCCTAAGTTACTTCTTATAACATAAGCTATCTGCTAGTGAAAGTCCCGTCACAATTTACCCAGCCATTTCGGAAATTATCCGGAAAAAATGCATTTAGTAAAAAGCTGTTATTCTGACATTACAGATACTTCAATTTTATTTATTTTTATAGAACAGTGATAAATGATCACACAGTCCAGCTGATAGTAAGTAGATCCTGTGGCCCTTAGACATCTAGATCTATACTCGATCAAGAATTAAAATCCAAATGCGTTGTCACCCCTGTGGACTAAGATGAAACTCGTTTCCAGTAAATGTCTCCGGTTCTCTATACTCACCACAAATACACAGAAACATTCAACTACTATTTTCACATTAATATTCCTTGAGAGCGTGGTGTCCTTCCCCGGTCGAGCCGACCCATTCGTGCTACAACCATAATATTGCTGCAGCACGGCTCTACCCTCTACCCTACCTTCGTATTTCTGTATTAGTAAAGTGTCATTCAATTACCGTTACGCACGAATGTATTATTCATCTTCGTTATCTCTTCTGTTGTCTGTATGATCTGTATCAGTCGAATTGGCTGTCGCCGTATAAGTTGCAGCTTTGTCTCTGCTTCCCGTTATCTCTCTGGTTAGTTTATGTCTGACAACAAGATCGTTAATCAGCAATCTATTGGAAGCTAGAGATTTTTCTGACATTTCCCATATTTGTCTCTTTCATCATCTACAAGATGAAAAGGGATGATGGACTTTCTTACGTCACATTAGGGCAACTATATACTTTTAGTTAGTGTCGTTGATGCACACACAGACTATAACTAAACTTCTCATCAACGCACACAAACAGAACGGGGGATCCTTTTCGTTATAAAGATCAGGAAGAGACCTGTGACTGGAAGAGACCTGTGTCTAGTTGTGATTTCTTATTACGCAACTTCTTCTACACTTAATCTACCTTTAAACGATGACCAATACACGTGATGGAGTGATGATTACCTGGAAAAATAAAAACATTTATTTTTAATACATAATTGTAAACATAAAACACATCACAAGATTTTGTGTGGGCGATAGGTTATAATATTCGGAAATATAAAGTACATCCAAGTTAATTGCCATTTGGTTAGGTTAGGTTAGGCAGAATCGTGGGATGCAGTGGTGTCCTCCTGTGAGGACGTGATGTCGCAGAAGGAAACTGCGGAACGGGAGAGGGAGATCTCGAGTCCCTTCCCTCGCCGCAGAAGGCGCACCGGGCGCAGGAGAAGGGCGGACAACGCCCTTTTCCAGCCCCCATGAATGAGTCCAGGGGCGAGGGACTTGGGGAAGCCCCCGCCCCCCTATTCGACGGACCCGAGGCGGAGGCACGCGCGGGTGTCGGCGCGCGCCTGTGAGGTGGTACACGGGGTAATTGAACACCTCACTACCCCGTGCAGGAGACGAGGCCCGTACAGACCGGGCCAGCACTAGTGAGGGGCTGCGGAAGAATTTGGATTCCCACGGCACCTCGCGTGCACGTGCGAGGAGACACCGGGGTGGTTTTAGCCGGTAAGAGTCCGGCACACCCCTCCGCCTTTCTCCAGGCAGAGGCAGTCCATGAGGATTTCCCCCCGTAAAAAAAAAGGTTAGGTTAGGTTATATATAGGCTATTATAGGTTATTCGACTTTTTTGTTTCTACCAACTTATTTAAGAATCGAACCATTTCAGCGTTAAAAATTTAATGTCAAAAATATATATTTAGGCTAAAATCAAATCCTAGTCAACTTTTATTATAATTCATAGGATAACATGCGTTGCTAATAACTACTGGAATTTAAAAAATAACTAATGTGACAAAATCTATAAAGTTTACAACTGCGGAACAAATTCTTACAAATTATATATAATTGAACTTGATACTACAAATCCACAGCTGAATATAGACCCGCCCCAAGGAGTGCCACAAAGCACGATCCTGAGCCACCTGCAGCCATCGACTTCCTTGTAAAATATTTTTATATAATTTGTCCAAAACACTTAAATTGATAGAGCGTTGGTAACTCAGATGGTTAACGCTCGCTGTAAATGTAACAGAACACGAGTAACCCGGGTTCGATCCCCGCTGGCACCAATGAAATTGTTAGTTGCAATTTTAAGTGCTGATTTACTACGTGTTTGGCGGTGAAAGAAAACATCGTGAGGAAACCTGCACGTCTGAGAAATAAGAAAAAAAATACTTGTGAAGTTCGCCAACACGCATGGGGGCAGCGCGGCGGACACTTCCTTGCCCTAAAACCCTCTCAGAAATGAGGGTAGGCCTATGCCAAGCAGTAGGACGTATATAGGCTGTAACTTTACTTTAAGTACCCGCAAAGGTGAAAAAATGTTCCTTCCACTTCCTGATCGCTGCACTTTAGCAGGCGGTGGTTGATTTTGAAAAAAGCAAATCGTCTGATCTTCCGATCGTCGACCGACTGGCACTTCATTTCTGGACCGTACTGATAAATCTAAAATTCATCAACATTTCAAGCGGGCCAGTTTCTGAGCATCGGTGAGGTTGTACGGCATTCAACGCGAAACTATACTCCTCGCCCGAAAATTTTCGCGTAAAATCTCGTGAACGCTTCCCGGTTCAATTAGCAATATGTGCTCAATATGTTCAGAGGTGCGTGCTAAAATTTGTTATAGCAGCGGTACACAGTTGCTTTAAAATGTCCTAAATTTAATCTTATGTAATGCTCTATGCTAATAAAAGTGAGCCGTGGTAGCTCAGTGGTTAACGCTTGCTGTAAATATAACAGAACGCGAGTAACCCGGGTTCGATCCCCGCCAGCACCAATGAAATTGTAAATTACAATTTTAAGTGCTGATTTACCACGTGCTCGGCGGTGAAGGAAAACATCGTGAGGAAACCTGCATGTCTGAGGAATAAGAAAAAAAATATTTCGAAGACATGTGAAGTTCGTCAACACGCATTTGGGCAGCGCGGCGGACACTTCCTTGCCCTAAACCCTCTCAGAAATAAGGGGAGGCCTGAGCCCAGCAGTGGGACGTATATAGGCTGTAACTTTACTTTACTTTACTTAATGCTCACTTAAAATGCTAGTCTATAAAATCATGCGTCTGGTTTTAGGCAACATTTGAAATCGTAAAAAATCATGGCGCAAAAATGTTTCCGACGCGGATCATTCTTTCAAGAAAACACGATATTTAAATTTAGTTCGTAAAAATGTGGAGGAAAATTTAAATATGGAACATTCGTATTATTGCTGATAAATAATCGGGTTTTAAATAAATTTTATGTAACCGGCCAGTATCTCACACATCACAAATAAACTTTATTCGCGAAACTATCTGTGTGGCATGTCGCGTACTCACTCGCTCTTAACTTTTGTAAAATTGTAAAATTAGGTATATCTAAATACGATTTTAACACGGCATTGATACGATAGATTAAGATTGCTTCTTTCACATTGCTGCATCGAATCGAAATACAATGCATGTTAGTATTGTGTAATACAAATTAAATCTCTAGCCTTGCTGTTGCAAGCTGGAATGTTTCAGCAAAATTGCGACATTGCCAAAACATTTTATGTGGCATTGGTAAAAATATTATATTCTAAATGATATATCTAATGTCAAGAAAACAATAGGCTAACGTTTAACTACGATATTGTCTAATGCGAAGTCAGCTCAAGTGAAAGACCGAGATAGTTTTCCTAACACAAGCATTTTAAGCTTTTGTTTTTAGTTACTTTTGTATTGGTAATGTTCTTTTTTCGAATAATATTTTAAATAATTGGCCTTTTAAAATAATGAATGAAGTACAAAATAAATTTTAAATATATGTGTAGAAATTACTTTACGAATTCATTTCAAATCAAACATAAAAATAAACAACTTCTATCATTATCATCATCATTATAGCCCTTCACAAGCCCACTGCTTAACATAGGCAATTTTTCGCCACTAGCCATATGAAACATGCTGCTATTTATTATACGCTAGTATTCTCTCAGAATGTATCTGTCTATGTGTTAGAACGAAGCTACATCTATATTATTGTTTATGGTTTGTAGCACTAATGGGTCGTTTAGAAAACGACCTCACCGAGTCATCATTCATCATCATCATTACAGCCCTTCACAAGTCCACTGCTGAACATAGGCCTCCCCCAAGAATGCCACAAAGCACGGTCCTGAGCCACCAGCATCCATTGCAGCATGTCTTACCAGATCGTCACTCCAGTGGAGAGTCTCCCTACTTTATATATATATATATATATATATATATATATATATATATATATATATATATATATATATATATATATATATATATATATATATATGACAAAGAAGGACCACGCTCTTAGTCCACAGAGGCGACAGCGCACCTGCATTTTAATTATTATTTGAGGATAGTTGAAGTTGACATAATCAGGTTGATTACTTGCTCGTTTGTTACGCTAATTCTATAAAATTATATCGGAATTACCATCATAAAAATACCTTCAGTGGAGAGGCGTGCTAATGCCTTAATTGGCGACTTTGAATTTTTACTGACTTCAATAAGGAAGAGGTATTCAATTCGACTGTATGCTTTTTTTATGTGTTTTCTCTGGTTAACTATATATATACTCGTACATATATATATATATATATATATATATATATATATATATATATATATATATATATATATATATATATATATATATATATATATATAAATCAAGATGTGACCAGTAGTTTTTAAGATATCTTTAATAACGCGTATTTAATTGACTTCGAATACATTGATTCGGTCGTATTAAAGTCGGTTGTAAGACATTTTTAATTTCATCACTTGCTTAAATTAATAATTGTAAGCCTCGAGCATAGGTGCTGAGTAACCAGCCTCTCGGATTTTGCACAGGATACATTCCGGAGGAGGATTCCTTAGAAATTACATTTCTTCGTTCTTTTTTACTACTTATCGGACAATTGTCTCAAGACCCTTACTGACACATTTAATTTCCATCAAATCATGAATCAGTCTACACGGATCACTTCTACTACGAGTAACCTGATTGATGTTATCTTTACTAGGACGCATCTTAATCCCATTTCTGTGAAACTATCCCATTTCAGTGAAACTAAGCTCTCGGCGTTATAAAATAAGTTCATCCATCCATTACAGCCTATAAAAGTCCACTACAGAAGAAAGGCCTCTCCCACTGATTGCCGGGAGGATATTTCCATAGACTCGCTAGGAAGGCGGATTGACAACACAGCTTTTTATTTTTTTCAGTTGTTAAGGAGAAATATAACCTCAAATGGCTTAACAAGATTCTCCGTTATGCCGAAAATATTGCAGCATTAATTTTGAAATATATATGGTAAAGTTGAGTATTAATGTTAAGGACTATGTTAGACGAAAACACGATTCCGTAAAATTTTCTCGATAGAAAAAAAATCCAAAATTACCTCCAAAATAAACAATAAACCGCTGTTATTCATAAAATACTTTAAATAAGATCATTATTTACTTTTTTTTTAAAATACCATTATTTTCACTGTAAAAAGAAATTACCTAAACTATCGGCTTCTTGAAGCTTGATTCCTGCCGCCTGGTCAGTTTCGCTTCGGCCTTTGAAGGGGGAGATTGTGTCGCTTGCGATCAGAATACACATTACGCAACAGGACGACGTAAAATTAAAATGGGAAATAACCGTAATAATAATAAGAAGCAACTAGGTTGGCGTTAAGAAACAGGCATATATATGATAAACCTAATGAAATAAGTATGTAACGACCTATCTACTTACAGTATTAGTTATTACAAACATGTCGGTACATAGCATACGACGCGCGGGGAAGTGGGGGCGAAATTAGAATTTGAGCTGACTTACTATATCCCCTTAACTTTAGAAAGATGCTGCTTTCATCTTCTCATCCTTATCTCTCTGTCGCCACTTACGACAGTCTCGGGACGAAATGAGGGTAGTGGATATTCTTACACCGTCACTACACAACGAAATAATAAGTAATATAATAATAATTGAATAAAACTGTATTTACGGATTCTATCGCGTTTATTGACTTATTTTTTATACGTCTTTCCGTAAGCGTAGATCGAAGCAGAAATTAATATTCAAAAACTAAAGGTAGCCGGGCTACCTACGACGATATTGGGACGTCAAACATTTCAGTCCCCCCCTCCCCCCATGACCGTTGGTGGGGTGAGACCACTAATCCGTAAATATAGTTTTATTCAATGTGTAGTGTTCGCGTAAATTTAAGAAATTATAATATTATAATAGTTTACAGCTATTGCTATTACAATAGAAATGAAATTAATATGCAATATTAATATAAACAATTAATGCGGATAAAGTTTTGACCTAGTTAAAGCGTGAATGTTATCGAGGGACCTATTTACACAGCCTCTTAACACAGAACAAGAGCGCATTTGCGTTTGAATTAAACATGGTCAGTACTGTTGGTGTCAGCGGCACGTTGAACCCGGCGCGACGACGCAATGCATTGGTGGCAAAACAGCCATATTGTAACAGCTGTGTTTCAGGTTTCTGATGAGTATGACCGAATAGGATTTTCTATGCTTATAATATTATCGCACCTACTTGTCTTGCGCAAAATAATAATTTGATATTGCTATTTTTGCGGGTTTTATTATAAAGTATCTGGATGACCGAGCTTAGCTCGGTATTTTTTTTTTGGAAATCATGTTTTTTTTAAATTATATTTAGATACAAATTACAAATTGATGAAATATGAACAAAATTTTTCGATCTTCTCGATCATTATTTTTCGTGTTTTAAAAAATATACTAAAAAGGGCTCCAAATAATATATTTTCTCACAAAAGAAGGAAAAAAAGGAAAAAAGAGTCAGACCGGAGACAATGGGACTCGAACCGGCGTTCTATGATTTCAGCATCGCCCGATATCCCATTTGAGCTGTCATACATAACCTTTTAGCTTGAACGAATTAACCACTTCGTTCAAGCCTTTTAGGCACTGGCGAAATTTACTTTCGTATTCTCATAATATTGTAGAAGTTTTTCATTACCTAAAAACATGGATAATACGACATTTTCTGAAAATGAGTCCCTGCTAGATCGATTTATTGCCCCCGAAACACCCGGCATACTAAATTTCATGAAATCGTTGGAGCCGTTTCCGAGATTCCGATTATATAAAACATACATACATATAACATAAACACTCACGCCTGTCACCCAGAGGGGTAGGCAGAGACTAGACTTCCATTTGACACGATCCTGACATACCTCTTTCGCCTCCTTTACATCCATATATCTACGCATTCATGCTCGTCCATTATATACATCTATCGCCGATTATATATATATATATATATATTGCTCGTTTAAAGGTGTTGAATATTCACTTCATCTTTTTTTTACTTACGAAAAAAGTGAAATTACAGACCGAGTAACAAAATTAATCATGCGATTAAATACCCTAAAATTGTTTGTACTTTAAAAAAAAACACTTAAGCGCCTTTAAAATGGATCTGATACTTATTTACTCTTTAAATATAAGTGTATGGGTTTCTGTAATGTCGGTACAGAAAATCTACTACGAGTATACCTTAACATCCCGTATCGTAAGAGACGACAGAGGGTATTTGAAACAGGAGATTGGCATGATATGGCAGCGTCTTTCTGGTAACAACCGAAAATGCCATAAAGAATCATCCTTTACCCTTGACGTTTACTTTTATTAACAGGAACTCAGAAGGGGAAATATTCCGCTATGGGACAATCTCAGCGGGAGGTCTATTGACAATGTTCAACTGTTGACTTTTGATGTGTGATGAAGGAATAAGAAGAGGAACGTTATAGAAGAAACAGATATTTAAATCTTCTCTTCCTTTGAATGAATCTAATATATAACAATTAATGTTTGTTTATTCGTATTTTATGTGCTGCCATACCCTTCAACAGATTGTAAGCCTTTGTCAATTTATTGCTTGCACTTGCTCGAAGGTTATAGGCATAGTTAACTTACAAGTAGGTGGCCAGCGTATCATACCGACAATTTATTTGAAAGGTAAAGATCATTCGATTTAAATGACTGTATTATCATTCTTAATTAAAAAATATAACTCTTCCAAATTTAAAACGATATTTCCACAAATATTTCTTCTGCTGGATTGCGCCGGATACCAGCCAGATTGAAAATATTACAATGTTAGATCATTTTGTACTATAATCTGTGATTATAATGCTTCACCTAATTGCAATTTATCGTATCTAGTCGAGCATGGATAACAAGGAAGTTATGACGACGAGTAAAATCTTACAAAGCTAATAAACCATAGATTCCCATCTGCACAAACTAGGTTAAAGCAATATTTCTCAATCTTCATTGAAATATTAACAAACAATATGCCTTAAACCTAAAAAGCGAGTAGCAGTAGTAATTGTGAATGTGCCATTATAATGCAAGTAGGTCACGCAGTATGTTGCTAAATAGCTATGAAACACTAAAAATCTTAAATTTTAATGGCGCCCGCGGAAAATTTCACAGTACGCGAGCACACCGGGTTCGATTCCTGCCCTTTTCCAATTACCGTTACAGCCTATAGCTTTATAGCGGGGGATGTTTGCCACAGTTTCCACGCTTGGTAGGTTGGCAATCACAGTGTTTTTTTTAAAATTATTAGTTGTTTTTTGAAAAACGCTGCCCATATCCTGATTTGTTTCACACTGTCGCCTCTTACGACATCCGACGATATGGAGCAGGACATTTCTATACCGCCACTATTATTTATTACCCGCCGGCACCTATGTATTTATTAAATGCACTTTTAGCACGAGCTCAGCGATGAAGGAAAATTTTGAGGAAACCAGCATGTCTAAGAAATAAAAAAATATATTTGAAAAGCACGTGAAGACCACTAAAACACGCCTTGCGGCAGCGCAACGGACACTGAAAATTAGAGGAGGTCCGTAGCATGTACTTATTGTAGTAACATTATTTAATCTGTGCCTGTACCCAACAGGACGTATATTAGGCTACCTTTAACTTTAAAACCTTTAGGTTTGTGTAATGATAGTCATCTGAAAGTCAATTGCAACGATTAACGCTAGTATTGGTTAATTCCTATAAACAGATTAAGCACTAAGTCTTCTGGCCTAATTTTATAATTACGCCATTTACGTAGGTCTGACTGATGAATGGAATGGATTATCAGTGATATCTCCGTCAAGGATTATTTTAGGATTATGAGTTTACGAATCACGTCATTTTTCCTAGTTTTAACCACCTGACGAGAAAGAGAGGTGTTCAATGTGTATCCATGTATCTGTACTCAGCGTATATCTACGTGTCTGTCTGTGGCATACTTTCTCAAACAGATGTACAGATTTAAATTTTATTTTTTTTTTGTTTGAAAGGTGCCTTGATCGAGTGTTTTTAGCTGTGATTCAAGAAAAATTTTTCAGCCGTTTGTAGATCAACGCCCCCTTTTGTTTCGGGGATTTTTTAAATTTTTAATTGAATTTATTCCGGATAATAATTTTTTGTTATTTACTTTGTTGATGTTTCAGCTGGTAGTTCCTCCAGATATTACCACGTAAATGTCCTATAAATTTATTGTCCCTAAAACAAATATTATATCGTCGCCATAAACAAATATTTTCTATACTAATTAGTAGCGACTCACATTGACTTTGACTGGGTAGGATC
The DNA here is from genome assembly GCA_036936625.1 of Parnassius smintheus behrii. Lineage (NCBI taxonomy): Eukaryota > Metazoa > Arthropoda > Insecta > Lepidoptera > Papilionidae > Parnassius > Parnassius smintheus. The sequence goes on from JAUPFT010000024.1 coordinate 11,476,957, forward strand.
TAATAATGTGGAGTTATTTAGACTTAATCCCAATTTGTTATCTTTTTAATAAATGTTCCTCCTGGCATTGCTCTCTATCCCGTTTGTAAAGTTTTATCACAATAGGTTCAGTTATTCCCAAGATTATACAGATAGACAAACAAAAGTTTTAAAAGTAGTTATTCATGACTTAATTCCATAATAACCCCCTGCGTTATAATTCAGCCCAGCGTAATAATTCATGACTTAACCGCATAATAACCCCCTCAGCGTAATAATTGTTACATACTTTGATAATAATTATTATTTAATAATAATAATATTATTTATATGTATAGATTAAGATTCGCAACATTGAACCTTTAAAAGCTTGCACTTTAAACTCTATTACAGACCACAAAAGGCGAGTCACAGGGTATCTCATATATTATAGAACAACCCATTGTTTCGCAGTATTATACAGTCCATCCATTCTCCAAAGCAATTTAAAACTTAGTACAAGAACATACGTATAATAGTTACTTATTTGGAAAAACAAACCAGCTTACAAAGTTTAAACTTTGCTTGAGTTTTGTTCAATCCAATCTGATATAATTTTTTGATAATGCAGTTATATGAGACTTGCTTCTAAGGTAACGTTTTTTTACTAAACCAGTTCTATGTGTGGAAACTGTACGATGATAACTGTAATGAATATTATAATATGTATATATATATATATATATATATATATATATATATATATATATATATATATATATATATATATATTATAAAATGTTTTAGTAATTATATTTTTTTAAAGATCTAAATTTAAAATAATGCTAAAACTATTTAAAAATTCAAGGATAATTACAACGCAAGTTCAATACTTGTACATAAAGATTTATTTTGAACAACGGTGCTACAAGAGTACATGAAGGTCTGTCGGGATTTTTTTTAACAATGACATTCTACAACCTTACTGCCTACATGTTAATAGTTATGTATCATCGCAGATCATCTAATAGTTACAAATACTAATATTATGTTATAATTACCTCTAGTTATTTTCTAAACTTAAGTTACTTAAGTTTTTATCATAGAATACTATAATACATACATAATAGAACGGGGGAGTGGGCGGAGCCCTTGTAGCCACTAAAATGTCACTTACATGTCAATTCACACGTATAAATGTCAGTACAAGATGTGTTTTGACGTTACAATCGTTTCCAAATTTCGCATGCAAATTATTTAGAAAATTCCAAATTACACATTATTTACAAATAAATATGTAGGTATTAAAAACGATTTTTTAATGATGATCTTGAACATTAATTAAAAGTCTAAAATGTGTAAATTTACTCAGTCTGTCAACACAGCGAATCGGGTTTGTAGTAGTGACAATACGACGTTATTGCTTGTATATGAGCTCCCGGCGACGCCGATCCTCGTACAAAATCAGGTTGACAGCCATTCTATTGTGTATTATAGTATTCTGTTTTTATACGTGGTAGAGCCATGCTGAAATTATTCTAGTAGTATAGTTGCAGCACAAATGGGTCGGCTTGACCGGGAAAGGATCACGCTCTCACAGAATACCAGCGTATAATAGTATCTTAATGCTGCTGTGTTTTGTATAGTGAGTGTAGAGAACCGAAGACCCTTTCTACTGGAAACGAGGCATTCCATCTTAATCCTCACGGGTGACAACGTTTCTGCATTTTGATTCGTAATCCAGGATAGATGTAGATGTCTATGGGCCACAGCAACAAATTGTCCATCAGGTGGACTGAGTGCTCGTTTGTCACCCTATCCTATAAAAACCTTAACCATCAATCTAATGATTAAATGTGATATTTTTAAAGATTAATATTTTCATAAATATGTACCTATATAAATTGTTTCGTCGGTTGTCAGTAATAAAATTGAATTAACGACAGTAATTTGCGTATGCATGTATACAAACAATAAAAAAATATTTCCGAACACTAAAAAAATGTAAAAAAAAAACGCGTAATAGTGAATTATAACACCGCCTATTCACGTATATCGTCGGCACAATTGACTTCCGCGTACTTGTATTATTGCAAATGTAATTCATAAGAAGCGAAACCGATACAAGTATAACAAAGAACACGTTAGATAACAAAAAGTTTATTTATTTCATGCATTAAATAATTACTTCACGCTTTCGGATAATTAAAAAGTATTTATATAAGTATGTTTTTGAGTGTTATATATCTGGGTAACTGAGTTTACTTACGGTGATATGTTTTATTTGTCAGGCCTGTCGTGAGTAAACATCAGGCGTTTACCTTGAGTATGTAGTAAATGAGCACTTAAAAATTCAATTCCATTTTTATAGGTACAGATAAATGGGAACGAACTCGGGTAGCTCGAGTGCTTAAAATCACTTATCCTGTAACTCGACCACCCTTATACAAATAAGAGCAGATAGAGAGAACAAAGGAATATCCATATGAAGCCTTCATATGGATATTTCTTTGTTTTTTGTCATATTTTTACTGATGATGATTAAATTAACGTACTCTTTATATTTTACCAACAGATTCTTCTTGCTGAATCCCTATTGTAACGGGAGAAGTCTATGTCCGGTAGTGTATTTGAAAGGAATGATAATGAATAAGAAGGAAAAGTTTATAGCACATGTATTTAGGTTATTTAGGTATAAGGTTCTTGTTTTTTTATATATAGGATAGAGTGACAAACGAGCACACAGTCCACCTGATGGTGAGTGGTTACTGTGGCCCATAGTCATCTACATGTATCCTCGATTACGAATCAAAATGCAGATGCGTTGTCATCCGCGAGGACATAGGTGGAATGCCTCGTTTCCAGTAAAAAGGGTCTCCGGATCTCTACACTCACCATACGAAACACAGCAGCATTAAGCTACTATTTGACGCCGGTATTCTGCGAGAGCGTGGTCCTTCCCCGATCGAGCCGTGCTACAACTCTACTACAAATATAACTGCAGCATGGCTCTACCACGTAAAATGTTTGTTCGTTTGTCACCCTTATTCTATAAAAAAAACCTGAATAATTACTATTAGTCTCTTCGATAAACCAAAACCATCAATATCATCATTAGAGCCCTTCATAGGTCCACAGCTGATTATGAACCTATATTAGTACGCAGTGAGCTCATGTGGTACCCAAATATCAAGCTTTTTTGTATAGCCAGACTTTTTCAAATTGGTCGAAAATGTGTACTGGTCAATCATCAATTCCTCGGCTATGTCGTAACTACTGATATGCCGATCACGCTCCACTTTTCAGAAATATCATCGACTTTATCCGTATGAGCTACATCTTTGACGTCAAAATTCCCGCACTGAAAACGCTACAACCAACCTTGTGCTACTCTTACTGACACTGCATTAGGTCCATTAACGTCACAATTATTTTTCGCGGCTTGAGTCGCATTTTCCCTTTTGTGTAATAAAACTTCAGAATGTATCGAATTGTTGCGTTATTTTTCATATATTATTTTACTAATTAGTAATTATGTAAATATAAATCAAAATACTAGCAATGTCATTTAACAGTGCTAATATTTCCTTTAACTACTCCTGGTAAGCTTACAAATGCTTTTGTTCGGAGTAGTTCGCGACAGTAGTCGAATGGTGGATTCGAACCGACGACCTTTTGAGTTCGCGGCTCGCCTACTGCCTACGTAGTTACTGTACAGATAGTAACTACAAATTGTATGTATTTTCTATTTTCGTAGCAATCACAAATAATATTCACTCACTATCTTTGTTATAGTCGGCCTCAAGTCAAAGGTGCAGACACGTGTAAACATGCGTTGGCTCTAATCTGGCCTGGCATTCCTTTGTTTCGCGGAATTTTTAGTAGCGTTGTCCGTTCGGAATGGACGTACTCGTACTTATACGTCGTTAGAATACTGCGTTTCTAGTCCTAATGTAAAAACTTCCTTATTATCATGTTGAATATTGATATTTAAAAGGATTATATCTTCTACTAACTTGCAAGGCACACGTTGTTCTGCCCCTTTCGACGACCCTTTGTCATGTCCTATTAAAAATCCTTAAATTCGCAGAAAAATGTGGGTCACTTATGGGCAAAAAAACTATCCTGTCTCTCAAGTTGGGCCAAACTGCACACAGTGAGCAAATTTGATTAAAATCGGTTCAGTAGTTTAGGAGTCCATCGCGGACAAACAACGTGACACGTAATTTATATATTCTATAGTAAAATATATTGATATCGAAAGTAAATATATTAGTTTCATTAATAAAATATCTAGTTGTTATTTTCTTTTTAATTTTAAAGTCATTTACTTTTCAAACAGATAATATAGATTAACTTACGCAAAATTATCATTTAAGATATTAACTTAAATATTTCAGATATTAATTTATTTAAAGGCTGATTTTTCAATCCTCAGATAAAATTTATTCATAGAATAAGGTAAAAATACAACAAAAACGAATGGAAAGTTACAATTGTATGAATAAAATGTATTCACTTTCATAATTATTTAATAGATTAAGACAGGAATAAAGACAAAAAAATTACAATTCTCAATTTAATCAATTTATGTAAACCCAGCATGCACTATATTAATACAGGAACAAAGAATCGTTTCAGCTGTTTCCGCGGATTCAGTGAACAAACATAAAAGAACAAACGCGTTGAATATAGAAACTTCTCGTTTTCGGAACTCGGTTGATTGAAATATTAGCCAAGCGTTAACTAATAAATATAAGTGAGAATTAAATGCATAATAGTTTGTCTACAATAAGTAGGTGAGTCAAAAAATTTACGTATGTTTGTGTAAGCACTGTAACAGTTATGAAACCTCGTAAAGAGCGCTACGGCAGAGATTGAACCCAGAGCTGTTTTGGTTAGGTTATGTTAGGTAGGTTTGAAACACAGTTTAATTTTTTTTTAAATTGTTTTTCAAAACTTGTTTATAAATATATTAGCAAGAATAAAAATATTTTTTTTAAACTAAAGCTACTTATTGTTTAATTTTATTTAACATTTCGTGACATCGTCACATGTATTCACTCCTATACTAAAAGAGGAAAATCCTGTTTATAATGAATTTGCTCATTTTAACTGCCATTTTAAGGGCCCCAAACAGACTTCTAAGATTTTAACGAAAATGTTAATCAGTGTAAATTTAAGATATAACAGCTGGTTATACTTACAATCTTTACAATAATAATAACAATAAATATTTCTTGGTTTTACTCGTTCGCGTTGCTTCCTATTCGTCCGATTAACATAAAACTTTGGTGAGCTGTAATTTGCGTGATTGTTACAACAAAAAACAATGACAAGTTTGTTTGTTTGTTCGTTTCCTATGCGTTTCTTTCTTTCTGATAAAAATTAAGCATTGCAACAAAGGCTGGCCCCGCTAGTAAGCTTACAACTTACAAATAATACAGTATTTTGATTAAAATGCTATAAGAATCAATCGTTCATTACCGTACACTATATTTTTTCTAAAAATAATTTTGGCAGCCCTACCAGTATAAGTCATTAGAGTATCATAAATATTACACTTAATTGGATGTACAGACTTCTTTATGTACCGCTGACAGTGACCTTGCAGCCTACCCTCACTTACCTTCTCTGAATCTTAATTATTAATAGCAGTGCTCGGCCCCAGAAATAAATAAACAAAATAATAACGCTAACGAAGTCTGATATACAGAATAATTCATAATAATAAAGAAACAAGCGATGAACACAAAATAGTAATTGTCATATTATTACGATTTCTATGGCTATGCAGCTCGATAAATGCAGATGGCTCAGGATTGTGCTTAGTGGTAACTTATGATGGAGACATTCTGCAGCACTAAACTAGGAATTTACTGTTATGATAATAATCCAACTCCTATGAGCCTATCCATTAACAATATGAAGATTACTTTATTTTTTGCCTATTGATTTATTTATTGCCCTACTTTGCAAAGAACGGAATTTTTTATTTTTAATGGTTTTTCTTAAGTTTCTACCGCGCAGCACCTCCACTTATTTAAAAAGGGCCGGCATGACTACAGTCAAAACATATTAGTCTGTCTGTTTCACAAATTAAGATTCGTGCTTAAAATTCAAGCGTTCTTACGAGATGTACGGTCACCGAGCCACGTGCTCGTCGCTGTCAATGGATACGTGGTGATCGATGTAGTAATCACTAATTATTGTTGCCATAACTATATGTTAAACGCGCATTATTTAACAAACAAGTATTTGCCTATCATTCGCTGACGTAGTGCTTATTAAATTTAGCAAAACGGCCTTATATTTGGCAATGTTAAATGCTGTCTCATCGGTATAACCAGTATTTTGTGAAAAAAATTCCGGACATGAGTCTTATATACAGGGTTATTTTGCAATATACGGCAAATTACATGACCTTCTGCGGCAGCAACGCGCCTGGTACCAGCTGGTATTCACGACAGTCACGATCATGATCGTCATCAATACAGCCCTATGCCAGTCCTAGAAATTCCACTGCTGAATATAGGCCTCTTAAAAAAAACTCCACATCTTCTATGTGCTCAGCCTACTGTATCCATTGGTTTCCAGCATGTCTTACCAGGTCTTCACTGCAACTAGTGAAATCACACTCGAAAACAGTACCATTTTTATAGTGACGGTCACTATTTATCTTACAGAGATGGTCCGACCCAGGATTCAAACCCGTGACCACACGTTCAACGATCTCGGTTGCGACCACTAGAGTACCGTGGACCATAATAGAGTAAATAAATAAATCATAATTATTATATGTTGCGAGGGAATTACAAAAAAAGCAAATCAGTTTCTAAAGTGACGCACATAGTTCAATTTTATTATTATTCTAAATTTATGTTAAAATTATAACGTGTTGTTGTTCGACGTAAGCAGTGTTGGGCGAATGATGATTAGTACATGTGATTTAAAAATCGAGATTACCATTATCAAATGTGCGATGATTGTGACGTCATAATATTATAAGATTATAACACAAACATTTTAGGACAGTCCCATTAATTTCCAGTCACTTGGCAATCCTTATTGGTAGAGTCTACTTGCATAATGGAACGCTGCAGTGCATTCGCAATAATTAGCATCATAATAGAAGCATATCATATTCTCTTGCTCAATACAATAAGTAGAGCGTTTGTTACAGACATAATTATATTTCGTATGTTTTCGCGTACGCCTAGCGAAAATAAAAAAATATAAAGTAGTAAAATATTATGAATAATGTGACAAAAAAACCAAGCATCCACAGTTCGGAGAGTTAAAACCAAGAAGATGCGAACGATTGACCTCTTATCACTTATCTTTTATATGCATGTAATTTATAGCGGAATAAAATAATAAATCAATTCTTAGGGCACTATTTATATTTAAAAGTCGATGATTCGCGCTATGCGAACAAGGGTCAGCTATTATCAGAAGATATGTAGGTATTTTGGTATACATCTACATAAATGAAATACTTTATTTACTCATGGAGCAAGTATCTAAATAGTTGAAAGAAGAATTATATATTGTCTCGTGGACACTTCAGATCGATAAATTGAGCCGGCTAGACCGGGGAGAGTCCAGCGTAAAGTAGCAGATTTTTTGCTGCAGTGCTCTGTACGGTGAGTGTAGATAACAGAAGATCCATTTTATTAGTAGAGTGGCATTATAACTCGGTTCTCGGGAATGAGAACACATCTCTATTTTGATTGCTAATCGAGGATAGATCCATGTATCTATGGCCTTGGCTCGTATGACATTCCAATTTTATAAAAAAATCCGTGGACAGTTACTACACTAATTGCTTTTCGCTACAGTCTGAATCCTTTAACAAACATTACTCTTTAGACAGAAATATCTTTTTGTGACAAGCGTATTTATATCAAAGCTTAATGATTAAACAAAAAATGATAAGTGGGTATCGTAAGAAGACGCAGAAAAACTGAAACAGATGTTTAGCTTCTTCCTGTTGCGGTTGACAATTCAGTTGTGGTATATATGGCGTATATCTCCGTAATCTACTGGGGGTCCTATGTAAAGTAGTGAATTTTTGATAGTTTTATATATAGGTGTATCGAAGCATTTGACTTCAGAAGTTATTATGTGGATTTTTTTTCTAAATATTCGTTATTTTACCCTTTTCGGGGGTCTAAAGAATGTCACAAGTCAAGGTTAAAACTAGAATGTTGTTAAATTTCAATCTTAAAATTAAAACTTCCATTCTCTATTTTTTCATCCTTAGAGATAGAAATTTCCTTCAAATTTATATGGAACCACTACTGAAGTAGATAAATATAACCAGATAGCCGTTTCCGAGAAAATGGTAAACATTCATAAATAAAAATATATGCGTCGATTATTGAACTACCTTGTTTTTTAAAATCGGTTATAAATACTGCCATGATTTCATCGTAAACGTCCAACATTACTTTTGTTATAACAGTTGACGTAACTTTGATGGCACAAGTTATTATGTTTTTTTTTTTCGTAAATAGTAGATAATTATCATAAGCACGTAATATTATATTGATTATTAAGATATGAACTGCCCTTAGGAACAGGCGATTACATATTCATTGAAAGTACTAACATGAAAACAACAACATTAACGATTAATTATCGGAAGTACGTATTTTTTGTATTATTGAGCGACTTCAAAATAGGAGGTTCTCAATAATTCATCTTACATTATATATAATTATATGTCATCATCTTATATTATATATAATATATGTTTTATGCATATTTGGGCCTTTTTGTTTATGAATTGATTTTAATGATATGGCTTTCATTAAATTGATAGTATTTCAGGGGTCGTCCCTTACAAATTTTAAGTAACAAACCCTAAGTAGAAAAATAAAAATAAGGGTAGAAAAATAGGGGACGAAGATTTTAATTCGACTAATTTAGAAAAAAATCTAGTTACCTTAAACTTCGATATTCCCTAACATACTCATAAGTATAAAGAAATAAACTTTAACTAAGAAATCATTAAATAAACTTTAAAATAAGTACTTTTTTTATTAAGATTTTTGGATTGGTTGCTTGTCCTTTAAGCCATGTTTTCATTTGATTTTTATAGATCGTTCGGATCCTCGTTTTAATAGATTTTTTGAACATTGCGAAGTTACGGGAGATTTTGACGACAGCTCAACCCAGCGGATAGTCGATGATATTTCATAAGGCGCCTAAGCGATCAAAATAACTTGAGGTTTATGTCAACATCGAAGCACTTGTTTCGTCGTTTTCTCTAATAGTTCACATGTGCAGACATTTAATACACAAAATCGCATCACTGTTACATATCAAAATCCACTTCAAACCATTATTTAAACGATAATACATATAAAAACAGGAGCAAAATCCGTCGGCGGTCAAGTTTTTGCCAAAACTCTTATTTCACGACTTCGAAAACTAAAAAAAACATAAAACAATTTGCACATGCCTAATAGCTTCTGAAGCTGGGCTTTTAACTCGTGGAAATTATTTTTCTTAGTTTTACATTTTTTAAAAGTTTATTCAAACTAAGGCCTCAAATTTTTTTACATAAATAGTCATGACGATCAACCATAGACGTAAAATAGGAATACCAGATCGAAAGTCTAAAATATCTGAAGAAGATTTGAAAATATCCGGATTTTAGGATAGCTATCAGAAGAAATAAATATAAAAAAAAAAGTTTTTTTTTTTTTTTATAGAATAGGGTGACAAACGAGCACACAGTCCACCTGATGGTAAGTGGTTGCTGCGGCCCATAGACATCTACATCTATCTTCCATTACAAATCAAAATGCAGATGCGTTGTCACCCGTGAGGACTGAGATGGAATGCCTCATTTCCAGTAAAAAGGGTCTCCGGTTCTCTACACTCACCATACGAAATACAGCAGCATTAAGCTACTATATCACGCTGGTATTCTGTGAGAGCGTGGTCCTTCCCCGGTCGAGCCGACCCATTCGTGCTACAACTATACTACTAATATAATTGCAGCATGGCTCTACCACGTAAAAAACGTGTTTATTATAGTTTAATTTTTTCTATAAATAGGCTACAAAAAGACTTTATATTGTTGACACATAACTTATTAAAGTACACTTAATTTTTAGGTGTATTTGGCATTGGACCTTGGAATTTAGAACCTTTAGAAGTATTCAGAAAATATTTAAAATTCAAACAATTTAATTTAAAGTCCAGTCGAATTACTAACTCAGCTTTTATTAAATCAAAAGCAGCTGTGACGGGAAGAGAAGCTGTTAGTCTGGAGATTTTGAGTTTTTTCGGGAGTCTGGAGATCATTTAAAATGTCGGAATAATCCAAATGAATCCCGACCATCTGGCGGAGATTTTGAGTTTTGTCGGGAGTCTGGAGATCATTTAAAATGTCGGAATAATCCAGATGAATCCCGACCATCTGGCAACCCTAACGTAAAATGACGCGCAATTCAATCTATTCTTTAATTTAAATATTACATCATAAATAAATTACTAAGATAAATAATTCGCATTAATTTGATCAAAGATATGTTTTCGTTAGTAAGTATTTACCTAACTAAGCTAACTGCGTAGATACACTCATTTATAATTACAATTAATATGAGAGTCCGCATAAAATTACCGGGTGTTAAGTGCCTGGTACACTCTTGTTGAGTTTCTTGTCTGTGTCAAGGCTATTGCCTGAGATCGTGAAGGTCAGCGTGACAGGACCTTTGTTACGTCACACACGTCGTACCGGTACGAAAGACAAAGCGTAAATAATATGGTTGTAAACTTGATACATTAGCTCTATTTTATTTATTTGTAAGACGATGTAATTAAGTCAAAATATTATTTAACCGTCTTCAAAAAAGGGGAAGTGTTGGTGTTTCAATCTAAGTTTTTTTTAAATAAAAATGTTAGTAAAGTTAGATGGAATGTGTGCTCATTCGTCATAAATTATTAGTCTTGCTTGTCTATCACATTCATCAGGAAAAAATGAGAATGTGTATGGCTCTGTATTGGCGAATACAATGCTGGGATTCCTGCTGCGGTGCACTAATCATGCCTATTCGTCTATTAGTACCAGACTCTGACAGAATATTAGCACGAAGTCATTTGACAGATCCACATATAATATATCGGCATGGTTGTACTTTTACGCCAATAGAATAACAAAACTCCGCACAGTTGATCGTGAAATCATCAGTGAAAATGAAGGTAGGAAACTATACTTATTACTGCGGATATACAGCACCGTTACTGTGTTCCAGTCTGAAGTGAACAAAAAGCTAGTATAATTACTGGCACAGAGGCATTAAATCTTAGTCATCAGATGTGACGATGTAGCAGTAGCCATTTTTAAAGATTGTTGTGTCTACGGGTTTCCGTAGCAACTAAGTTGTGGACTATACTTAAGATCGTTTATCACAACATTAAAAAAAATAAAAGATAATAAATATGTCACACATAAAACGGAAAAAAAATCTAGAGACCTATAATAAATAAGTACTGTGGAAATTAATATTTCTAAAGATTAATCAACGAACAACGACATTTTGCTTTATATACATTGCTGAGACAAATTAATGATAATATACATAGCTCAGTAAGAGCAAACCAACAAACATAGACTGCTCAAAGCAATAACATTGATATGGTTAAAAACAATTCCTCGCAAATCCTTAGGTAAAAATTGACGCATATATATGTACCCACGTTTAATCGACAAACACGTTTTATTCTATAATTAGAAACAATAGCAGCCTATCTTGTACGTGGTAGAGCCATGCTGCAGTTATGTTAGTAGTATAGTTGTAGCACGAATGGGTCGGCTCGACCGGGGAAGGACCACGCTCTCACAGAATACCAGCGTGAAATAGTAGCTTAATGCTGCTGTATTTCGTATGGTGAGTGTAGAGAACCGGAGACCCTTTTTACTGGAAACGAGGCATTCCATCTTAGTCCTCACGGGTGACAACGCATCTGCATTTTGATTCGTAATCGAGGATAGATGTAGATGTCTATGGGCCACAGCAACCACTTACCATCAGGTGGACTGTGTGCTCGTTTGTCACCCTATCCTATAAAAAAAAATTAATTGGAAAAAAGATAGCAAATTTTCTTTCTCTTATAAAGCTTAAATCCTGAAAGAGTATCGTTTTTAAGGTGATACTTCCAAAATTTGGTGGTCTTTCTATTGCACATATTTTTTTAAGTTTTATAAATTAGGAATCAAATTTAGTACATGATTTTTAACTATATAACCTTAGATTTCGTAAAAGGAAAACACGATAACATGTAATTCTCTCGATAGAAAAACATTGCAAAATGGGCTCTAATTAGTTACATTTCTCAATGACATCACAGTATTTTCGGCCATATAGCTCGAAGAACCGATAACCGATGGGGAAGAAAGGTTCTCGAGTGGCAGCCTCGTACCGGTAGGCGTAGTGTAGGGCGACCCCCCACTAGATGGAGTGACGACCTGGTAAGACATGCAGGAAGTCGATGGATGCAGGTGGCTCAGGACCGTGCTTTGTGGCGTTACTTGGGGGAGGCCTATGTTCAGCAGTGGACTTGTAAAGGGCTGTAATGATGATGATGATGATGATCACAGTATTTTTACTAATCATGGAATTATTTTAAGGCATAGTAAATAATCATATCTAAATTATCATAAACCAGTTTTTTAATCCATAACAAAGTTTAGTTAAAAATACAAAAATCTTGTTTGGCGCTTACTTAGTTTTTTTCCGAGCGTATTATGAAGTCATTCCATCGCTTTTATTTTAGCACTCTCTCAGTCGTTCGTGAGCTTCACCGACAAAATAAGCCACGCCACCAAAACTACGATTCATTTTTAAGGTTCCAATTTTACATTGAGACCTATAATAGTCCACAGCTGAACATAGACGTCCCACTTCTCTAACTTACCTCATGTGACTGTCTTGTTTGAGTACCTCAACATAGCTTGATTTGCTCTTGTAGTTAAACATAAACACTCACGCCTGTCACCCAGAGGGGTAGGCAGAGACTACAGACTTCCATTTAGCACGATCCTGACATATCTTTCTCGCCTCTTCCACACCCATATACCTACGCATACATGCTCGTCGGTTAAGGGTACTCTTAATTTGGCCCATTTTTAGTATATCGCCAATTTGGTCGACAAACTTCCGCCTAAGACGTCCCTTTCCGACTCTTCCATTCACTTGTAGTTAAACAGTTGTTTCAAAATAACTATGGTTGTAAGAGGCAAAATATAAAATACACAAAAATTAAAAACATTATATCATGATCATTAAAGTCCATCAAAAATCTACAGTATACCCATCCGTTGCCTCACGTGGGGGGGATTTCGACACAGTTGTCACGCTTGACATTATTTTCAGTTATTTTCAGGGACATACTACTGACCATCACATGTTTCAGTTTCCCTGATATGAGAAAATATATACTGGATGATATTTTTTTTATCGTCTGTAAAAAAATAGGGTGTAACTGGTGAACGGAATAGAACATTAGAATATCATATAAGAACCAAAGACTATATGTATTTTATGGTCTTCGGTTCTTACAATTCAAACTCAAGGACTCAGGTGTTTTTATCGCTGAATAACCCGTAACATAACAATCACGATGTAATGTCGCAAATTATCACTGTTGTATTTAAGACTACGCTGAATGTTAATGTAAATATTTCGTACGAGTAACTTTTTATTATAATATACGGGTGTTAATACGTTATATTATATTTTATTGTCTGGGAATTAATCTAAGCAAAAAGGAATGTACCTTAAAATGTATTCCTTGTTTCATTGTAGCTAGTTAATTAGCTGATAAACCGTGGTATCTGGAGCTATAGGAATAAGCGCTTGCACGCGAGCAACCTAGGTTTGATCCCGACGGCACTTGTACAATTGATACTTGCAATTTTAATGGAGGAAAACATCGTCAGAAAAATTGCATGTTTCGTACTTAAGTAACGTGGCGGATTAATCACACCATATTTCTTCCAGAAAAAAAAGAGGCCTGTGCTATAAGTGTACTGAATACTATTTACTTAAAGCATGTTATAGATGTATATTTATACGAGGTAGAGCCATGCTGCACATATATTAGTTGCAGCACGAATGGATTAGCTCGACCGAGGAAAGATTTTTTTTATAGAATAAGACTGACAAATGAGCACACTGTCCACCTGATGGTAAGTGGATACTGTGGCCCATAGACATCTACATTTATCCCCGATTAAGAATCAAAACGCAAAAATATTTCGAAGACATGTGAAGTTCGCCAACACGCATTGGGGCAGCGCGGTGGACTATTCCTTGCCCTAAAACCCTATCAGAAATGAGAAGAGGCCTGTGCCCAGCAGTGGGACGTATATAGGCTGTAACTTTACTTTACTTTTACTTAAGAATCAAAACGCAGATGCGTTGTCACCCCTGAGGACTAAGATGGAATGCTTCATTTCCAGTAAAAAGGAGTCTCCGATTCTCTACACTCACCATACGAAACACAGCAGTATTAAGCTGCTATTTTACGCTGGTATTCTGTGAGAGCGTGTGATGAGAAATGGGCAGCAGCATTTACTAAATAATGGCTCAAAATAATAAAAAGCTGCGGTAGCCAAACCGCCTGCAAAAGTGGCAACAAAAGCAAAATTCCCCTCGCAGTAGACATTTATTTTTTTAGGCTGCGATGGATGAATATAAAACTACAGCACACACGCACTACAGAGGTTTCTAAAAATAAATTCCGATTATCCTCATTTACAAATAGCCCATAAAATAGATATTTTCATCGATATTATATACACTACCTACTAGATTTCGCGTCCCGAACATTTACTTTGTTCAACTAAACTGTACTGCACTCCGTACACCTTATTTTAGTGACTAGTATGGCTTCGATATTCATGCAGTGCGAAGCGGCGCTAATAATACGAAAATTCTAATCAAAGTTTGAACTTGGACGTACATAACAATTCAGTAGTGAAGTAACTTTTGTTATTCAAGTGAAAAAATCAAGGTAATATACCAAAATGGAAAAAAAATCTTCGTTTGAATGCCATGCCATCTACAATCAGACTAAAGCATGCAGATTTACCATTCAAAACAACCTAATGTAGGTAGGTAAAATATTTTACTGATATCGTCTTAGTTCAGTGGGGTTTTTAAAAAGATTTTTTTATTTTTCAGTTGTTTATATTTTTGAATATTTATTTTATGTTCTTCTTCTTAGTATAAAATGTTATGAAATGTTATAACAAATAAATATAATAATAAATATATGTTTTTATATATCACATAGTATATTTTAAAATAATCAAAAAATATCATTAACATGTAATTGTGACATAATAAAACGTAATATTATAGTAAGTTAGCACGTATGAAAAATAAATTCTAAATTCTAAGCGACAGTACCTATAGGCAGGGCGCGGACCGCGAACTCAAAAGATCCGTGGGTTTGAATCCGCCATTTGACTACTGTCGTGAACCACTCATAACACCAGCGTTTCAAGCTTACCAGCAGTGGTTAAAAGCAATATTAGTAATGTTAATTAATAAGATTACTAACATTTTTCAAAAAAATTGACAGTTAAAAAATTATATTCGATATAATTAACAACATAATCTAAATAAACAACTTTTACATAGTGATCATTCTACCTAAGTATAATCTATGATGACATGAACTGACCGCGCAGGCGCAATGCGCGCTATCAACAGCGCATCCGCAACTCTTGACTCTACTGTCTCCCGCGCACGCGCGAAGACGTAGAGTAGCGCACATTTTTTGTTTGGAATAGCGACTCTAGTACCAAGTACATATAACTCAATGGATTTTATACTTATCCTAAGGTCTAACATGTGTTAATAACAAAATATTGTGGCGACTCAGAAAGTTTTACAGAACTCAAAAAAAGTTCATTATCATTACATAATAAATTTTTAAGTTAAAATAATTTGTACATTTTGTTACATTTTCGAACACTTAAAAATTCATAACACATGCAACCGTAGCTCGTTTGCCCCCTCTTCTATAAAAAAAACGTGCAAATTTTTCCGATATTCCGTTTTTGCATAAACAACGATACCAACGATGATTTTATTCCTAGCCATTGATATTTTATGCATCTAGCTCATCATTCAGTTCGTTTACCGCCTACGTTTAAAAATAGAATACAGATTCTGAGTATTTTCTCACTGTGATTGCATAAACGCATAACTGAGATTAGAATCTAGATTCGTAGGAAGTAAACTACTATATGCGATGTAATCAGAGTACCTAGGTATAATTAATATGATTTTGCAGGCAATTACTGAGTGCTTGTGTAATTTATTTAAATCCATGAAGATTCTTCATATTCGTTAAAATAATAAAACATCGATTCAAGGCACGCGAGAATTGAATTAAACACACGAACACATAACTTGTCTATTAAAAGTTTTACGAACTCCGTGTAACTATTAAAAATATTCAGTTAATTTTTAATGCGTTAAAATTAAAATTGATTGAACAATAAATAAAAAAGAACTAAAGTATAATATTTATTCATTAACGACAAAAAACAAGCTTCGACCTCCCAAAGCGACCTTAGGAAAAGAGTCCAATGCAACGGATTCCGACCCGTTCTACAAGATTCAAGATGAATATTATGCGTTGTTAACATTCTTATTAATGTCGCCTTTCTTTTTTATTAAAATTATACCAGCTAACAGAATTTGAACATAGTACATTCGATATTTATAATTTATTAATATTATTTAATTTTTTATATCATAACGGTAACAAACGAGCACACAGTCCACCTGATGGTAAGTGGGTGCTGCGGCCCATAGACATTTACATCAATCCTCGATCACGAATCAAAATACAGATGCGTTCCAGTAAAAAGGGTCTCCGTTTCTCTACACTTACCATACGAAACACAGCAGCGTTCGGCTGTTATTTTATTTTATATTGGTATTCTATAAATAAAATGAATAAGTTCAATAAATAAAGTAAAATACGTATGATATTTCAAGAATAATTTATCGCATCATGTAATTACCTTCAATATTGTGTAAATAAATAACAAAAACTAACCTTGAATTTGCTCTCGTCACTTTGGTTCCGTTAGCGCCAAATTCGATTTCGCTGCCGCCATAACTCGTGACCAATGGTACATCCCCGTCGGCCATTTTAAAAATAAAAAAGACACAGGGTTACACTTATAAGTCCAAACGCGAACGTTGAAGTCGTTTCGTTTATAATTGTGATTTATGCAACTATTTATTCCGTAATTTGTAGCGAATGTATTCAATGTAGAGTACACACGACGTTTGCGGCCGACGTCCGCCGATGTACTGCCACTGACGGACTAACCGATTATTTTATTGATGTAAATTTAATGATGAGTGAGTGAGCCTTTGCTGGTCGGCCTCAGATAACAATATGTGCCGGTTGGACTCTGTTGTGTCACTGATAATTGGATAGCTTTACTCCATTTGCCGTATGCAGTCGATTGAAGGCAAATCTTGTTTCATGTGTGATGCATCCATAATTTTAGAAGGATTTGTTTCTTATGACGGACACAATATCATTATTTATTTTAATTATACTCTTTTAATAGGATCTGATAAATAATTTATATGCGTGGCAGTTGTCGAGAATGCAACATCCTTCTCGGTGGTATAATTTAATATTTTAGGTATGACAAAAATCAGGAATGATCGAATAAACAAAGACTGCTTTAAATTTAGAGTACATACCGCATACACCTTGAAACTTGGGAAGGGCTTTTTCCAATGCCCAAAAGATCTTATGGTTGAAATAAAATAAAATAAAATGAAAAAGGGGGTCACATCCAGCAGTAGACTTTTATGGGGAAATGAAGAATAAAAAGAAGAGTCTCCTACTGGAAAAGGGCCTTCCCGTAGTAAGGATGGTTTGCCACAATCGCCAAGTATATTACGTTATCTAGCCACACTATATCAAAAAAGGAATGACGAATATCGCTACCAGTGAGTACTCTGTGCTTTCGTACCTTTTTCCTTAAAGTTTGAGGTACCAACTGTACCCTAACTGTTGTATTTTGAGATTTATTAAGAGACAAACCCTTTTAAAGAAATTTAAATCACTCCTCCATTTGCTGAAATATTTCATGCCCGGATAACTGGTTGCATACATCTCGTATACCGCCGTCCTAACTTTTCCGAGCCGCAAATCGTCACAGTACAATTCACACAACCAAGTATCAGTTACGATTACGATCGTTTTGTCCGAGCTTCGGTTTTCCCGAACGCAACAAAAATATTTACGTCGTTTGTTATGACAGTTTTGTTTTTTGTGACTTTGACATATCTGGTTTCCACGAAAAGAACCCCTGCGAGATCGGAAATACGCAGTTATTTAGTACCATTCGCTCGATTTATATTTTTTACGAAGATTTTTTTTTCTATGTGATCATATAGTAAAAGGAAAATGGCAACTTCGATAAAAAATTACATTGTTTGAATGCAGCGACGCGACGGGTAAACAGTGGAGCTAAAATGGTAAGAAAAAAGAATGATACCATAAAGTAAAACCTAAGTTAAGAATCGCAACTCATATCTTTTACTGAAAGTTTTAGTCTTTAAACAATTTATGATGGCTCAATTTTAAGAATATAATCTGTAAAACGTTAATTCTTGGAGCCTAATACACGTTTACTACCGGTGAACGTAGCTGATAAGAATTTATGTTAATATTACAGTCTATATACGTCCCACAGCTGGGAACAGGCCTCCTATGGTTTCTAAGAGGGTTTTAGGTCAAGGAAGTGTCCGACGTGCTGCTTCAATGCGTGTTGGCGAACCTCACATGTTTTCGAAATATTTTTTTTATTTCTCAGACATGCTGATTTCCTCACGATGTTTTCCTTCACCGCAGAGCACGTGGTAAATCAGCACTTAAAATTACAATTAATAATTTCATTGGTGCCGGCGGGGATCGAACCTGTGTTGCTCGCGTTGTGAAATATACAGCGAGCGCTAACCATCTGAGCTACCGGGGTTCAGCTGTTAAGAGGCTGCTACACAGGAAACTTTTTTGACGTCGGTAGTCGCTTATTCGAGTTATTCGCCGTCTAATCTATACTTCGTCTTACTGATATGTTGGGCTATGCCGTTTTTTTTCTTCTGCGAATATCGTTATCTTGTTTTTTTTTTTAAATTAAACTGAAGTGACCATCTTATACTCCACCTAAAGATAAGTAGCTACTGCAGTCCACGGACGCCTGCAGCAAATATCAAACAAATAAGACTGGTGATGCGTTGTCACCCCTGAGCTAACACGGTATGCCTCACAGCCTGTAAATATATTGTAATTATATTGACTGCCTCATTGGTCTAGTGGTTGTAGTAGTGCGACTGCTGATCATAAGGTCCTGGGTTCGAATTCCGGGTCAGCCAGAAAATCACTTATAGAGTTTTCCCGTCAAGAAATTCTCAGTACCTGCCCGGAGTCAGAAAGGTGGCGTGCCCCCCGTGCCTCGGAAAGCACGTAAAGCCGTTGGTCCTGCGCCTAATCTCTCTCCGGTCGTGTCGGATTACCGTCTCATCGGATTCTTTCCAAGGATGATCGCGCGGCTATTGAAATTAAAAAAAAAACATCCTAATTTCAATAGAAAATATGGCTGGGTGCTACCACCTGCTAGGGATCCTATAATTAGTAAAATTAAATCCCAACCCAAGCAGACAACTGCAAGACTTCAATATACTATAAGTTCATACTGCATAGTATATAAATATAATACGTGGTAGAGCCACGTTGCAGCTATATTATGGTTGTAGCACGAATGAGTCGGCTCGACCGGGGAAGGACCACGCTCTCACAGAATACCAGCGTAAAATAGCTGCTTAATACTCGTACCGCTGTGTTTCATAGGGTAGGTAAGTGTAGAGATCCAGAGATCCTTTTTACTGGAAACGAGGTATTCCATCTTAGTGCTTAAGGGTAAAAACGTATCTGCGTTTTGATTCTTAATCGAGGACAAAAGTAGATGTCTATGGGCCACAGCATTCACTTACCATCAAGTGGACTGTGTGCTCGTTTTTTCACCCTTATTCCATTAGAAAAAAATCTATCCTAACATAACTGTTTTGTTATATAATATGTTAAGAAATTGGGTTCATCTGCTTATCCACCCTAATAAATCAA
Source organism: Parnassius smintheus behrii (assembly GCA_036936625.1). Classification (NCBI taxonomy): domain Eukaryota; kingdom Metazoa; phylum Arthropoda; class Insecta; order Lepidoptera; family Papilionidae; genus Parnassius; species Parnassius smintheus. The sequence continues at coordinate 11,497,105 of JAUPFT010000024.1, forward strand.
CCTTAGAGTGGATACTCGGAAACGCGTGTTCATCTATCCACCCCATTTGGGGTGGATGATCGGAATTCGTATATTATTTTTTCTTCCGATTTTCTCCTTCGTTTGTGTACAGTTATTTATAGAAACATGATAAAATTGGCTAGTTGACATTAGCGCATATATAAAAATATTTAGGTACATACTTTTTCTTTGAAAGGTCAACGCTGAAATAAAAGAATTACCCTATGGGGTACTCCGTACCGATTCATTGGAATCTTGGCATAAAATATAATTATTATAATTAAATAAAGCTAAAGACAAACATCCAAAAGTAATATTTTTGGAATGCTTGCAAAAAACGCCCAGTTTTTCGCTAACACATCTGTTGTAGCAAAATATCTAGAAAAGGATCGCAAATGTACATGCATTAAATGAAATAATGGATAGATGAACTCGCGTTTCTGAGTATCCACCATAGGTATGTACTCGATTCACATACCACACATCGCGATAGTAGAAATAAAAATATGTATTTAACACTGATTAATGCGTTTGCCCCGTTTACTGTTTCCTTTCCGCCCTTTTTCAAGTATTATCTATTTAATCGTCATCATTTAGGAAATTTTGTGTGTATGTAACATTCTCGGAAACACATCAAGTACGCCCACGACAATTAACGCACAAATGTACATCTGTTTTTGCGTATGATAAATCTATTTTTAAATTACGATCTATCTATACATATAAAAGAGGATATTTGTATATATGAAATCGTTTAACTAAAAATCTTTTTGATCAATCACAAAGAAAATTGGTATATCTCACAGAAATCCAAATAATAAGGCAATATTATTTAGATTTCTGTAGTATATCTATATATGTATTTTTCAATGCAAAATGTTTATATTTATAAACAAAAAAAAAATTGAAGACATTTTTGATTTTATTTGCTTTTTTAATCAAGCGCGGAAATTAATAAATGAAATTGCAAGCCCTGAAATAAAAAAAAACGTTGCTGAACACAAGCTATGATATTAACTGATACGACGTTTGCCGCGTTTAGCTAGTAATAGTCTGTTTTTACGGATTTTATCGCGTATTTTAACTATAAAATAACTTAATATGCGCGATATAACCCGTAAAAACTAGTTTTATTTAAATGTTTAGTGTTCGCGTAAATATATGAAATCATTAATTAATATAATATGTTGAGGATTAATTAGCGTACTTATAGCCTAATTCTTAGTAAACTAATTTATTACAGACCTTCATTCAATTTAGAAATCATAAACATCAGGTAACTAACCACTTTAATATTTCATCATCATCATCATTATGGGCTATAATTCGAGTGCTGGACATAGGCCTCCTCCAAGGAATGCCATAAGGCATGATCCTGAGCCAACTGCATCCCTCGACTTCCTACATATCGTACCAGGTCGTCACTCTATCGTCTATCCAGTGATCGGCCGTCATACACTTCGCTTAACGGTATTTATTTACCTTACCGTTACTTTTACGATTAAACTACGGAATATTTTACGCCCCACTGCTAAGCACAGGTCTACCCTCGTTCCTTTTTTTATATGGGAGTGGGCAAAGCACACAGCTCACCTGATGGTAAGTGATTACCGCCGCCCATGGACAACTGCAACACCAGGGGAATTGCAGATACGTTGCCGGCCTTTTAAAAAGGAGTAGGCTCTTTTGTTGAAGGCCCCTAAGTCGTTCCAGTTCTGAGAAGGTATTAACCCTTTTCCTGTCCCAGGAATCATATATGAACACTTCTATTGTTTAACTATTGTATCTATTTCGCGGATAGGGAAACTTTTAAGATAAAGAAGTGTCCGCCGCACTGCAATTGGCACACATCATATATCTTCGAAATATTTTTTGATTTCTCAGAGATGCACGAATTTTTCTTCACAATTGAATACGTAGTGGTTAAAAATCAAAACGGTAGCAAAATGTATTATACTCGTGTAGTAGTACACACTAACGTAATACACTCTACACAAGAACCGTTTTGTTTATTACTGAGTTAAGAAAATGGCTTCAAGAAAGTGTAAACAAGATGTTTATTCAGAGAAGAAGAAGCAAGAACTTTCTTTGGTGCGAGTAGCAAATTTAAAGATTTCTGATAAAATATAATAATACCTATATAATATATAAGATATATATAATATAAAAGAATAATAAAGCCTACTTTTACCTACGAATTCGGATTCTAAATAAAAATTGATTTTATTTTGATTCCACTGCAAAAATACGTAATTAAGGTACTTAAGAAGGTAAAAAACTAAAAATTAAAATGTTGTTTTGAACACATTAATATTTTGAACTTGAATACTCAATAAATGTTATTATTAAACGGAGAAATCATCACAATAAACCACAATTTATCTTATATATCTAATAAAATATTCTAAATATTTGAAATTTTTCAACAGTTTCAAAATAACAATATATTGAAACAAGATGCAAAACGTAATATCAAGTAAGAACCAGTTGTAGAACCTAACAATATATTAATACCGATGTTGCATATAAAATGAGGCCTTGAATGCTTTGGATCAAAATTCTTAAAAATTAAAAAAATAATGAACAGTAATGAATTCGTAGTTGTTTAAGCGGAGTTCCTTCATTCTTTAGAGTCCCTTAGAAGGGGCGTCATATTCTTCGCGAAATGATATTTGCTATAAAATTCCATACTTTCCATAAAATAAAACTAATTTTATCGCGCTTAATTACTCTTATTTAACTTATGTTGCATTTCCGAAGTTTCGGGTGCTTTACAACACCCATGGTCACGGGGGAAACTGTTTAACGTCCTGATGTCATAATTAACCCGGGTTATGTTCAGCTTTCATCATTTGTTTTCAGTCCGGTCTATAGAAAATGAGAGGTGGTATGCTTTAATTTTTTTAAATTATGGGATCCAAAGCAAACCGTAGCGCCCAGCCTACTCAAATTATTACATTATTACATTTCAATCATACTCAAATTATTACGTTTTTGATATAGCTTCGTATATCTTACTTGGTAGGTATCGGTGTTCACCTGCGAGGATTTGTGGTAAATCAAATCTGTCACCAGGTTGTCAGAGGCTCTCCCGAACAACATGCACCCATCAACTCCCTGCATATTTCTTTCAGTAGTTATTTAACTCACTCTAGTGGGTTCTATTTAAACACTACCTGTGTTCTTTTAGAAACGTATTTCGGAAAATTACAATTTTTATACGATATCAGAATGACAAGCCAACAGTTATCAGATTATAATTGATTACCGCAGCACCAGGCTCCTACTTCAAACGTAGAGGGTCACAGATGTTTCTAATATATTGTTTAGTAATAAGTAAAAAGTGATCCCAATTTTTTGCCAATAGCCATATGAAACACGACGCTAGTATTCTCTCAGAATGTATCTGTCTATGTGTTAGAACGAAGCTACATCTATATTATTGTGTATGGTTTGTAGCACTAATGGGTCGTTTAGAAAACGACCTCACCGAGTCATCATTCATCATCATCATTACAGCCCTTCACAAGTCCACTGCTTAACATAGGCAATTTTTCGCCACTAGCCATATGAAACATGCTGCTATTTATGATACGCTAGTATTCTCTCAGAATGTATCTGTCTATGTGTTAGAACGAAGCTGCATCTATATTATTATGTATGGTTTGTAGCACTAATGGGTCGTTTAGAAAACGACCTCACCGAGTCATCATTCATCATCATCATTACAGCCCTTCACAAGTCCACTGCTTAACATAGGCAATTTTTCGCCACTAGCCATATGAAACATGCTGCTATTTATGATACGCTAGTATTCTCTCAGAATGTATCTGTCTATGTGTTAGAACGAAGCTGCATCTATATTATTATGTATGGTTTGTAGCACTAATGGGTCGTTTAGAAAACGACCTCACCGAGTCATCATTCATCATCATCATTACAGCCCTTCACAAGTTCACTGCTGAACATAGACCTCCCTCAAAGAATGTCGTCTTCGGGGGGGGGGGGGGTTGTCGTCGGGAACACGTGAATTCTGGTCTCACGCCAAGGTTGTCCAAGGGAACTTCTGCCAGCCATCTCTCCATCTCTGCAAAGGGAGCACGACTCACTGGCCCATGCCGTAAAGAAAAAGCCGGTCTACTAGGCTCTCTCTTTGCGTCCAACTCGACTTTGAATGACGGACTTTAATGACGGGGGGAACACATCGTCGACCATCCCGCAGTGTGAGTACTCCAAGCAGGATGTGCTCCAACTGTGGATGTGTGCCAACGCTCGGTGCGCAGAGCACTCCTCTCCCTGGACATCAAGACAAGTGATGTACTCGCCATTGATGTTAATACCGTATCCTTTCCAGTCCAGTAGCTTGAAAACGTCTTCCAAGGCAGCGGTGAAGAGTTTCGGGGATATAACGCCACCCTGAATTACACCTATCTGCAGTTGGATAGATGTCTTACTAAAACAATAAATTTAGTAGGCATCCTTGACCTTGTCACTTTGCAGGGTCCACAGGCTCAAGGGCAAAGGAATTGTTAAAAAAAAATTCCAAACGTTTAATTCATAGCTTTTGTTTTTATTTTTTGTAAAATATCAGTGTCATAGGCTTTTACTCCGTTCACATCTTACACCCTATTTTTTCCAGACGGTAAAAAAGCTCATCCAGTATATCTGCAGCGCGGCTCTATTACAGAGAAGAAAACTGGCCATTAAATAGAGATATCCACCGTCTCAAACGCTCTTTGAATAATGTAATAATCCACCATAATAATTAAGACGCCCCTTGAATAATATCCGAGAACGTCAACGAGTCGAAATCGTAGGAGTGTATAGTCTATCACCAAAATTGGCTCTTGTACTTTCCTCTATACGTGACTGGTTAACCAACTACAATAACTCCCTGTAATTGGGCAACAGATTTCAAATGGGCATGATAGTTTGCTTTCTCGCATTTTACTTTCGCTAAGTTGAAGTTTTCTAATATTTCTACACATCGGAACTAATTGCAGATGTTTATATTTCAAGCATAATTTAAAACATGGAGCATCCTGATACAAAAATTCAATTTAAACCCGACTTTGTCCGGTTTAAATTGAATTTTTGTATCAGGATTTCGTAAATTTAAGTTTGGTTAATTTATTGAAGTGACTTGAAGTCAAGTGGAAGAAAACAAATAAACACACGGTCTTATTGTTAAATAGTAAACACAACGCTCACGTGGTGTATTCATAATTTCATCAGTAATATCTGTAGTAAACATTTTACGTAGTACTTTTATTTATTCCGAGGTATTTTTAGTATTCCGCAAGCACACTAAGTCAATGTAAATTCTGCAAAAGATTACCTATCATATAACTATAGTAACTTTCATTATAATTTCCTAACGTTATTTTTTGTAGGCTTACTTTATTAAAAAAATTGTGTTCAAGAGTTTTTAATATATTATATATATTGTCGATGTAAAACAAAAGTTGGCCCGTGACCGACTTTTGTTACGAGAGAGGGAGAAATGGGTATAATGTTTTATCATTATAATAGTATAGATAAGATTTCCACTAGACATGAGACATCATAAACACGACGAGTCTAGGTGCATTAAGCTCTTACAGACTTACTGACACTAAAACAATGTTTTTGACCATGCATTACAGCCCTTAAAAGACCACTGCTGAACATATTCCTCTCTCATGGATTACTTCATAGGAGCTTAGTAGTTTATTATTATTTTGAATTGTAATCAGGAAGTTTATACGTTGAAATAATACTAGTTTTTACGGAATTTATCGCCTCTGCAAGATGCAGGAGTGTACAAGCTTAATTGTGAATATGGTCTCTCCTACATAGGTCAAACTAAAAGAACAATAAAAACTCGCGTTAAAGAACATATAGCTGATGGGAAGAATCGACGCTCCGGGAAGTCTGCAGTCTGTGAACACGTACAGGATCGCCCCCGTCACTACATCAGATTTGATAGACCGCAAATCCTCGCTAAAGAACACCGATTCCTTCCAAGAATGATTCGCGAGGCTATTGAAATCAAAAAAAAACATCCTAATTTCAATAGAGAAGATGGCTGGGTGCTACCATCTGCTTGGAATCCTATAATAAATAAAATTAAATCCCAACCCAAGTATACAACTGCAAGACTTCAAGATACCATAAGTTCATACTGCATAGATCGGAACAAAAGTTAAATTTTAATCTATGGTAACCGCGGTTAACTATGACATATGGACGTTGAACATCTCAGTCCCGCCCGTGACCATGAGTGCTGTAAAGCGTTCGAAACGTCGGGTATTTAAAAAGTTAAATATACGCGATAAATTCCGTAAAAACTAGTATTATTTCAATGTGTAGTGTTCGCGTAAATATAATAAATCATTATATATTATATAGTTTATACGTGGTAGAGCCATGCTGCACTTCTATTGGTAGTATAGTTGTGTTGGTAGCACGAATGGGTCGGCTCGACCGGGAAGGAACCACGATCTCACAGAATACCAGCGTCAAATAGCAGCTCAACGCTGCTATGTTTCGTATGGCAAATGTAGAGGACTGGAGACCCTTGTCACTGGAAACGAGGCATACTATCTTAGCCCTCACGGGTGATAGCGCATCTGCATATTGATTCGTAATCGAGGATAGATGTAGATGTCTATGAGCCACAGCAACCACTTACCAAGCAAATTTGCACTATTATGTAGGTAAGTGAAATTTTGTTTTTATAGTAGATATACATCATTGATTAATATAATGAAAAAAAAAAGACGTGTGGCACTCGGGGACTGCCGCGGTAAAGCTATTGCATAGCTAATTGATAGAATCAGGCGTTACTTTGCCGCTAAGAAGCTGTGACCGCTAAGAAGCTGTCAGCCGCCGTAGAGTCTATATTACCTGAGGATGCCTCGTGTAGAGGCGAAACACGTGTCGTATTATCGTCGATGGTGTGTCTTGCCTGGAATAGTGGTGTTGAGAGTAGTGGTGCTTGGTCTAGTGGTGACGGAGTTAGTGTATGCAATTGAGGGAGGGCGGGAGGTGCGCTTCAATCCAGGTAAGACACATCATCTTATATGTTTAGCGGAAAATTGCAAAGAAATTGATATTTTTATTTTTTACTATTGCATAGCATTTTGTATCAACTTATGCAATTATAATCGTTTATTTATTTTATTTATGCAGTATTTCTTTTTCTTTGATATTAATTCAAGTTACACTTTTTGAGCATGGTGACCGATAAGAAAACAAATTTTTTTCTTTTATTAAATAAATAAATAATAAATGCACTTTGTTCATTCATATTCAAAACACTTTATACACAAATTTTACAAGTACAGCTATTCACTGTTGTACATAAATACCTATACACCTATATACAGACCGTGCCACGAAAGATGAGACTTGGCGAGCGTCAGTAGTGGGGAGCTTGCGCAGGTACTGTTGTGTACGAAATATTATCCATAATTTGTGTATCTATTCAGGGATTTTTCGACGACATTTGAAATTAACACAACGTAACAAAATTCTGAAAAATATTTATTACGAAATAATAAATTTAAAGATAAAAATGGCTGATTATCCTAGTCACTGTCACTGTCAATAAATGATACACCAGCGGGAAGATTATCGTTTGTAACGCGGCTGCAACCAGGTACATTAACTCTAGAAAATACACTACTTGTTCCAGGAGTTAACAGATTATCGTTTTCGTCAGATGACGATGAGGAACTACCTGAGTCCCCTGAGTCGCTGTCTGACGAATCTTCTCCTAGTCTGATAATTATCTCCGTATCCGTCAAATTGTCTATTATGTGATCACTTTCTATGTAAAAGTCTTCAATTTTTTTTGTTTTATCACATAGAGCTTTCCATTCATTTGGTCCCATTTGGCTTGCCTTTTCTGTTACTAACTCTATCACACGTTTGAGTTTGTTCCATTGCACATTCTTACTACTCACATAACCTTTTATTGAAGCCCAAGCCATTTCGATTGGATTTATATCTGGGTGGTATGGAGGTAATCGTAGTACCTACGTCATGACCGTGTTCAGATAGTATTTTGTCAATGCTGAATGTCTTATATTGTTCTTTATGTATTTTTATCAATTCCTACAATTGTGGTTTAAGCATATCTGGAGTGTAGGGAATTCCTTTTTGGGTTAGCCAAGATTGCATATCAGCTTTCTTGGTATTTGAGCTTGGTGCAGATTCATACTCCTTATTGTGATACGGGGCATTATCAACTACCACGACGGCATTTGTTGGAAGATTGGGTATTAGCTGGGTTTGAAGCCATTTCTGATAATTTTCGTAATTCATGTCGTCGTGGTAATCACCCGTTTTTGACCCCGATTTAAAAGTCAGTAAAGCGTTTGGTATGAAACCACTTTCAGATCCAGCATGTACAATAACTACGCGCTGACCTTTAGATATTGGTTTTTTGAGCCCTTTATCTGAATTATCAGACCAAGATTTGGAGGTACTATGCGTGGAATGCACGTAAGACTCGTCAGTATATACAATAGGATGGCCTTCTTGGCGATATTTTCTGACTTTTTTTAAATATTCAATTCTTTTCAGTCTGATATTGGATTTTTCTATAAGAATTTTTCGATTATTTTCGGTCCTCCTCCATCGAAAACCAAGGTCTTTCAAAATGCGGCGTAGACTTGTTTTAGAACCTCGAAAGGCAATATCATCACGCAACTTTGCTAAAATTTTATTAAGGGTCGGCAGTTCCTTGTTCGTAACATGGAAGTTGTGAACACATCTTTTTATCACTCCTTTGTCAAAGTCATCTATGTCGGTTAAAAGTTTGGGTCTTGACCTTTTTTTACCGGGAATGCGGAAAGTTGGTAGTAACTCTGAACTGTTTCCTTCCTTCACAATTCTTTTTACTGTAATTAATGACGTTCTAGTTGCGGCCGCTGTACGCATTTGTACCTGCTTCAAATTTTGTACACCTTCCTTTGCTTCTTTTGACATATAGGTGTACAACTCGTAAACCATCTTCCTACTTTGTCGTCTTAATGTTTTACCTCGAGGCATAATCAAGATTTCACAAAGTTTCACTCGTATAGAACAACACAACTATAAACAAAGTAGAAATTTATAAACACAAGTTGCACTTGTCTGTACTTGCGGAGTCAAGCGGTAAGTGCACGGGGCGAGGAGAGCGGGCAGCAACTAATATGAATGAGCGGCGCCGATGACGCCCAGTCCCTTCCCGCCTCAGACTTCATACCGCTAAAGAGACCGATAAATCGACTAATGCGCAACTCAAACCACGTGATGTGTCAAGTCTCATCTTTCGTGGTACGGTTTGTACTTTCTCATAAACAGCTGCTTATGTATTCGTCCGATTTCGGAGCAGCTCGTTTCGATTCGTGCGAGCTTCGTAGAGTCGTACAATACGTCTAGTTGCACGCACACAAACACCGCGTCAAAGACTGCCGAAAAGAAACGACGTTAGACAATGCACGGCCTTCAAGCCACACCTCCGTGCCCGTCGGAGTGGGGAGCGTGAGGTTTTTTCGTTACGGAATTTCTGGATTCGGTCCCCGCGCTCAAGGCCCGCGATAGAAGCTATGCAATAGCTTAAAAACGTAAATCGTGACAGAATTCGTACTGGGCAAGGGGTTAGTAAGCTGAAATGTCAATAAGACATTGCGATCATAAAGTTTGTATACGTAGAAATATTATATTCTGGGGAACGGATTACCGTTTTACTTATTTGCTTATTTCCAATTAAAGCGAGAAAGCTTAGCCAACCTACTAAAACATTTATTGATAATCTGTTATGATACCAATTTTATTTTAATTATAATAATGGAAACTTCAAAGACATATTATATAGATATTGTTGATTACACTTCGTATGGAACATTTTACACACCTTATATCTATCGTAGGCGTATTTGATTTCTCGGACGAAAAAAAGACGTGTGGCACTCGGGGACTGCCGCGGTAAAGCTATTGCATAGCATTTTGTATTAACTTATGCAATTATAATTATTTATTTATTTTATTTATGCAGTATTTCTTTTTCTTTGATATTAATTCAAGTTACACTTTTTGAGCGTGGTGACCGATAAGAAAACAATTTTTTTTCTTTTATTAAATAAATAAATAATAAATGTACTTTGTTCATTCATATTCAAAACACTTTATAGACAAATTTTACAAGTACAGCTATTCACTGTTGTACATAAATACCTATACCTATATAGTTTCTCATAAACAGCTGCTTATGTATTCGTCCGATTTCGGAGCAGCTCGTCTCGATTCGTGATGCACGGCCTTCAAGCCACACCTCCGTGCCCGTCGGAGTGGGGAGCGTGAGGTTTTTTTCGTTACGGAATAAATTTCTGGGTTCGGTCCCCGCGCTCAAGGCCCGCGATAGAAGCTATGCAATAGCTTAACAATATACGAAACTAAAGTGACTAAAATTAAATCTAATCTGAACCAGAATCATAAAAACTGTATTATTCGAGCTAAATGAATCTAATAAAGATCTGTTATTTTTGTCTCCTGCGAAAAAAACAGACTATAGGAATCTATCGAATACCTACATAAACAAAATATCACCTATAAATAAAATATTACGAAGCGGAATAACTAATAAGAGTGGCAACGTCGCACTATACAAAGGAATTGCGTTAAGACGACACCTCGAAAGGGCTATCGCCGGACTGATCCGAGTGAATGCATAATTTCTATAAAAACTTGAAAAAACGCCCTCATAAGGTCTAAAATAGCGTAGCGCCCGCGACGATTAAAAGCGCTTAGAAATTCTCAGAAACTAAAATATTTTTGTAAAAATTATTGATTTGAGTGATCAAAGTAATGAGCAAGTAAATTATGAATATTAATGTTATGAATATATTTGAGTGATTTCGAAGCATATAGATTAAATAATTTCGTATATACTATAGTGGTTTTTTGGAGGTGTTTTCGCAAATAATTATGATCGAGTCAAAATTATACTAGGTATCGTGTTTTTAAGCAATCAAATTCAAGATAAAGACATGAATTTACCTATATCAAAATTTCACTTCCCTTAGTGGTGTCATAGTCCTATCAATTATTTTATTATTATAATAGTACATGATAATCCCTTTAAAATGACACCAATATGAATAATATCTTATACAAATAAATAAAATTGAAGTGTCTGTTTGTAATGTTAAAATAACAGCTTTTTATTAAATGCATATGAAAGTACTAGTAACAAAAACACAATTTTTAAATTTTTTATCTGTCTGTCGGTCTGTCTGTCTGTCTGTCTGTTTGTTCCAGCTAATCTCCGAAACAGCTGGATCTATTTTGACGGGACTTTCAGTGGCAGATAGCTGATGATATAAGGAATAACTTGAACTACTTTTGTTTAAGAAAAAGAATTAGGGTTCCGCGCAAAAAAATTAAAACCCATGAAATCGATATTCCACGCGGGCGAGATCGCGGGGAATAACTAGTACTCAATATAGATAAATGTATACTTATTTTTATTTATTTATTATTTTAATAAATAAATAAAAATAAGTATTAATAATTTCTAGACACATCTCAACAGATACTTCGTTAATAAATTGCTATCAATACTGAAGCATTCTTTTATATTTAGCATCCATTTAACACAAAAAAAAAACTGATAAGAATACTTTTTAAACAACATATAATCAATAAACGATAATCGCGTATAGTGAATTTCGAGGTAAATTATTATATGTAAACGTTTTTGAATCGTCGTAATGATACATATTTCCTAAAGAAAATATCTCCACAATTAATTTGATGTAAAATAACATTAGAAATAACGTATAAAAACGGAGAAATTATCAAATTTTTGATCGAGTTCCTAACCAGTACACAAACAAAAATGGCGAATAGTCATTTTCACATTTTTTTAGAAATAACGTATAAAAACAGAAAAATGATCAAATTTTTGATCGAGTTCCTAACCAGTACACAAACAAAAATGGCGAAATGTCATTTTAACATTTTTTTTCTATATAGTTATTTGTTACAGAGTACACAGATAAAATTCACTCTCATAGATGACAAATTTCAAACACCACAATCTCTAATTTTTTACTCTGCTATTGTTACGGCCTCTAGTTACCCGGGCAAAGGTCGTAGAACCCGGGCCCACCAGGGGTTCAACTCGACGAGTAACAGGAGGTCGGCCTAAATGGCTTGTGGAATATGAGACAATAGCGGTTAAAAAGGAACCAAACAAGACTTACCTATTTCGTCGACGTAGGGTCAAACCTAGGAAGATTCAGGTGTAAGTATATGTGTGTGATAGTGTTATGCTCAGTACGTGTTATATTATGTAACCTGACTTCCCGCTGGTTGCCGAACAGCAGATCCCAAGGCTTCACCTCTATTCCAGTATGGGATCCATCGAAGGGGCAAGCCGTCACAGAAACTTCAGAGTCTAGGAAATTACGCTCGTTTATCACTCATTAATTATAGTTAAGTCAATTGTCATTAGGTTAATCCAATCAAATTCAACCAGATTTAACCGAACCCGCGTTATAACGAACTCACTATTTGTGAAAAATACTGTATCACCGGACCGCGTCGCAAAAAACTCAGGTTCACGCAGTACATACGTCAGGGCGGCCGTACGGCAATTATATTAACAAGACGCGCAACTACTCAGTTCCACGCTCCACGGCAAGATTTGTCACTCATTATTTATTGACCAATTAATTGTCTTTAAATTCAAATGGCACGCTCTATTATAATCAATAAACGATAATCGCGTATAGTGAATTTCGAGGTAAATTATTATATGTAAACGTTTTTGAATCGTCGTAATGAAACATATTTCCCAAAGAAAATATCTTCACAATTAATTTGATGTAAAATAACATTAGAAATAACGTATAAAAACAGGAAAATTATCAAATTTTTGATCGAGTTCCTAACCAGTACACAAACAAAAATGGCGAAATATCATTTTCAGATTTTTTTCTATATAGCTATTTGTTACAGAGTACACAGATAAAATTCACTCTCACAGATGACAAATTTCAAACACCACAATCTCTAATTTTTTACTCTGCTATCTTCAGCGCTGTACACGAACGGAACGATGTCGTTGAGAGCCGTGGTAGCTCACATGGTTAGCGCTCGTTATAGGTATCACAGTACGGGAGCAACCCGGGTTCGATCCCCACTGGCACCAATGAAATTGTTGCGTGCTGATTTAGCTATCAGTTGGAAAGTCTGTTTTTCTGGGCCGTTTTGTTTTGTTACACTGACATCTCGCAAGTCACCTAGGGACCTAGGAGGTTGTCGGTTGCTTATTTTTTATTTTTCTTTAAAATTTTCGTCGGTAAAATAACGTACTTATAAAAGTAAAAAAAAGTAAAGTTACAGCCTATATACCAGGCGGTCCCATAATGAACTGGCCTGATATAGTTCAACGCGACATGTCGCTACATGTTGTGTTTCATTAAATAGTACGTTTATCGTGCACTTAATATAAGAAACATGCATCGACATGAAATGCTTAGTCTTAGTTTAACAGGCATTTGAATAACGAGAGTCGCGTATTTTTTCAAAATGTCGAAAACTGAGTATCGAAGTGTCATAAAGTTTCTGTTTAAAGAAGGTTTATCCCCTGCCCAAATAAAAGAACGATTGGATGGCGTGTATAAGGAGTCTGCCCCCTCCTATAGCACAGTGAAAAATTGGGTGAAAGAATTTCGCCTCGGGAGAGAAACCGTCGAAGACTTTCGCCACGACGGTCGACCTGTGGAAGTGCTCACTCCCGAAACGATTGCTCTTATCGAAGAGGAGGTTCTGAGTGACCGCCGTTTGAAGATTAGAGAAATTGCAGCAAGGCTTGGGCTCTCTAAGAGTACCATTCATCGCGCGATCCATGAACATCTTCACATGAAAAAAGTGAGTGCAAGATGGGTACCGAAACTTCTTTCAGCGGTACAGAGACAGGAAAGAGTGCGCTGCGCTTCGGAGTTTTTGGATCTTTGTGGCGAAAATCCAAAGACTGTGATCGAGCGGCTAGTGACTGGTGATGAAACTATGATCTTGTATTATGATCCACAAAGCAAGCGCAAGTCAATGGAATGGCGTTATAAGGGTGAAAAGCCCCCTAGAAAGGCAAAGGTGCAACAATCGACTAAAAAACTGATGTGCACAATATTTTGGGATTTTCAAGGTATTTTGATGGTGGATTTTAAAGAACGTAATACAGTCGTGAACGGCGAATATTATCCTTCTTTAATATATAAATTACGAGACAAGATAAAGGAATAACGAAGAGGCAAGCTGTCTAAAGGTGTCCTGTTGCTCCATGACAACACCCCTGTTCATACCGCTGGTGTTTCGAAGGATGCATTTCGTCAATGCGGGGTCACAGAAGTTCAACATCCACCTTACAGTCCAGACATGGCCCCGTCCGACTATTATTTATTTCCAAATTTAAAGCGGGACTTAAGAGGAAGAAAATTTTCAAGCGATGAAGAGTTGCAGGCGGCCGTCTTCAGTCATTTTGAGGACAAAAAATGTGATTATTTTTATAAAGGTTTAGAGATGTTGATTCACAGCTATCAGAAGTATGTTAGTATTCATGGTGATTATATTGAAAAATAAAATTGGTTTCGTTTCATTTCCTTCATTGGTTCATAGTTAGGCCAATTCATTATGGGACCGCCTACGTACGTACAGGCCTCCTCTAATTTCTGAGAGGGTTTTAAGGCAAGGAAATGTCCGCCACGCTGCCTCAATGCGTGTTGACGAACTTCACATTTCTTCGAAATATATATTTTTTAATTTCTCGGACATGCGCTTCCAGCATGCGACGACGCGGCCCTCGCCTTGCTGCCACTTGCGTTTGCCGCGCTTTGTCTCGTCACAGAGTGGCGAAATCACAGTAATATAGGTATTTTATAAACAGCACCTGTCTAATATTATGAAATATGTAGATAAAACTTAAAACTTACCTTGATAAATGTATTCCCCTTTTGTTTGTAATATTTTTTAGACCTCTCTTTAATCGTTTCTGCTTATTCCCCATGTTTTACAAACTAAACTTAAACATTAATAAAACTGTACAATTAATATAATTATAAAACACTACTATTAAACAAGAATCTGAAAAAACCTACTCCACTATTAACAAAATTAAATTTTTGCAGTAATATTTTACGATTTTATTTCGTAGTGCTGAGCTCTCGCAACGCGGCATACGTCCACCTAGCAACACGATGCGCCCCGCACTGAATTCGTGGACGAATGCGGGGGTGATATAGACGCAGTATTTAATCGGGACGCATTTTTAATTTATTATCATAAAAATAATACATATTTCTAAAAAGTAACCAAACCAAATTATTTTATTTTGTATTGCAAAGCAGTAGATATTTTTTTTATATTCCTTTGATAAACAATGAAGGAGTAAAGTGGTTTCATCTCAACGATTTGGAGGTGATTTGGGTATTTTTTTATTTATTATGTGATACCGATAGAAAAACTATGGCTAAACCAAATTACGTATCAGATCATGTAGATTACTAGCTATTTTTTCATATGTAATTTCTCTGTAAGTGTCGACGAAAAGTTGGTTCATCTGCACGCTTTTTTCAAGCTTTTTGCGAGAGAGCAGCCTTAATAATAAATGCACTTTGTTCATTCATATTCAAAATTTCAAAACTCTTCGACAAAGACAACAAAGACTGAGGAAAAGAAACGACGTTAGACCATCGTTAGACAATGCACGGCCTTCAAGCCACACCTCCGTGCCCGTCGGAGAGCGTGAGGTTTTTTTCGTTACGAAATTTCTGGATTTTCCCGCACTCAAGGCCGGCGATAGAAGCTATGCAATAGCTTAAAAAGCGTAGAACTAGTGGGTAGTTCGAATAAAAGGTTTTTTTAATCGAATACGAGTGACAAAATATGCACACGGTCTACCTGATGATATGTGGATCCTGTGGCCCAGGAACATCTACAATCTACATCTATCCTCGATTAAGAATTCAAATTCAAATTTAAAATTCCAAATTCAAATAATTTTATAAGGTACGTGAGGGTAAAATTATTAGCCACCAGCTTTGCCGCCCTATAAAACCAAAACCAGGAGGACAGAGAAATATATTTAAAAAAAACAAGCTTTGGCAATAATTAGAAACAAATCGAAAAATCCAACTAATTTTTTTTAACTACACTACACAATACCAAACTCGACTAAAAGATTTACTATATAATGTAAACTGTCAAACCGGCGTCGATAAAGCAGCGCCTTATTGACCCTTTATTATTTGATGACCGATGAAAAGCTATTGTATCACAGAGCCATCTATGCAAACAAGGATGTAGTTTTTGAGTCGTAAGAAAGTGACCATTATTGCATTTACAATAGCATAATATGCTGTTATAAAAAACAATTCATCTGTGATCTGCCCGTTAGACTATAAACAGTCTTAAAACTCACAAAAACATTTAAATCCTATAGCTTTAAACGAGCAATTCTTGTATATTATATATAATCGGAATCTCGGAAACGGCTCCAACGATTTTTATAAAATTTAGTATCCAGGGTGTTTCGGGGGCAAGAAATCGATCTAGCTAGGATTTATTTTTAGAAAATGTCTTTTTGTTCGTGTTTTCAGGCAATGAAAAACTGCTACAATATAAGAAGGTAAATTTTGATACTGTGTTAATGATCGTTACAGCTCAAGTGGATATCGAGCGGTCACGAAATCGTAATGCTTTGGTTCGCGTCCTGTCTTCGCTCCGACTTTTTGCTTTTTTTTCAAGTTCCCTTCTTTTGTAAGAAAATGTATTATTTCGAGCCCTTTTTTAATATTTTTTAAAAATAGGAAAATTTTAATTAAGCTAATTGCACTCATGATTTTTTTATTCAAATAACCAGTTCAGTTTTTTCTATTATGTCAATAAGATCAAAAAATATTATTCAAGTTTCATCGGTAGATATGATAGGGATATAGAACGACGAGTAAATGCAGGGAATAGAGTGAATGGGGCACTACACTCCATTATGCAGAACCAGAATGTGTCAAAACAGGCACGTATGGTAATTCATAATGCTGTGTTAGTCCCTACTTTAATGTATGGTAGTGAAAGCTGGGTGTGGCAGAAGAAGCACGAAAGTAGAATAAATGCTGTAGAAATGCGGTCTTTAAGGAATATGCTAGGGTTGAATCTGAATGACAGGGTGAGAAATTGCGTGATAAGAGATAAATGTGGTATGCAAGATGATGTTGTGACCAGGATTAAGAAAGGAATGCTTCGGTGGTTTGGTCATGTAGAAAGAATGAATGAGGAAAGAGTGACAAAGCAAATTTATATGGCAGATGTGAACGGCCGAGTCGGGAAGGGACGCCCTAGGAAAAAGTTAGTCGACCAAATTGGCGATATTTTGAAAATGGGCCACGTTAGAAGTACCTTTAACCGACGAGTATGTATGCGTAGATATATGAATGTAAAGGAGCCGAAAGATGTATGTCAGGATCGTGCCAAATGGAAGTTCGTAGTCTCTGCCTACCCCTCTGGGTGACAGGCGTGAGTGTTTATGTACTTTATATATGTTTCATCAGTATGTAATTTGTATCTAAATGTAATTTGAAAAAAAAAACCGAGCAAAGCTCGGTCATCCAGGTACTATAGATTAATTAACAAATTAGATTTACATTAACATTTAAAAAATACACAATACCGCTTCCGTTTCAGCATATTAAAATCCACTACTGAACATAGGCCTCTCCCATAGATTTCCTCATAGGGGGAATATTTGCCATAGTTGCCACGCTTGGCAACCTGGTTGGCAACCGCAGTTTTTTTTAGTCGTTATTAGGAAGACACTGTTGTCCATCTCCCGATTTGATTCCCTCTGTCGCCTCTTATGACACCCACGGGATGATATGATATAAAATACCAAAAAGTTAAAGAATAGTTAAGGGAATAATAAGGCAAAGGTATCTAATTTATTAGGTCTTATATAACGTATTTATAAATACCATATATTTGCATCTATGTTAACTGTCGTCAAATCGTCAATATTGTAAGTCTTTTCTATAAGATAATTAAATAATTTATTTTTGAACCTCATATTGTTATCTCATTTCCGTATGTTGGCGGGAATTTTACTGCAGAGTTTAAACAGCATTCCATCAACACTGTTTTCGAACAGATCAGTCTTATTTACTTTTGTAACTAAGGCGGGCTCGCTTGACATTTTCAAACCGATAACCGTACCATTTGACGAGAAGTGCGCATTCAAAAATGTAAAGTGAAGGTAATGTCATAAAGTGAAGTAATCTTAGATATCAATAATAGAACCTGCAGATGTCCGTTATTTTCAGATTACAAATTGCTCGAGATCTTTTCCATTAAAAGTTACCCCTGCGCTTCATTTTCTCTTTGTACATTGCTAAAAGAAGCCGTAGTAGCTCAGATGGTTAACGCTCGCTGTAAATATAACAGAACGCGAGTAACCCGGGTTCGACCCCCACCGGCACCAATGAAATTGTTAATTGCAATTTTAAGTGCTGATTTACCACGTGCTCAGCGGTGAAGGAAAACATCATGAGGAAGCCTGCGTGTCTGAGGAATAAGAATAAAAATATTTCGAAGACATGTGAAGTTCGCCAACACGCATTGGGGCAGCGCGGCGGACACTTCCTTGCCCTAAAACCCTCTCAGAAATGAGGGGAGGCCTGTTCCCAGCAGTGGGACGTATATAGACAGCAACTTTACTTTTTATGATCTTAAAATTTATTTAAACATTATTTTTGTCTTTTATATATTAAGTATTACCTACCAAAGCTTTTAATTTTAACCATTCAAGAATCGAGACAAGGTATATTTATTTCATTGTCATCAATAAAAATAACTGCACAAAAATCAAAATCCAGGACTAAGATGGAATGCTTCGTTTCCAGTAAAAAAGGTTCCCGGGACAGCAGAAATAAGCTACCATTTTACGCTGATATTGTGTGTTCCTTCTCTGTTCGTGCCGATCCATTCGTGCTACAAGCATTGTATAGGTACCTGTAGCGTGGCTTTAACATGTGTAACTTTGAACCTAAAATTGAAATTAATAAAAATGAAATAGAAATTAAAATTGGCATTAATTGATTTATAGCTGGAATAAAAATTTGTGATTTTCACAAACGGGGAGTATTCCTTCCTCCCCATAATTTCGTTCTCATCGTCTGTCTTTATGTGTCACAGTCACAATAGAGTTCTACTGAATTAAACATACATTGAGAAGTAGGTGTATTATGTATACTCTTTTAATATAAAACTCAATTTTAAGTTAAAAATATTGCTTCAAGTTTTTTTTTAATTATTTTGTTCAGTATCTATATTTAATAGATGTATACAGGAAATGCATTAAATTTTATTTGTCATGGAGATATTCCATGGAGGTAAATGGTTTCAAAAGAAAGATTCTCGAGTGGCAGCTGTTATGTTATAGGTACTATTATTGTGTTATATACTATTTACTTTATGTTATAAGTCCTCTATACTCCTATATTGTTTATTTACTTTAAAACTAAATTACATTGTTCACTTACTTAGAAACTAAACTAATTAGATTGTAATATTTAAATACTATTGTTTATTGTTCCAAAGTTTACAATTCTCAATTGTATCTTAGAATAAGTAAACGATAAACACAAAATAGCATAATGTTGTTCCCTTATTCTTCACCCCCCCCCCTCTTAGCTTCCTACGATCCTACACTATATAAACCAAGTCTTTCGATGAAACTCTCTCTCGGACCCCCCCCCCCCCAACAAGCTTTCGGCTGACCTGAACTGCCTCCTGGCGGCTCAGGCCGAGCCTACATAACACATCCCTTAATCTGCCTTAGTTAGGCACACTTCTAAGCGGCGGTAAGGAGGGTCGCGTTCGTATACGGCTTAGAGATCTCTCGTCAGATCGGTAAGCCAATCCTTAAAGGTGGGGTTTAGTGGGTAAAAGTCTCCACATACCCACGCAGCCGGCTGCGTGGTATGCTATGAGCATTCTCCACCTCCCTGCCCCGTTACCAGAGGGTTGCCCTTAATTGCTTCGGGCGCAAAAAAAATCCCACAACACAATTCTATTTCAAAACTCTCTGAATCAGCTTCTATATTTTAAGTTAGTTTATATTCCAGTTAAATATACTTATTAAATATAATTTATTTTTAAAAGAGTTTTTGTCTCTGCCACATAACACAGCCTCGTACTGCTTAGCGCAGTTGTAAATATTTTACATAGAATCTTAAGAAACCCAGATTATGTTAATGTCCTTTATAGACAGGCAAGTCTAGCGGTTTTTAACGGTATACACCGGCTCACTGGCTGACGGCTGCTGTGGAAGAAAGAAATAGCATTATCTGTCAGTCAACGAGCAGAATGAGATGCATGTAGTCGATCTAAGGTGGGAAAGCCCGGGTTGCGTTTAGAAGACATTGAATTCTAAAATGCGAATATCCATAATAAAATTAATTATAAATGATACGGTCCAAAACGAAACCAGTTCCACGATTGCAAAATGTTTATCCATAACTTAAGACCGAATATAGACTTTTTTATCAAATGACCAACAAATATGTGATTGTAGTGTGGTGATAATGTGTGTCACGACTACAGAATTTTATATAGACAGAAATTAATTTTGTTTGCGATTATTTCCCTTTCTTGTTACATTCCTTTGAGTGTGAGTATCAAAATATAGCAGATTCAAAAGCGTCACGAAGGTTTAGTACAGAAGTATGGTATTTGAAATTCTAAAAATATTAAATATATTGTTAAAGAAGTGAGTTGTGGGTATTATTATTTTTCATTCGATCGAACATAGCAATAACTAGTCTTAATTTAAAGTTTCTGGTAACAAATATTCTATAAGGAAGGATTTATCATATACGGATTTCATAATAGTGCCATATTATTTCAGCTTACAGAAATCTAAAAATAACTGTATATATATATATATATATATATATATATATATATATATATATATATATATATATATATATATATATATATATATATAATATAATAACGGAAGACTTTGTCATACATGATCTGTTTTGGTTCTAATGTGAAAGTGCCGGCAAATAAATATTATGTTTGCGCATATCCGACTAAGCATTTGTTATTATGGCACTAGAGGTGGTTGATAAACCTCTCTTATCATATGTTTTCGATGCAATCCTTTCAGCTAACATTTTTTAAAGTGGAAAAATAACATTTTAAAGATGGTCGCAAATAAGACGCGATGCAAGTTAGTAGATTTTAACCATTAAATCTTGGTTTTGAATACATGACACGTAAGATCGTAGTATAAAGAATAATTTTGCCACCTAATAACCCCTTTGGCAACGTTTTGAGCCCAGAACAACGATTCGTGATGACACGTATTTATATATATGCAAATAAGCGGAAATTATTTTTTCATCACAAGTCTATTCTTAAACTGTTTTAATTGATCTCTTGCGACGAACACATCGTAGAAATTAGACCATATGCTGTCGTAAAAGTGTCAGGTATATACCTGGTTATTCTCTAAATAAGAATCACATCCATCTAAATCCGTGGTGCACCACAGATTTAGATAATAATTTGTGCACGCTGGTGATTAATAAACGAGTTCTGACGATCAGCCGAAAAACACAAACTTTAACCTTTGAGTATAGATTGGTAATGAGAAGCAAGAACACAAGCGCAAGGCTATCGATTCTGTGCTTGCTCAACGTGTTATGCAGAACAGTTCAGTTATGCACATCAGAAGAAATTCTTAAAAAGGCTTATATCCAGTTGTGAAATTAGATCAGTTTGTAAAAACATAAAATATAACACTTTTATTTTTTTAACTAAATGAAAACTTGACCTTTTGATACAGAATCACACATAATTTGGTTATACACTAAATAAATAAATAAATAATTAAATCTCTCAAGTGTCACTGTCTAAAAATTTAATATATTTATAATGAATTTCTTTATCATTCTTTTTTATTTTATTTTTATTTAAGAACATATTTCTCTCAATTTTGTTTAACATTTGTAACACAACACATGCTGCGATTGCCTATAATTATAAGAGCTGTTAATCATGTAAAATTTATAATGCTGTAATGTAACCAAACATAAATTGCTGTTTCTTATGTTGGCAATCCAAATAAAAAAAATATATTAAAATTTAAATACAGCACGAGGCAAATTTTTCCTATTATATCCGTGTATTTACTTTTTCTTTTAAAATTTAAATATATATTTATAGCGCAGAGAGAAAGTGTTGTTGCAAACGTAGGTCTACCTAATTCTATACAGGCTGTTGATTCGTTGAAGTAGGTGCCTCAGGTAAATATAGAAAGTTTTAAACAGCGACTTGACGTCCAATAGATTCAGAACTGATTTTACGACTATATTTTAGGTCGATTAAAAAAAAACAACTAATCATGTACACTCGTAAGCAATTAAAACGGGTCAGTAGCTAAAATCTTGATATCTCCAAAAATTTTAATGCTGCTTGAATACTGATTTAAATTAAGCTATAATTTAAAAAAATTAAGTAGGTAGTTGTTATTAAGGAATGACAATATAGGTGTAAAAAATTATGAAAATGTCATGCAATTTTGGAAAATACAGAAGAATTGTCATCATGGTGGATCGTGGACGAAGATCGTAACTAGAAGAATCGTCGGAGTATCTTTGTCGAATGTACACTGTTTTGTCCAACTGTTCTGGAAAATTAGAGCCAAGCTGCAAGCTAAGCAGACCAGTCAGAAAGCACATCGAGCTATCATCACTAAGAGCATCGATAGTGATTTCGCGACCATTTGAAACGAGCACTAGTCAACTAATAAAGGGTATTTTATGTATTTACTAGACGGTAGAACTCTTTTTTACCGACTTCAAAAAAGGTGGAGGTATTCAATTCGACTGTATGTTTTTTTATGTGTAATATCCTCATAGCTTTTCTCTGGGTGAACCGATCTTGATGATTCTTGTTTTATCGGAAAGCTGGTGCTTATATCCCATATAAATGTAAACAAGTTCTTTAATAATCCTATACCTTTAAACGAGCAATTCTTGTATATATATATATATATATATATATATATATATATATATATATATATATATATATATATATATATATATATATAATCGGAATCTCGGAAACGGCTCCAACGATTTTCATAAAATTTTGTGTGCAGGGAGTTTCGGAGGCAATAAATCGATCTAGCTAGGATTTATTTTTAGAAAATGTCTTTTTGTCTGTGTTTTTAGGCAATGAAAAACTGCTACAATATCGTTAGAATAAGAAGGTAAATTTTGACAGTTTATTAATGATTACAAATAGCTTAATTGGTATATTGGGCGGTCACAAAATCGTAATAACATAGTTCGAGCCCAGACCGACCGACCGATTTTTTCTAACTTTTTTCCAAGTTCCCTTCTTTTTTGAGAAAATCTATTTTTTCGAGTCCTTTTTTTAGTATTTTTTAAAAACGAAAATTTAAATCAAACTAATTGCATTCATGATTTTTTATCCAAATAACCAGTTCAGTTTTTTATATTATGTCGCTAAGATATAAAAATATTATTGGTATTTCATCAGTATGTAATTTGTATCCAAATATAATTTCCAAAACACACGAATTAAAAAAAACCGAGCGAAAAATACCGAGCAATGCTCGGTCAACCGGGTACTACGTTTTTAATTGACTTCGAATGCATTGATTCGGTCGTATTGAAGTCGGTTGTATATTTTTTTTTAATTTTACCACTTGTCTGCAGAGTCCGTCTGGGTAGCTACCTCCCTCTCAGCTGTTTCTGCCGGTAGATGGCTGTGCTTGCACTGCAGTGTCTCGGTATTAAGGGTATAGAGAGCAAATATAGTTATAGACTGAGATATTCCATCTTAGTCCTCAGAGGTGACAACGGTTCCTTAATAGACATTAGTCAATCATTGATTTCTCGTGACCGAATCATTCTAGTACATTTCGTCACGGGCACTGGTACATTCATATCGATCATTCAAACGGATCATTTCGGGCTCCAGTACCCTACACTAAAAACAATTCATTGAGATCATTCGGAATTCGGTCGGTTTTCAGCTCATTCAAAATTCACATCAATCACGAGTTAAAAAGTTCCGTCCATTGTTTGTGATTGGTTATATCGGAACATTCAAAAACAGATGAATGAACCATCAATACTTTTAAGTGTACCTGCTTAAACGAACGAATCATTCATGATCGAGACATGCTCGTAATCTGTAAGCTTCTTTGCTTAGAATTAGCTGCATGGTAGATTGTAAATTTATTTGTATAGTTTTATAAAATAAATGTATTAAAGGAAAGGGCTACATACGTCAAAGGCTTAGCACATGTGTGTGCTAGTATTCTCGGAAATACCTTAACAATGTTTCCCAAATTATATTTTAATTAATGGATACTAGGCCGAATTGACAAAGGGCTGGCCATATAGCTCGAACAATTTACAACCGATGGGGAAGAAATGGACTGTGGATATCCTCATTACGAAGAATATCACGCATAAAATCTCCGAGTATAACCCTTTCATAGCATGAGGTAGATATCAGATAAATCAAGCTTTTTCCGTTGCGTGCTATCAGATCTAGTCTTCTTGAAGTTGTCCATGTTTGATAAAAGCTTCCTATTTTTTTGGCGAAAACAATCGCATGTTTAATAAAAGTAAACAAGGGTTATGTTAAAGGTTCTACGTGTTTTTATAACTTACATATTTTGTTCTGTTCTCTGTTTTAGCTTTTAGCGTAATGGAAGTACGTTAGCTTTATCAACTATATTCACTTTTTTGATTAATAACACTAAAAATGTCACTAATACAAATAACTTACTAACTTATCCGTGACTCATTAAACTAATTTTATGTTTTTCACCCTGTTTAATTTTTAATGTATTCGCGTAACTCGTCGTTCATGATTATTGGCCTAATTACCACTTACATTTGCCACCTATAGGGATTATAGTAAGGAATTGGGCTTAATAAGTTTAAAAATCGCAACAAAAACCTTATACTTAATAATTTCTAGAATATAGAACTATTGTTTAATGTATGGTTTATTATTGCCATTGCTAATACCAGTTAATTAATTTAAACATCATGAAAGACTATTATAACTATAGTAAAGCAGCTGTTGATGGCTTGAAGATGCTTTCGTCACTAAAAATTCACTGCTAAGCTAAATTCGTATAATAATTTTCCGGCCTATCATATGCTTATCCTAAAAATGGCGATAAAAGTGAAGGTTTTTGGCCAAAAATAAATCGCAATGTTGACAAATCTCCCTCAATCTCTGATTTTAAAATCATTAATTTTTCGGAGAAATTATAAGATAATAAGATTATATCAATACAAACAAAAATCTTATATACACTTTTAACCTTTATTTTCTTGTTATTTTCATATTATCCCTTCCTTAATGTAAAATGTTGGAAATTGGCATTAGCAAGTTCCCGATAACAATTGAAAATAATAAAAAACTGCCTTTTTTGCTTTTTTGCCTTAGGCCACTGTTCCACAACTACCCACCTTTGCAAAAGTTTGAACGATTTTACCACAGAATCAGTCATTGTTTACTTTTATAAAAGAAATATATCAAAGAAAGAGGTTACATACATACGCCAAAGGTTTCGCACACGTGTGAGCTGAATTTCTTCCGAAAACCACAATAAGTAAGCCAATAGTTCATAGACGAAATCGGAAATGCTCGGAATGCTAATGAAATCTTAATCATTCTGTTTTCTTTTTAACATCGTACGTATAGATTACACAAGATACGCAAATACTAGAAAAGGACATAAGTCACCAACGCTGATGACATAATACCATAACAAATATGTTAAACCGGTTTAAAAAAAAGTAGGTAGGTACGAGCAATCACGGGTTTTGCTTTGGTAAACAGCAATGTAGCATGTAATAAATTGCACCATAAGGCTACTTACTATTTTTTAATGTTTAACAGAATATCCACTGATGAGGTAGTGTTGTTAAAATAATTTAGCGGATCTTTTGTAGCATACGAGTTAACAATATTAAGTATTTTTGTCTATTTGTAATTACACCGTAGCCGTTAAAAAAATCAAATCCACAAATCCATTGTGTTTGCTTTTGGATAGCATTGCAAGTGAAAACAGAACAAACGCATTTATTTTCTGCCATCTTGCCGCTGGTATATGGCGGAATGAGGCCTACTTATTGTTAGAGATACAAAAACAATTACTTCTCAAGCCGTTCCCAGCATTGCGTCATGGATGCATAGTTAATGTTCTAATGCTTAAAATGTTTCTACTAAGTCCTTATAAAGTGAATTGACCATGATTTCACACGCTACGTTTGTGAGTGAGGTAAAATTTTTTTTTAAATTTAAAATAGAATCATCACACAACTTTAAGTATTCAAATACTCAAAGTCACGTAATGAAGATCAACTTTTAATAACAATAGACACGTATATTTAAAAACAATGGTTAAAGATAGAGATTAATATAATACACAATTTAATGTGATGGGAAATATCGATAACTTTGTATACACAATTTTGTGAATGAATACTTGAACAAGAATACCTAATCAACAAACAAACATCATAATAAGCAGTTCATAATTTTATGACTTCATTGCTCTGTCTTCGAATTTAAACCATATTTCAAATAAATAAGTTTATTATGGATAATGATAATGAAACTGATTTTAATGAGAAAGTTGAAACATATAAGCCAGATTATAACTATACACTATAATTTATCCAAGCGGCGAATTAAGTCAAATAATAAAAATTCAAAACAAAACATATTCCTTTTTTTCCTTAATCCTCTATACTTTTATTTGAAATATATAACTTAGTGCATGGACTGTACGGGTAAGTTTTTCACTAACCCTAAAAATGGCAGGAGAAAGCGCACAAACTTATTAACAAAAAATCGTATTACTCACCTGAACAATCCGCGTCAACACTTGATTTCACTCAACAATCAATGTCTAGGCAAAGCACTTTTAGAAAAACAAAAACTTCAGTTTTTATATCACAAAACAAAAGAGCAACTCGTTCACTCGGTGTACCTGCGAAAGAGAGCCCAGCATTACAATTTTATATAACCGTTACTATACCTACTTCCTACAGACGTTTTGCAACCGGTTTTAGCCGTGATTCAGTTCAGAAACTTGCAAAACTCACAATTTATTCGTATTTTGACAAACGTGCAGAGTCATCAAGTGTGTTACTTCTTTTTCTCCCGTTTATTTTAAGTTAACGTGTAAAAAAGTAGGCACTGTTGTATATAAAACATGCGCACACGCCGGCCCCCCGTTCTCAACTGGCAGTCAAGTCAAGCAACACGCTATGAATTGAGAAGCGAACACAACGTTACCGGGTTAAAAGAGGCTTTGTACTAATACAAACATAATATTAAGCCTCCAGCGGCCACAGTGTACCTTATTGCGACCCCGAATCGATGGTTTTCAATAAAAAATCAGTTTGATAGATAATCCATTAATTTTGCAATTAGGCGATCGCGATAGTATGCGTACAAAGGATTTATTTATCGTAGTCGGAGAAAGAAAAAGACGTAATTGAATGTGACTATGTGAAAAGACTACTGAAGATTTTACATGAATGTTTCTGCGCGCACAAGTAACATTGGTTCTGGTTGTAACCTTTGATTATATAGTTACAGTATATAATCAAAGGTTGTAACCTTCCCGATTTTCATGATTCCCTTTGTACTCCAGTTAAAATGAGATTAATTCTATCGCTTGTAGCTGTATAAAGTTTCAACAAAATAGATGTTATTCAAAATAAATAAATGTGCTGTTGTTACTGAGTACTGACATGTTGCAACCATCTTCATGTGCCTAATGCAGCGCTCATTGTCTCCTTTTTTTTTTGTTTGCGCCCGAAGCAAATAAGCAACATTCCAGTAACGGGGGAGGGAGGTGGTGAATGCTCATAGCATACCACACAGCCGGCTATGTGGTTATGTGGAGACTTTTACCCACTGAAGACCACCTTTTGGGATTGGCTTAACGATCTGACGAGAGATCTTTAAGCCGTAAACAGTCAGGAGGTAGTTCAGGTCAGCCGAGAGATTGTTGGAGGGGGGGGGGAGGCATTGTCTTCCAATAACTGTACCAAGTCATGTTTTTTTCTGCCTGGAAGCCTGTTTAGATAAGTATCTACCTTTCTTTTGCTTATATCTGGTGTTAAGAAACATTATATTATTACTGCCACAGTAGGTAACTGCTTTGTTATTTAAAGAGCTTCTTATCTTGGTAATCTTATCTAAAAAGATACTAGAACTAAAGGGTAAGAGGATTTTTATCCTCTTTTACTTGTCTGCAGGGCACTGCATGCCAGTGCAGGCTACAGTGGTAATTTACTGCACTGGATAGTTCTGAGATTAGCCTATTTCGAATCACACTAAATGACGTTTCGTAACATAATTTCGGCTTTCGGCTACTCCATTATAAAATTTTGCTTTACTAAACAAGGAATTTTAATGTTTTTGAAGAGAGTATAATTAAAGTAAGAATATTACGAAAAGACCGCAGAATTCATATGTGACAGATGCAATTTAAAGGAAATTTGTTACTTCACAGACTTCGTGAATGAAATTACAATAAGACACTATGATCTAGATTTTAGAATCAAAACAAGCGTCGGTACAGTAGATAGAAAATTAAACTTATAAGAAGAAGTAAAAGCCGACTTGAAAGAACTAAAAAAAATTAAAATAATTTCCTTATACTAGTTTCTGAAATCAGTGCTAAGTAATTAACTTCTCCTGAAAAGAAATATGTCAAATGTTTCATCTTATTCAGAAAACGTCGTGGATCCAAACAATACAAAAAATGGCCTAAGTACAGTTGGATTGATAACCTCCTTTTATTCAAAACCGCATCTCTCCGGCCCCGATGAAATAATTAATTACAAGTTTAAGGGCTGATTTTTCCTATACTTGACTGAAGAAAAATATCTTAAAAAGGAAACCGGCATGTCTAAGAAATTCAAAAAAAATATATATTTAGGTAATAAAATTTCGAGGGATATGACGTTGCGCACTTTTACTCTGCTTCAAAACCATCCAAAACTCTCAAAAATTAGAGAAGGCTAAGCTGTGGGGCGCTAACTAGCTCGTTGGTATATTATTCGATATCACATGGTAAGTACCGGAAACTTTTTTGCAGTATGATGCACTAATTCACATGTTTTTAGGTCCGTCTTCACACGGTGTCATTTTGGGAGCTAAATTTAAGAGTGTCTTTGGAGTAATGTTACATAATGATTTACGGCAAAATACACATCAAGTTATAAAAAAGATTTCAACGCATCACAGATAAAGCATCGGTCTAATAGAAATAAGTTAAACTATTTTTATTGACATATAATTTGTTTAATAAAAACCGGTTCAACTTAAGAGAAAAGTTATAAATAAGCTTAACTTATACTCATAAGATACTCGATGTGTCAAGTGATTTGCATTAGGTACCCACGGATCACGGGGGATGTCCTGAATTCATAGTTAAACTGGATCGATTTGAGCTTATGATTACTATTGCGTTCCGATCTATCTAAAAAATGTATGTACTTGTATATTGAAATCCTCGTCTGCCCCATCTCAATACGTGCTTCCAGCAGAAATCGGGAGTTGTCACAATGGGTCACAAGTGTGTCACCGTGGTAGTTTATGATAAAACTTTAGGACCCAAACCATAATACCAAACATAACACAGCAGTCGACATTTTTATAAGACTTCGCATTCTTGACCCAATTTGGACTTTCAATTAAATTTTCATGCACTAGTAATCGTATCTTGGTCACGTTATGTACCACTCTGTTTTTAAATTAATATGCATTTAATGGCGCTGAGCACTATAGTGTATTCACCGCTGTTCTAAGGATACCTGGCTATGACGCATTCCTTGGGTTACAACGCATACGTATATAAGTGAACTTCTTTGTTTGAATCAGTAACCTCTTAGATCGATATTGAGGGACAAGCTTCATCAGATTTCGATGTTTGGAGGTCCTAGGAAGCTATTCTGGCTATTTTAGCGATAATTTCCGTACATCTGTATGTGTATACATAAACGTCTCATTACTTCGTAACGGAGTGTCCAATCGAAAAACTTAGATTTTCTGTGAATTTAGACCGAATCGTCACCGTACATTCTGAAAAAACTTCAAAAATTCGAGTTTTCTTTATTAGTTTTTAATTATATAATCAAAATATAATAAAAAAAAATACGTCTATTGCCGTAATCCGCATCAAAATCGTTTAAAAAATATCGTTGTCGAAGGAAAATCTCGAAAAAGTGGTTTTTCAAAATAACTTGAAAACTTTCCGTGGAATAACTTTTTTGTAATAGGCTTTTTTGTTAAGCTAAAAAATTGCGTCGATTGCCGTAAATCACATGAAAATCGGTTAATTAGTTCGAGAAATATTACAATTAAAAAAAAAACTGGTATTCCAATTCCAAAATTATTAATAAGTGGAATTTGGAGTGCTTTGATATTGAAATTAGCGGGAGGTTCCAGGGATGGCCTGTAGGGTCAACCAAATTTTTTATAATACAAACTGAAACAACAAACCAACTTTCGGTCCACCTGTCGGTAAGTAGCTATTGCAGCTTATAAGGACCTGCAACTAACTTCTAACAAAGGAGACTGCAGATGTGGTTTCATCTCTGAGGACTAAAATGGAAGACCTGACAGCGTGTAATTATACTGGAAATCTGTACGCTTAAGACTGGATCACAGTAGTGCAAGTAATGACAATATTTGGCAGCAGTATTTGGTAAGAGAGTTGTACCTATCCAGACGAACTCCTAAACATAAAAGTTTTTTTAAAATGTTACCCCTACACTAGGATTTTCTCCTGTATCGTGGGGGCAGTTTATAAACATAAATTTCACAAGGACAAACAACCAGACCCGTAACAATTACTTGTAGACTATACAAATACTTGTTCCGTGCGGGATTCGAGCCTGCGGCCCTTAGCGCTGTAACTCATTGCTATGCCACTGCACCACGGAGCCGTCGTGCGTTATTTTTTAGAATAAGGGTCACAAACGAGCACACAGTCCACCTAATGGTATGTGGATGCTGTGACCCATAGACATCTACATTTATCCTCGATTAAGAATAAAAACTTAGATGCGTTGTCAGTTGTCACCTTTGAGAACTAACATGGAATGCCTCGTGTCCAGTAAAAAAGGGTCTCTGGATCTCTACACTCACCATACGAAACAAATCAGTATTAAGCTTCTATTTTACGCTGGTATTCTGGAGAACGTGGTCCTCCCCCGGTCGAGCCGACCACATAAGAGCTTCAGTCAATGTTAAGACGTAAAATGATTGTAGACTAAAGAATATCACAAGCTCAAGGTAAAACTAAAACATCGTCCCAACAGTTACATTAAAATTTCGTTGCTGATATGGAATAAGAATATCCACTAACCTATATTATCATCTCGGGGCTGTTGTCCGAACCTAGCGTGGTGTGGTGCTGATCTGTGACCACGGACGCAAGATCCGTACGGCTCCAATAATTGATTATTTTTTTCTTTTTTTCGACGTGTTGGAGTCGCTCTACACCTATATTATGGTTGTATCACGAATGGGTCGGCTTGACCGAGGAAGGACGACGCTCCCACTGAATACTAGCGTAAAATAGCAGCTTAGTACTGCTGTTTCGTACGGTGATCCTGAGCCTACTGCATTCCATCTTAGTCCTCAGATGTGACAACGCATCTGCGTTTTGATTCTTAATCGTGGATAAATGTAGATGTCTATGGGTCACAGCATCCACTTACCATAAGGGGGACTGTGCACTCGTTTGTCACTCTTATTCTATAAAAAATGTTATAGAATAGTTTATTAATTACAAGAAGCCAATAGTAGATTATCCGGTAGTATACTAAGCGTACCGAACAATAGATGTACCATGTAGTTGTGGTATAAGAATATCCACTATCCTATTACATACCCTGGGTATCGCTTATGATCTAATACGCTATTACGCTGATTTCTTTCCCTTTGTTGCCCTAAAAGGCGATGGGAAATCAGGAGATGGGCAGCAGCATCGTCCTATTAACGACCAAAATCAAAAACCTGCCGTTGCCAACCCGCTTGTCAACTCCCCTATGAGACAATTTATGGGGGAGGCCTATGTTCAGCAGTGGACTTTAATAGGATGTAACGGTAACTGATTTGGAATGTCAATGGGAGCATCTTTAAGGAATAGCCTATAAAAAATATTAAAAGTGTTATCAATTAGCAAAGATATCGACTAACATCTAAAAAAATATAATTGGATGGTAAACCTTATTTCCTTCCTGCAGTCTACTAATGAAATTGTTAAAATCACACCATGCAACTTGAAAGAGTTTCAAAACCGCTTGATCCAGTCGACCCAAACGTCGCAGGCACATCAAACAACGACACTACACCCACACTAAATGGGACAAACACCACTAGGACAACGAATGGGACGCGTCGCACCCGCAGACGGGCACGACGCGTTCCAGCTCACACCGCGTACACACCGTACACCCGCGTTCCTGGACGGTTCTCACCGACCAGACCATCGACCGACACGAGCTGAGCAGTCAGAGACAGGGGTCCGCACTCCCCCCCTTGGACTGCGGTTAGATAGCTCAAAGAAAAACGCCTAAAAAGGCAACATGATGATTGGTAACAATATCAAATCACAAACCATTTCGTCGTCATCCTCACCTCATTGCCTTTCCCTTTTTTAAATAGCTCGCGGCCTGCAAGGCCTCAAGGAGAGTCAGATGAAGCTGTAAGAGTCGCATAGACTAACAGCACAAACATCTAGATAGACTCAGGAGAGTTTGGTTCGTCATCATCCACTTGTGGCATTTTTTTGCTGAATATTCTCCCAAGATGAACCAATTTGTGTGATTTTCGGCTTCAAGCATCCAATTGCGTACTTTAGCCATCTTGCATAGGTCGTCGCTCTAGTGATCCATGTGGTATTTCACATTTCCTTGTCCTGAACAAGATCTCCACACTTGGATATACGCCTAGTCAAAATCTCGTCACTCTTGCCACAAATATGACCAGTTTTATTTTAATTTTCACTTCTGCTTGCAAAAACGAAGGTCTGTGTAGGTGATATTGACTTTCTGTTTCCTCAATATGAAACATATGCAGAGGAACTCCGAGCATACATCTTTCCAGACTTGTGATATATAATCCATGCTTTATTATGTATGCATTTATACTTTTTAAATAATATATTCAGTGTGATATTTCATTAAGAAATATAGTAATTAGATATATGACATCTTATTGATATTTTAAAACAATATTGAAAAACAATGTCTATGACACTGTTTCTGTTAAAGATAATTAATTTAAAAAAAGGTTAGCTGTATTGCATGTTTGTAGATATTATCCTGTTGATTTTGGTATAATTATTTAGAATAGTCACATATTTTCTTTAAAAATATTTTATATTTAATCCTATGCAACAATCCTATATATAATCCAATACCCTCGTTGTTCACACCGCAATACTGTTTTTTTTTGTATAGAAAAGTATATAAGTATATATCTGTGAAAGCGTGATCTGCTATTTTACGCTGGTATTCTGTAAGAGTTAAGCAATTTCTAGAAAAATATTATTTTAACCAATACAATACGTACAGAATATACAATATGGAACATAGTATGGTGGCGGCATAATATGAGATACAAGAAACCATCAAGCCATCTCATTCACTAGGAGTCGTTGACGTTTGTTGACAATTGACGGAGGATAGGAACCGCCAAACAAGCATGGCAATAGCGACAAATCCGACCTCGATTTTATTAAATATAGATTATAGTATAATACTTATTGAAAGTCATTTATTATTTACCACTGGTTCCCAAAGAAAACCTCTGTTCTGGGAAGAACCAGCAAGAAACACAGCGGGACTTTTTTTAAAACATATTTCAATTTACAATAAATTTATTTTGTACAATTTTTGTATCAATTTTTATAGACTAACATAGTGGCGATCATCTCATACACAGGGGTTATTTTCATTTATGTATTCATTTATATTATAATAACCCTTTTTGTACAATTTTTCTTTAAACTTCTTTTAAACTTTTAAAATTGTTTAATGACAAATTTTGTACATTTTCTAGGATTTTGTTGTAAAAGCGTATAAATTGCCCCATTAATGAATTTTGTGGAGTCTAGTAACTGGTATAACCTGGTAAACTGGTATAAGCTTATGTTTGTTCCTGGTGTTTAATACATGAGCATCCATATTCTAATAAAGGGTAGGAAATCCATATAGATCTAGTGAAACTAAAACTGAACCAAATTAAATCATCTAGTTGGGCAATTATCTCGTTCGTGAGTTTTAGCGAGACTAGACATCAATTGATTTTTGTACAGAAAGATCATGCTTTACCGATAGCAGCGTCAAAGACGCAAGAGGTCTGGTACTGCGATCGTCAATTCGCTAGCCAAGTTTCAACTGCCAAGTTTTATTATTAAGATTTCTGGATCTCGACAACAGCGCCACCTACCGGTACAATTGAGTTTTAAACCATATAGGGACCCACTCAAATACATACAAAAAATTCATCAAAATCGACTTTTTCGAGACTAACGGATGGCAATTGATTTTTATGTATAAATATAAACGATTAAGAGCTGATATTATTAGCGATAGAATTTTATATTGACCAACTCTTATTCTTTTATTTCTGACTCAGTTGTAGGACGTAAGACCTTTTACGTAAACGCACCTTGGTGGTCATTTATTTCTTCCTTCTGTCAACGTCTTGTCAAATAATCAGTTTTGTTTAAACCATTGCTTTGTATTGATATGTTTTTAGTTTTGTATTACTAACGATACTTGAGATGACTCATTGGTAAGTATTAAACTTGCAATATTATATCATAGGATTTGAAGGACAGTCTTACTAATAGTATATTACACAGCTAGATTTTTAGATCTTACAAGACGAAGTCATAACGAACTTCCACAATTTTAATGTTACAAATTTTTGCTTTATGAACAATTCACCAAACTTTTGAATTCCCCGCGTGGCAGAATAGAAAAAGCCAAGGTATATCTAGTGAACGTAGTAATCTAGTATAGTAGTCGCATTTTAAGTTCTCCGTTCACTAGATTCCAACTAACTAGATGTTCAATTTACAAGGTTTTTAATTTACGAGAGTTTTCATAGTTCCAGGCTTTGTACTGTTCAAGACGAAAATGATTATAAATTTAAAACGCGACAGTATTTTCATATTATGCATATATTAAATATTTAGCAGACAAATTGCTGTAATAATTTGCCAGCATTTATTTATTTCCACACTTACAGCTATCTTTACAGGTTAACCTAATACGATAGTGTATGTAACTATTTTATATGCTATTATTATAACTATTCTATGTGGAGAGAGCAAATGGCAGAGGCGCCTGAAGTATTCGGTTTGTCCTTCCATTCGGCACGGCAAACAGTTGTGGCCGTCGCCGTCTCGCTATCTATCCGTCCGGGACGTATATGTTTAATTGTTTTAGTACCTATGTCAGAAGTAAATATTTTCCCTATGAGTACCTTACAAATATTACAAATATATATTTTTGAGCGGGTGAATGATATTGTCAAGCACTTTGAGGTGTTAAATTACAATTGATTCACCTTACTCCAAGCTACTACTTGATTTATGTTGTGCTCAACTCTTTGAGACAATCCTCAGCGCTCCTTATAGGGAGTGAATAATCGTCGCCGAATAACAGACACGTCACATCGGTGCCAACACTCGGACGATCGTTAATCATTAATATGAACTCGAGTGGCTCTAGATTACTGCCCTGGCAAACACACACACACACACACACACACACACACACACACGCACGCACGCACGCACGCGCACACGCACACACGCACACGCACTTTCTTGAAGAACAAGACCACTGCATTTTTGCTCTAGTCTGTCTCCGGAGTAGTTCCACCACGGAGGACGGAATTAAAGAGCTTCTAAAGGACTTTAAGTACCGGTTTTGCACCCGATTTCAGAAACTGCTCTTATCCTATCCTCGCCTGGGGGCCTTGCTGTTTTTAAAGTGCTGGAGAGCCATTCTAATCTTTCTCAGACTGACGTCCGGGATATCATCGGAATAGTGTCAGATAAGACTTGCTCTTGGATCGTTACTCACACTTGCGTGTGACTCCAACGATAATGTGTACAGCTGCCCATAGAACCTTTCAATCTTACTCAAAATATCATCGTTGGAGCTTTCTGGAAGACATATCTCTTGTAATCCTGTACGGGTTTATAATTACTTAAAAAAGATAAACTTCATTAAACTTCTATATTTTAATATGTAATGCAAACATAAAAGGCTGGTGAAAGTCACTGGGTAATTGTGTGCTTTGTCGCCGACAGCTCGCACAGCACAGTGCAGGTAGAATAAGAATAACCACCAGCGCGAGGGCACAATCTAAGAAGTTGTTAGATTGTGGTGAAGGTATATAGGCATTGCGCTATCCAACCCACGCACTACATCTATCGCTTCTGATGTGGGAGAAACCTAACTAGTGCTATGTGTATGGGAAAATTATCAAAGTAATACTGACACTTTCTTGGTATGACCTTTGCCCAACAGTGAACTTAAAAAAAAGAAATAATAAACATTACACGAGTCATTACAAATAATAGTTTATAATAATTGATCCTTCTACGCTCTGACAGCGCGCGACATGTTACACTCCCGTTCACTCGGGACCTTTTTGGCGGGAAAATTTCTAGTTTAGGAAATTTTTTGCAATATTGCAAATTTTGCTATATTTTCACTTTGAGACAATATTTATGGATAAAACTTACAGGAAGTCTTGTTGAATGTATAAACTATCGAATAAAATTATTTTTGGTTGCTAGAAATTGTAATAAAGTATATAAATTACACTGTATAGCATAATAGTAGTATAAACTTCAATTTTAGTGACAAAATTACTACTAATTTGAATTCTACACCTTTGTTTTTGGAGAAATTTATATGAAATTGTTTGGAAATATGTATATTTTATGTTTTATGTGTTTCCATTCGTTACTCATACCAAAATATTAAAATATTAAAAAATTAAAAAAAAAAATAAAATAATATTTTATCTGTGACATTTCGAACAATATTTCTAAAATATGTTCGTGTGAATTTGAAATAAATACAACGTCATGTTATTTCAAAATATGTAGGAAAACTATTTTTACTTACATTTTACACTAAAAATAAATGAGAATTTGAAAAATAACACATTTATAACCCGCCCGCCAAAACAGGCCTTTCGGAATTTGAAGTACTTTTGGCAATTTACTTTTCACTTTTTATACCACAAATTATATATCTACGTGTTGACTATATTACAAGAAATGTAAAAAGTATAATACTTTCGTTTTTAGTCCAGACACAAATATAAAATTCTATAAAAAAGACAGAGCAACTTCATCAAAGTGACACGTGGAACGCCGGAAGTTCAGAGTGATTTCTTTTTTTTTTTTCTAAGAAACATTGCCAGGTTATGGTTTAAAATAAAAGAGCATATCTTTGTCTTTGATACTAATATCTATTGCATAGTGTCTTTGGTTTTGTTTAAAACGAAAAAATAGTTTTTTCATAGGTAGACATGTTTACATAATTCTGATCTAATTCGATCACTACTTGGCGGGCGTAAGGTTGGTATTGCGCGATCGAAAGTGAGCATGGCTTGGCGTACAGGGTTTAGCGTTGTTAGAAAAAAAAGCATGTTTAGAAATAAGTCCCGTGGAAAATACGCGAACTAAAATATAAAGTATGGAATGTAATGAAAAAATGAATAAGCAAATGTCAAACATTTTACGAAGACTGTGGCGCCGCGGTGTACAGACCATAGAATACTATAATACATACATAATAGAACGGGGGAGTGGGCGGAGCCCGTATAGCCACTAAAATGCCACTAACATGTCAATTCACAGTTATAAATGTCAACCGAGATGTGTTTTGACGTTACAAGCGTTTTCAAATTTCGCTGGCAAATTATTTAGAAAATGCCAAATTGCACGCTATTTACAAATAAATATGTATTAAAATCCGTCTGTCAACACAGCGAATCGGGTTTGTAGTAGTGATCAACTGATAATACGACGTAATTGTGTGTGCTCCCGGCGTCGCCTATCATCGTACAAAATAACATTGACAGCCATTCTATTTTGTATTATAGTATTCTATGGTACAGACCTACTACGAGTATATCGCGGCGAAATTTTTTTTGGAAGAAAGATTCTTCTTTAAATCTGCGGCTATCAATAAATCACGATTTGTAATAAGACCGTTACGGTCTAACCTCTCGATTAAGCTTGAGATTTATCATACTAAAGACTATTTTTTTATTACATGAATCTATTCCACGTATACTACGTTTTACAGCTGCTCGCAATGCAGCTTCAAGGCACAGTTCGAAAGCGCTCTGACCATGCACCGACAACTTCACCACGGGTCAGCCGCTGGTGACATTCCCGGCTTTGGTACATTAAAGGTAAATATCCATTCTTGCGATGGCATATCTAGTTTAATATATAAAAATATTTTTGTTTTTACGTATTTTATGCGCTTCCATACCGTTCATCAGATTGAGGTAAAACTTTGTCATTTTATTGGTTGCACTTATGCGAATGTTTAGGCATAGTACAACAAACTTACAGCAGGTGGCGCGCGTATCGTACTGAAAAATTTATTTGATAGTTTTATGTCATTCAACTTGAATGAATGTACATATCATCATTCCTAATTAAACAATATAACTCTTGCAAATTTAAAACGATCTCCATAACTATTTTTCTTTTGTGGCAGTAACGCGCTTGGTACCAGCTTGTATATTATACTATTATTATATTATTATCACAAACATAGATACCGAACAAATAATAACATAATAAATAAGTATTCCCGACAGAAAAATGACATACGCATGATCGTCGCAATTAACTACTTATGATATTATTCAATAAACAGACTCAGATGAAGTAAAAAAAAAGGTTCATCTGAGTAAAGAGATGACTAGGTATGCAAAAGGTCATCGGGAGATATCGCGCTGGTCACATTTTTCCACCGTTTTTTTTGCCGTGTTCCTCGATATTACTTGGAAGTAGCCACAGTGGCTATAGTTAGGCCAGAAGATCCGTTATTATTGACAGGGTATTTGGTGCAGAGAGTAGTCTTCCGTCCTGCATGTTGATGGACATGACGTGTGTTCGATATACATATTATCATTTCTTTTTAATTAATTAGACATACAAGTTTCCTCAAGATGTTCATCCTTCATCGTTGAGCACGTAGTAAAAAGTGATTGAAATTGCTGTTCAGTACAAACCGAACTTTTGGAATATTTTGCATACGGACGCTTGCGTACTTCTTCCCCTAACTTGCATGTCCTTTTTTAATCATTTACCCCAATTATAATGATTGGACGAAGCGCGGTCTTACTTAGCGAACGTTACATCTGTGATACACCTGTGATCTCGCGCCGAATTATTAAGTGCTGGGGAAGTACGGTTAATTCTTTGCCTGGTTCCTGTGCCGATTGGTAACTTACTATTTTGCCTACTAACTATTATCCCTTTCTATTTCCTAAATATTGTCCTTCATTTTCATATCTATTTTTGTACATCCTACTCGCTTTGCTTTGGTGCCGTGAAATTCAAATGAGTTTGAATCGCGCAAGGAACAAGTATTTGCAGTCTGATGTTTGTCTTTGTATTTTACATGTATTTGTCTTTGTATGTATGTAAACTGCCCTCACTTACATTAACCCTAGTGTAGAGGTATCGTTTTCTTTAAAAAAAAGAAAGACAAAAGAAAAAACAATTTATAAGACAAGAAAATATACGATGATACTAAATTACTCTAGACAATAACAACATTTTGTTTTAGGATAAATCCAGTACAATACCTTTCGTTAGAAAAAGAGAAAAGCCTTGTTCACCCTGTAATGAAAAGAAATCCTTAAAACGTAAGTAGTTCGCTTACATTATATGCATTATACGAGTACTTTCAGTTGCTGAGATTGCGACATGAGCATAGTTAAGGAGGAGCACGGGTGATCTGATATGACCTAGGGACCCAAAAAAGAGAAACAATACCCTAAAAAAGAGACCCTTTTTAAAACGCTGTCATCGCACCTGTCAATTCTCCTGTTTGCAGTTGTTCATAGGCGGCGATAGTTACTTAACATCAGGTGAACCGCATGTTAGAATGCCACTCCTCCATAATAGATCCACATGGAAAAAATTTGAACGTTGCTAAGCGGAGCTTCAGCAGAGTTAAGGTTAGAGATACAGTCGCCAAAAAAAATGTTGGCCTAGAGGAAGATAGTCGAAATAATAATTTGTAGCTGAAAATCACTTATTCGCATTTATCATTAATTCGTGGATACCCTATGCGCCCGAGTGATGTAATCACTTTAAAGATCACCGCCCGCCCTGGCTACCTACACAACATTTCAATAAAAACACAATAGATACACATAACCTGTCCTGTGATGTAACTTTCCTCCTGGCTTAGGACAGGCAAAAATTTCTACCCTTTGCGTTGCGTGACGAGTCCAAATTAATATTTTAAGGAAAAATGGAGATTTTACTAAAAAAATCCTGTTATTTTTCATTGAATTTACGTTCTATAAGTGAAACCAAACCACTGGTTTCAAGGATAACGGTGTTAACACTAAAATCCTGTATATAACTTATTTATGTTTGACAGTTCCGAGTCGCACGTCGTCGGCCACGAGGCTGTTCGATATGTTACGTTCCCGAATATGTCGGAGTAGGACACTCTTCGTGCATCCAGAAGAGCATGTTGACTCACTTTTAAATACCAATGTAAGTCAATGAAAAGATTACAGCGAACTTATTTCAGTGCTACTTTAACTTTAACTTTCAACGCCATCATCGCGGACTCCGCTCTTCAACAACCTATTGCAGCGAATTACCATTTGACGCCAATGTTGTAAATTGTAATCAAGCAACTTTCGACTACTTTAATCGGCCTTCTAGATTAAGTTCAAAGAATGTGCGCTCAACTTAATATATTTTGTATTTGTTGAATATTATATGCGAGCGAATTAAGTCAAAGCCGTACCGACACCACCGAAATTGTTAATTGCTATTTTTATAACTTATTTACCAACTTGTGTTTGTCATTAGAAAACAACGATGATTATTAAAGAAGAACGACATATCTTGGAAATTAAAAAAATGAGAACATGTAAAGATGGCCTGCGATTGCATCGTATGAGTATTCGTGTAGAAGTATCCATCACCCCACGTTGTCCCGTGGGAACGGTAAAAGGCGACTATGGGAAATGCCAGTAAGATTTTATAATTTCCGATAGATGGCGGTACAAACATCTCGTTTAAGCTGGACCATGAGATCTTTCTTGTAATGTCGTACCTACCTAGTCGCTTTGGTTTCTGTTACACCCCTTCTACACAGGAAAAGATTTGAATAAATGTTAAAAAAATATTTTATATTACTCTTTTATTTACATTGCAATAATTTATACTATATTTATTAGGTACCTTAATAATAAAACTAAAAACGTAAATCACCATAATATTCTCCCAGTCGTATTGTGCCGAGAACACTACTGCGCTTTCTCACTGAATAGCTGAATAGCCTCTTAAATATTGGAGAATATTTATTTGCCTGTAACATATATACTACTTTACTTTACTTTAGTATATATACTTTAGTCCAATATTCAACAGTGATTTCAAATGTATTAAATTTTCAGAATGTCTCGGCACAAAGTGAATGTACATCTAAGGCATTGAAAGTGGAATCGACAATATCGGACTGCAGCGCGGTAGTTACTTCCTTGAACGAAGCACGTATCGAAACATACGCATGTCATTTATGCTCGTTTGATGCTGATCGGTAAGAACAAAACTGTGTATAGTTTTACCACCAATATTTTTAATTAGGAGTTTCGTTAATAATCAGGCTTGGTAGTTAAGTAGTTAAGTATGTAACAACAAATCTAGGTTTCTAGTTTAGAGAATATTTCGTAATCTCCAGCTTGGTAGGCAGATGAGCGACGTTGTGATGTTGATATTCCTTTGAAGGATTTTTGATATCTGACCATAGTAGCCGTCTCGTATATTATACAGTATCCTGTTTCACTATCAGGGTATTAAAAGTTAGGAGCTTATGAGGTTACGATAGATTTAGTACCATATTTTTGTCGAGGTGTTGCTCATATCAAAACTGGGTAATCGATTCTGTTACGCTGCCATCACGAACCCCAATTATTTATTAACTCGATGTCTTTAGTTAACTTTATATCCAGCGGCTTATTCTAGTTTATTATTCACATACATTAAAACGTTTTGTGTATTTTCTTTAAATTAATAGGTTAATAATAATTATCTCTTTTATTTTCAGTATAACAATCCTAGACAGGCATCTACTGAACGATCATAAAATAGGCCTCGAGAACCTTCTCAAGTTAGTAATGGCAAAAACAAAAGATGGTCTAAACGACGAAAGACCTATTTCGAACGTATATGGCATAAGACAACCGTATTATAAGCCTCCAGATGATATCATAGAGGAAGGTGAATTCATCATCGAAACGATTACGCCTAAAATAAAGATATTAAGACATGCTGGTGTGAACACCGATCTAACGTGGTCTGATATTCCAGAGTTGAAGAATAACGGTAGAATGATAAAAAGGGACATAGAGAAACTAATAGAAATACCAAAAGACGAAAACCAAAAAGACGAGTTACTGGTTAAAATGCAGAGTCTAAATGAATGCATGTGCAAGTTCGTTGATTCAACAAACACGTTGAAGAAAGTGCTGACTAAAGAATTCGAAACGAAAAATAGTACCAGGAATGAACACTCAAGTAGACCTGTATTTGACCTGGGATTAGGAGAGTAAGTATTGTTACGAGCTTGAGGTTCGTGACAATAAAAATTGCCGATAAAATTACCTAAATTAACACTTTAATTTACTTTACACAAATTAAGATTAAAACACTAATAATTAAACACACTAATTCACTTAATTCCGCTCCGAAGCTTCGCTTGTGTCGCTGAGTTCAACTCTGTCCCGATCGCATCTTGCGCCACCTATTTATTTAAATTAGCAAAATATCCGGAATGTTCAAGTAAACACG
The DNA here is from genome assembly GCA_036936625.1 of Parnassius smintheus behrii. Taxonomy (NCBI): domain Eukaryota; kingdom Metazoa; phylum Arthropoda; class Insecta; order Lepidoptera; family Papilionidae; genus Parnassius; species Parnassius smintheus. The sequence continues at coordinate 11,540,336 of JAUPFT010000024.1, forward strand.
CGCACGGTACCGAGAGTTCGAGTATAGATTTTCTAGTTCTTCGGGTGGCGCTGTCAGTCGAAAGATTTGAGATGTCATAAACTGCAACGCTCCCCTCGCTCTCGTTCCTGACACTAGATGGCGCTAGTTGTGTCGTCGACTGGAGCGCATAACACTGCCCCCTCCTAAGACATGCTCGTCCCGAGCATTATCGGTCCCATAGTAACGCGCCAAGCGATCCACATGGACAATCTTAGGAGTCCCTCTTGCGCCTTTCTGTAACGGCTCCGCAATGTCAAGGGCTGTCCTATCCCGTGGTGCTCCCACATTGTACAACTTCAATGCACCTCTACTACGAGTCTGAGGTCCCTTTACAGCGGCACAACTTGTACATTTGCGACACCAATCCTCGACATAGTCACGATAATGGACCCAGTAAAACTGTTCTCGGACTTTTATACGTGGTAGAGCCATGCTGCAGTTATATTAGTAGTATAGTTGTAGCACGAATGGGTCGGCTCGACCGGGGAAGGACCACGCTCTCACAAAATACCAGCGTGAAATAGTAGCTTAATGCTACTGTATTTCGTATGGTGAGTGTAGAGAACCGGAGACCCTTTTTACTGGAAACGAGGCATTCCATCTTAGTCCTCACGGGTGACAACGCATCTGCATTTTGATTCGTAATCGAGGATAGATGTAGATGTCTATGGACCACAGCAACCACTTACCATCAGGTAGACTGTGTGCTCGTTTGTCACCCTATCCTATAAAAAAAAAAAAGACCTTCAGGAGAGTTCGTTTAACTCCCAGATGGACTCTTGAACGACCGTTATGGCACAGCTGTAGAACATTCGGCACTTTAGCTTTAGGGACAACCATTTGCAAACGACAGCTGTCTCCTCGACCATTGTCCCATTTACGGCACAGGACTCCATCCTGAAGCAGCAAGCTGTCCCATTGGGCCCAATAGCTTTTCGTGGTTGAACTCATCGCTGAGACGTCCCTCCACTTAGGCTTGGTAGCACGGGCCTTCATCCATCCCAGAATCTTGATGTCCGGATCTTCCTGCTGTGCATGTCGTAGGCTGTCCTTCCACCCGTTGCTGAGGTGGTCTGTCCTGAGCATCCTCACGGATACCACTTCCTTACTCTCTTGCCTACTACAGTGGTTGAAATCTTCAGGACAAGGTCTTCTTGACAATGCATCTGCGTTGCCGTGAGATTTCCCGCTGCAGTGTCTGATAGTAAAGTCGTATTCCTGTTGCTGCTCGGCGGTGCTGTTAGCCGCACTTCTTCTCTGAGACCGTTCAGCTTCCCTTCCTAGGGTGTGCTTAGGGCAGCTGGACCGAAGATGGCCCCATTCCCCACAGCCATAGCACTTAGGGCTGTATCTTTTATTGTGGTCGCGAACCGTAACTGCTGTAACCTCCCTAGCGTGAGGTGAACGATGATCCTGTCGCCGCCAGGCGGTGCCGTTAGCTGCACTACCCTCTCGAGGCCGATCGACTCTCCTTTCCACGGTTCGCTTAGGGCAGCTGGATCGAAGATGGCCCTTTTCCCCACAGCCATAGCACCTTGGGCTATATCCTTTGTTGCGGTCGCGAACTGTAGCTGCTGCAACCTCCCTGACGCGATGGAAACGATGATCCTGCCGCACGGCTTCTACCTCCAGTGCATGGGCCAAGGCGTCATTAAGCGTCTCGTGGTGCCCGAGCCTCACAGCAGCTCTGACTTCCAGGTCGCGGATGCCGTCGATGAATGTTTGCACCAGGTTCCCTCCAATGAGCGCAGGTACAGACTGGTATGCTTTACGAACCATCTTCTCCACCTCAAGGGCCCACTGCTGCAGGTTTTCGTTGCTGCGTTGCACGCGATCTTTAAGCTGCGCGCGAAAGACGTGTTCCAGGTGAGCGTCACCATATCTCGCCTCCAAGGCCTCAAGAAGCTGCTCATAGGTCGCTTTCTTACCGAGAGCTTCCAACACAGTTAAGGCTTGGTCGCGCAGGCCTAGGGTGAGTGCAGTCATGGCTTGGCTTTTATTCCAGCCGTTCGCCTCCATGACGGCCTCGAACTGGATTTTGTAGGCCGGCCAGGAAGAGGTCCCGTCGAACGGCGGCACTTTGAATCCACGTACTGAAGGTGTTGTAGCTACTACGGGAGGTGTAGTTCCATCCCCCAGTTTGAGATCGTCCAGCGTTTTCTTCACATCAGCCACCACGTTGTCTACCCTATTGTTCACTTGGTCGATTTGTATTATGTTTATTCACAGACTGCGTAAAGTGTCCTATGCTAGTCAAGCTTGAGAAAGTGTACGCAGGACTTGCACGACTTACTTTCTCCCTTTCCACCATCCGACAACCAGACGCTCAGCCAGGCTCCACCCCTTTGTAATTGACATACCACGCAATCGAGCCAAACGGTTTGCTTCGTCACACGTCATGCTAACGGCAAGGGAGCGGAATAACGTGTTAATATCGCTGATTACATCCAATTATGATGATGTTGACACAAGGCATATATATATATATATATATATATATATATATATATATATATATATATATATACATATAGTGAAAAGGCTTTTGTGAAGCTAAGTTTGCGCATATTCGGTTACCGTTAAATAGGGTATTAAAGCACTGGTTAACTGTCCGATGTCCGTATTAAAACGTTACCTTATACACTAGGATTTTAGAACATCCAGACCCGAAAAAATTACTTGTAGTCCGTACAAATATTTGCTCCGTGCGGGATTCGAGAATGTAAAATCACTACGAGCTGAAATTGTCTGGCTCAGTTGCATAGCTCGGTCGTCCGGGTTCTGCGTGATAAACAATACATCGTTAAAAACCTTTCATACTTTTTGCAATCCAGATATATGCGCTCGCCGTAATTAACAATGTACGAATAATAAATTATTGTAACTGAAGAAGGAAAACATTATGAAAAAAGCTACATGATGTCTGAAGAATAAATATTACGAGGACGCGTGAAGTCCGCCAACACGCATTGGAGCAGTACTTACAGCACAGTCTTATTCTCTCACAAATGAGAGTAATGCTCTGCCCATAAATTAATTGTTTATAGACTTTAACACATCCTTTTATTTTTACATAAACATAAACTAAAGAAAATGTATAGTATAGTATTTTTCTTTTAGTCAAGAGACACCGCGTGAGTGGGAGCGACCACATAGTGAGAAAATAGAGAGAAGTAGATGCAAATATGGAGAGCCCAGGTAATTTTTGTACATTATATTTTTATTTACAACACTCGTAGATTAGTAATTTTTATTGTTTTAAACTACTAAGCTCCATCCAGAAAGTGCAGGATTTTATTCGAGTTTAAAACAACTTGTGTAATAGGAACTTTTAAGCTGTTGCATAGCTTTTATCGCGGGCTTTGAGCGCGGCGACCGAATCAAGAAATTCCGTAACGAAAATAAAACTAACATCCCCTCCCACTCCGTCCGGCTCAGCGGTGCGGCGTTGAAAGCCGTGCATCGTCTAACGACTTCAGCACGGTGTTTGCGTGCGACTAGACGTATGCGTGGCGCTCATTTGATATTTGTGCATGCTTATGCAAACTTAGAAATTAATGGCCTACACATAGTCAATGGTAGCAATTTATATTCCTCCGAATCCAAAATTGGACGAAGTAGAGCATTTTATTCATCGCACTTTACTGGAGTACACTGAAGAAGGATCGAAAATACTTGGTACAAATGGTAATAAATTTCCACTTATCTTGGCTGACGATTTCAACATCAACTTCGCTGATAAAAAATCAGAGCGATTGACAACTTTTCTTTCGCAAATATTGATTTTGAAAATGAATAATGATCCACAATAATCCACAACAAAGTATGGGACCACCATTGACGCGGTATTTTCCAGATATTTAGAGGATATCAAGTCTCAAACTTATGTCTCTTATTTCAGTTACCATAAGCCCATAGTTTCAATGATAAAAATTCCTGAATAACCTACATGTATTGTAAGATAATAAAAATATTTTAAGCAATATTAACTTCTCATTTATTAAATAAAAGAAAAAAATGTTATCTTATCGGTCACCACGCTCAAGAACTGTAACTTGAATTAAAATCAAATAAAAAAATAAAGAAAAATAAAATAATTATAATTGCATAAGTTCATAAAAAATGCTATGCAGTACCCTTACCGCGGCAATCACCGAGTGTCACACGTATTCTTTTATACTACGAACTTTGCATAATTAATATAACAGTATTGGTTAGGCAGTATTATCATTAGTTATATCATTATTATATATTGTCTATTTGGTCTGGTCTATATAGATATAGATATAGATTAATTAAATGTGTCAAAAAACCTTAATTTTGGACTTCTTGTTTCAGGAGTGAAAAGTTGAAGTGTTCCTCGGAGAGTTTTTATTTTTGATTTTAAACAATTTAACCTTGTTAAGAAACTGTACACATAAATATATTATTATATTTCTTCGTTTTATTAAGATTCATTTGTTTCACACATTAGAATATGAAACTTATTTTTCTGAAATCGGCAAAACGCAGGACATATTATTGCGTTGAAAATATCAATACGTGTAATTAACAACGAAACGATAAACTCTTTTAAATGTTTAATATTTAATTGTTAGCAATTTCAAAGATTATCCCTTTAAGGTGGCAATTAATTCTTCATTCATCAGCGTTTGACAGCTGACAGCAGTTGATTATCCACTTGTATACAAATCCAAAGCATTACAATTTAGAACCTATAAATTAATTAGTGTCGTTCAGTTTGCTCTTACCACTAACTCTCTATTATGCGGCTGACTGTAAGTTTGTTTTTATTTATTTAAAAAAACTCAAGTTAATTAGAAATAATCAGATTCTTTTTTAAATAAAATTAAGTTTGGAATTAATTTTCTTAAAGACGGTATCACAATCTTCTCGAAATATGACAGGCAAGAAAAGTTCAACGATGTATCCACAAACGTACGAACACAGCACACACGTGTACGCATCCATGCGCAGTATGCCGCAACCCCAAACACGTTGCGTTATCGCGATGTATAACCACATATTCGTGAAAACTTCGTCACTCCGGGCGAAGGTGTAAGCACATCGCTTCGCTGTTGATAAACTTTCGCACATCAAAGCATTCTATCGTGATGCAATTAGCGTGTTTTCCCACACTTCAGTCTGCCCACAGACATTGTGCATAGCGGATGTGTTAAAGTCGCTGACCTATATATACTTAGTCGGGTCATAAGTTCTGTCAAAACCTTGTTATTTAAAAATTTGAATACTGGCTAGATGAACTTCCAATTTTAAAAATATAACGTTTGCGCTTGCCGAAAATAAAAATGACATTAATTTTCATTTATCTCCAAATATGGAGTGGTCGAAGAAAGAAGATAGAGTAGCGGTAGCACCAAAAGAGATTTTCAATATTCTACAAAAATTTAAAATAACACTACGATTTGTTTATCGCACTTTCAAACGATTCACTGAAGATTCAAGCTTTGAAATCGTAAGAAGACCGGCCGACCTCATACAGTTAGGATACCCGCGATCATCAAAGCAGTGAAGGCGCGAAATCAACGAAATCCTGTTCGTAAACAAAAAAATCTTAGCTCTTCGGATGGGCCTAAGCAGAACCATGATCAAAAGAGTAATCAATGAAGACCTAGGACTACGAGCTTATCGTAAGGAGAGAAGGACATTTTTTGCACAACCGCTTGAAAAAAATTAGGCTGGATAGATCGCGGGTTTTATTACGGCGGTACGCGGGAAAAAATACCACGAAATTATGTTTTCGGATGAAAAACTTTTTAACACCGAAGAAATAGAAAGTTATAATAAACAAAATGATAAGGTGTGAGAAGAAGTAAAGAAGCCAGCACGCTTATTTCGAGGCTTCAACGAGCACATTATCCTTCGTCACTCACGGTTTGGTTTGGAATCTCATATTCAGGCTTAACTGAGGTGTTTTTCTGTAAGAAAGGTGAAAAACCATTGCCGAGGTGTACCAAAATACCGTCCTAACAAACATAACGGAACCTCTTTCTCAAACATATTCAAAAACAGACATTAGATATTCCAACAGGACTCTGCACCAGCTCATAGGGCACGAAGCACGCAAAACTGGTTGACCGCCCATGGAGTTGACTTTATCGGACGTGAAGACTGGCCCTCTTCTAGTCAGATTTAAGCCCACTGGATTATAAAATATGGCAAAATTTAGAGGAGAAAGTCTGCGCTAAGCCTCAACAGAATTTGGAATCTCTCCGAGGATCTTTGGCTAAAGCAGCGGCAGAAATAAATATGAGTGTGGTGAATGCTGCGATTGATGATTGGCCGAGTCGATGTCGACGAAGGGCATGTATTCAAAATAGGAGAGGGTATTTTGAATAATGAAAATAACATTGTATTCTAAATTAAATTACCTTTCATTTCATATATAGACCACGCTCTTACAGAATACCAGCGTAAAACAGTAGTTTAATGCAGCTGTGTTTCGTATGGTGAGTGTAAAGAACCGGAGACCCTTTTTACTGGAAACGAGGCATTCCATCTCAGTCCTAAGGGCTGGCAACGCATCTGCATTTTGATTCTTAATTGAAGATAAATGTAGAATTCTATATAATTGTCAAAAAGTGTATAATTAATTTTATAAAAGTTTTTGACAGAACTTATGATCTAAGTATATAAGTACCCAGAGGTCAGTGTTTAAAGTAAATTGAGCTTTGGGACGTATTTTCGACAGTGACAATTTTTGAAGTAATGAGAAGATGAATAATTTTATGAGATACTTTGAATAAATAATGCTGGCGTCTAAAACTGTCCAAAAACCTAGTAAAAATTCGCTGCTACATAATATAGAGCAACCGCGGTGTCAATTTTGTGTTTAGCGTGTGTTTATCGCGATAAACTTTACAACGCGCAGTGTGGCCAGGCACTTTCGCTACGTCGTAAGTTTTATACTCGTATATCTTTATATTAGTATCGTAATTACGAAAACCTTTGCTATCAATCCTTGATAGCAAAAGCATAACGCTCCAATATGCCTCTCCTCCAAAATTCCTGTTTTTTACTATTTATAACCTAATAAAAATTGTGGAACTTTTATTTGAGTGAGAATTGCAGCTGTAGTCTCTGCCTACCGCCCTGGGTAACAGTCGGCCTACACCTCTGAGTGGGTGAGAGTTTATTTATGTGCGATTAATTGTATTTTATTACAAATAGTGCTGTCTTAGTGAATTCATTCACAGAATAGGAAAACAAGTCAACCTCCTCCGCTATTTGATTGAAGGTGCATCATCATCTTCTTCATAAGCCCGTAGCAGTCCACTGAAACACATGGGCAACACATTCCCTTTGTAAGAAGAATTTGCCTTGAATTTGCCTAGGCCACGTCAGGTCTGGATATTTTATGTCTGGCGTAGACATGTTGGTTATGCCAGAAGTCGTGACGTCCTTCTATGATTTTCCACGTTCGTCACATACGACATCCCTGAAACAAAATGGGTTGATGGATTCTCTAACACCGCTACCACACTTCATGACACTACTACAATAAAATTTATAAACGTCTAGTCTGTTTGCTTGGATACGGTTGCCTTTGTTTCGCGCCGCTGTGGCATGTGCCGCATTTTGTGAAAGGTTCCCCGCAGGAGAATTTGGCATTTTAAAACGCAGCGCCGTAGTGAAAGGTTCTTTGCTACCTAACTTGTGTTTATTATTTATATTCGTATTTTATTACAATAACTAAAATACAATAAAAAAAATAGTATTGTATTTTATTCTTAGAACAGAAAAACATTTATTTAACAAATATAATAAAAAATAATAAGTGGTCCTCCGGATATACTGACACTATCTTAGTAGTCTAGTCTTTCTAGAAAACAGATGTCTTCTTACACTAATTTTTTTGAAAGCTTTGGAGCAGCAAGCATTGCGCCGTGTATTTTTTATGAATACCTTTATTGACGATATTGTTACGAATGAGGGTAGAAATCAAAAGAAAATATGAAGAAGTGAGAACTTCTACTCGTTCGGGCATTATAGTACTGCGACGCTCCGTGCTACAACAGATCCCATCCGCAGAGATCGTGATACTCAGTGATTTTAACGCCCACCACGTTGAATGGCTTGGTTCTCGTTTAACCGTTCGTACGGGATCTGTTTATGACTTTGCTTTGATATATGGTCTGACACAACTGATTACCTCGCCTACGCGGAGCCCAGATGTAGAAGACCACGTACCTTCCCTGTTGGATATCAGGTCTCCGTCGATGTCCCTCTTGGCTCATCGGACCATTTTCTGATCCGGAATACGGTGCCACTCATGCTCTCATCGCGGTTGCGTTGGCATTATATGTCAGCAGATTGGGACGAGATGCGATCTTTTTTGCATCCTACCCTTGGGAGCGGGTTTGCTTCTCGCCGGACGATCCTATCGTTGTTGCTGATTCTGTCGCTGATGTGGTACTTCAGGATATAGAACTTTTTATTCCGTCCTCTATGATGTCCATCGGAGGCAGATCCCAGCCACGGTTCGGTCGCTCCTGTAAAATAGCATCACGCTATAAGCAGGAGTGCTACCGGGCCGGGGCTGACGCATCAACGTCTCGGGATGTAAGCACCAGCGCTTTTAAAAAAAGTATAATTCCGCCTCCAGGTCCTTCAAAAGAGTCATTGCCAAGGCGAGGTCTGAGAATTGGCGAGAAGTTAGTTGGCCTTCCTTCGGAAACTCGTGCATTCTGGTCTCTCGTCAAGGCTGTCCAAGTTGGCAACGGTTTAAACAAGTCTTTTCCGGTACTCCTACTCTAGAGGCGTAGTCTCGAATTCATGGAAGACAGCTTTAGTCTACCTGATCCCTAAAAAAAAGACCACTCAAACCCGTCCAACTACAGGCCCATCGCCATACCTACTTGTTCTCTAAAATAATGGAGTCGGTTGTAAACTTCCAGCTCATGAGATACCTTGAGGATCACCAGCTGATTAGTGACCGGCAATACGGTTTTCATCGTGGTCGATCGGCTAGTGATCTTCTGATCTACCGGACTCATAGATGGGCAGAGGCAGTAGAGTCCAAGGGGGAGGCATTGGCCGTTAGTTTTTACATTACGAAGGCCCTCGATCGGGTCTGGCAATAGCGCTTCTTTCAAAGCTCCCTTCCTATGGGCTTCCCGAGAAATTGTGCCAATAGATCACCAGTTTTCTTGCTGATCAGAGCATCAAGGTCGTAGTAGACGGTGCATGATCTGATTACAAGCCTATAAACGCTGGTATTCCACAGGGCTGCGTACTGTCACCAACGCTAACTATGCAGACGACAGCACTGGTGATACCTTATACACCAGCCGTGCCAATATTTCTCGGGAAAACATCGCCGAGTACCGGGGCAAACTTGTGTCTGAAGTCAAGGCTTTGCGTAACAAAGTCTCGGATTGGGGGCGACTAAATCTAGTCCAATTCAATCCCCAGAAGACACCGTTAACCGCTAAAAAGAACCTCTTTTTCGTATGTCCTCAGTTTGAATACACTGCCCTTGCTGTCTCAGCTAGCATCGGAATCATCGGCGTCGACATATCGAATAGTGTGAAGTTTCGTGGTCACTTGGAGGGGACACGAACGCACATCGCGTCAAAATTCACGATACCATACTCGCCATCTGGATGCTTGGCGGTCCACCACTGTGCGTTTTACTAAGAGTTTTCCTCCTCGTACAACTTCTCTATAGACTTGTTTACCACCGGCGACTTTTCCGGACCGATACGACTTAGGGACCTTCAAGAAAAGAGCTTACTCCTTTCTAAAAGGCCGGCAACGCACCTCCTATTCCACTGGTGTTGCGGTTGTTCATGGGCGGTGGTAACCACTTACCATCAGGTAAGCCGCACGCTGGTTTTCCCTCTCTACTATATAAAAAAGTCATTTTACGAGACTTAGGCGAATCAAATCGTATAGGTCACGTTTCGAAGACGGTGCCCCGTGTTACTGCCTAGATAAGCAGTTGTACTGTTGATTTGCACATTTTATTTATTTTGATGTTATCGTGTAATTAACATCACGTTACACTCATGTATGATCGGTAGGCATTATTACATGGGCCAATTGTAACTGCGCTGTATGTGTATTGCGGTACACTGTTTTATTGCTGACTAGCGATTCGCCCCGATTTCGTACGAGTGATTTCTGAACCTCGACAACAACGCGAGCTGTCGGCTCCAATTGAGTTTTTACACCATCCAGAAACCCACTCAAATACACATAACAAATTCATCAAAATCGATCGAGTCGTTTTCGAGTTTCAGCGTGATTAACGGACAGCAATTGATTTTTTATATATAAGAAGAAGAATAAGAAGATAAGAAGAAGAAGAAGATGATGAAGTGCGTTTGCTTGCTTTCTTAAGTTGAACATCAGAGGTGAAATAATTTCTAAATAATATAACGTGCCTCAGGACCGTACTTTGTCGCATTCATTGGGAGAGGCCTATGTTCAGCAGTGGACTTGTGCAAGGGCTGTAATGATGATGATGATAACGATTAAAAACGCTTTCCAAGTTTTCCATTTAAAAAAAATAGTTCCCTTCAAAAAGCTCAAATATAAAGAAATATTTTCATTACAAAAATAAAATATATAGTAAAAAACATAGATCAAAAGCTAGCACAACTATCACCATCGTGATTTTCTTCGCAACAATTATGATGGCATCTATTCTCCATGCACCTCTGACAGCAATGTTGGCAAACGTCGTGAATTTGACGATAATTGTGGTGACGACATTTTACCATGTGAATACATTTGCTACACATTTTATCGGATATTTTTTGGTGATAACTATCTGGGTTTAATAAAAAGTCGCCACTTGATAGCAGATAGTTGTTTGTTTGGCAAAATTTACAATTTTGAATTTCCTTTGCCTTTCTAAATCCACTATTGTTATCATCTATAGTACAAGTGTTGTTACTACACTCATTTTCATATGTTTTTGTTTTTATTACTGGAAGTACTCTAGGACCATTCCTTATCATAGGTCTATTGGTGTCGCCTAAACTTTCCACGACAGCATTCTTTTTAACCGTTGCAAACATTCTGTTAACTTCTTCAATTGCGTCTTTCGATTTTGCCTTTTCTTTTAACGAATTTTTAAGTTCTTCCAACTTCATTTGAGGAATAGACGAAGACTTATGTTTAGAAAGATCAATTGAGTATTGCGAATTCTTATTTCTTTGTGGTTGTGAGTAATTAACAATTGTGAAGTTATTGTTTCCGTTAACTATGCTATCTTCTATAGATAAACGGAAAATTTTGCTAACAGTTAACTTTGGTTTTATTTCTTTATTACTTAAGAAATATTCAGTTGCAACGCTTGCATCTTTAACGATAACTGTCTTACCATGATTTTCTTTTTCTATTGGCAATTGCTTTTTGCTCTGGAATACTGTGAGTACTTCATTTAATAAATTTAATCCATGCGAGACATCAGTTTGTGACGTTTGTACAGTTTTAGTATTTGAGCTGAGGTGATTTAATATTACTTTTGCAGATTTTTCTTTTACATCGCTTTTGTTTAGTTTTAATTTATTTTCCGAAGATATTTGCACGCCATTGTCCAACCCTCTCTGACAAATTGGGCAAGACTTTGACTTTCTCTTACTGCATTCTGGTTTCTTATTGTCATCGCATTTAGATTTTGCATTTAGACAAATGGAACAAATAAATTTTGTGTTGTCATCATTCCGAGTAAACCTTTTAGCGATTTCCTTTTCGTGATTCATATTTTGAGTAATGATTTTGCCAATGTTTTCGTCACGAGTATGCCTTTTATACGTTGTTATCTGTATGTGAACTTTTTTGTAACTATGATTGTTTGTTATCATATGTAATCATATACGTTCTGAAACAAAAATAATATTTCAATAAGATTATCAAACAAGAACAATTTAAGACTTTTACAGACTTCATTTTTAGGATTTTAGCACAGAACAACTAGAAAATTAAAATCATTTCAAGAAGTGCGTCGTACTGTATTTATAATTGTAATTTTAGTACAGTAAATCAATTAGGAGTGTGACGGTATTATAGGATTCATCAGCTGAAGTCCAGTGAGAGTCATAAGAAGAAACGAAAATACTAAACAGATCTTATGGCTTTTACGGTATTACCGTCCCGTTTAGACCAGATCTAAAATACCAAGACTAGAAACATGGAGGGAGCGACAAAGTTACGAGCGTGACGTCTGGTAATTCGATCGTCAATTCATCTGCTACGCGTAGTGATTATGGATAGAAGTAGAGGCCCATATCCGGCGGTGTACTTTTGCGGGCTGACGGAAATCTGGTGAAGACATTTTTGCACTCACAAGCGACTACGATAAAATCATGTCATAGCGTATATCAAGTAAAAGTTTTTCACAAATTTATTATATAAAAGCTTACGTAAAACACGTAATACTCACATTAAAAATTAACATTATTATTCTTGTTTTATCTGATTATTATATTAGGATATGACTTATTAGTGCAAATTATAGATTATTTTTATATACTGGGTGCAGATAATATAAAAATATATTACATTTATGATTTATGGTGACTTAAAACTAAAACTGACAGAAGGGGTATAATTTTTTTAAATATAATAGAGAAAACCGGGCATGCAGCTAACATGATGGTAAGTGACTACCGCCACTGATGAACAACTGCAACACAGATACGTTGCCGGTCTTTTAAATAAGATTAAGCTCTTTTCTTAAAGGTCCTTAAATCGTATCGGTTCGTAAACTCGGTGGTGGTAGTCGATTCCAATAGGAAGGTGTGCGAGGAAGAAAATGTCTTGTAAATCGCAAAGTGGAGGAGCACCAATCGACTAGATGGTATAGACGGTTACTTTAGAGAGGTAAGGTTCGTTCAAATTTGAGCGAATTCCGTGCGCATGTATTAGATCTCAAATAAAACGTTTAGCTGTTGTAAGATTTGCAGAGAATTTTAAAAATTCGAGGTAACCAAGTGTTTGACCTTAAATTGAAAAGGGTAGATTTCCCATCCAGCAAGCTGTTCAGCCCGGGAAACGACCAACGCTCCATGTACAAGAGTAGCTCTTTACATGGAGAGCCATATAAGTTTAGATAGCTTGAATTAGGCTTCAGTCCTTCAGTTCGTTGAACGCTTTTGGCGCGAACACATCGCTGCTTTAAGAGTTTACATTCCACACTTAATGCCGGCTATACATGTTGGCCGAGCGAAGGCGAGTACCAACGTATAGACACCTCATTGGTCTAGCCTCGCCATTACTCGTCGACGCTCGCCTAGCTGGCCGAGTGCAGGCGAGCGCCAACGTGTATACGGTTCGTTTGGCGTGCCTTGCCGCCACTCGGGATCGCTCGCTACCGCTCGTTCACTTCGGAACGGTGTCGGTTTTTATGCACAAATCAAAGGCGCTCGCTTATGCTCGGCAAGTCGTGTCCACATGTTGACGGTCATGTCAGGCGTCCGTCCCGGTGATATATGCTTTAATTAAATTGCAACTTTAAAATCCTATATAAAAAATACTCTGTGTTTAAATAATTTCGACAATGTCACTCTGTACTAACGAGGACACCTTTAAGTTTTTAGAAATATACAAAAATGAACCCGTTATTTGGAACCCCAAAGACTTTACTACGGAGTTCACTGATATAATAATTATAATATGCACTCATTAAATAAATTGCAGATGCGGCAATAATTTCTACGTCGTCCATATCGTCCCAATTCTCAATGACAACTAATTACGGCCAACATGTAGATAGCTCCACAAAAACTCGTGAACATTGGCCTTGGAATTGGTCTCTTTCGAACTTGACCAACGTGTAGACTGTAGCACTCGCCTTGTATCAATATGCCTACGCTCGCGTTGGCTGAGGCTTGGCCAACGTGTATTGCCGGCGTAAGAGGATAGAGTAAGTCAGCTCAAATTCTAATTTCGCCCCCACTTCCCCGCGCGTCGTATGCTATGTACCGACATGTTTGTAATCACTAATACTGTAAGTAGAAAGGTCGTTAGACACTTATTTCATTAGGTTTATCATATTTATGCCTGTTTCTCAACGCCAAGCCAGCCGCTTCTTATTTTTATCACGGTTATTTCCCATTTTAATTTTACGTCGTACTGTTGCGTAATGTATATTCTGATCGTAAGCGACACAACTTCTCCCTTCAAAAGCCTAAGCGATACTAACGGGGCGACAGAATTCAAGCTCAAGACGCCGATAGTTTAGGTAATTTCTTTTTACAGTGAAAATAATGGTATTTTAAAAAAGGGAAATAACATAAGCACTGCTTTATAGTTAGTTCAGTTAGTATGCAAAGTTTCATGATCTTATTTAAAGTATTTTATGAATAACAGCGGTTTATTGTTTATTTTGGAGGTAACTTTGGATTTTTTTTCTATCGAGAAAATTTTACGAAATCGTGTTTTCGTCTAACATAATCACTAACATTAATCCTCAACTTTACCATATATTTACTTCAAAATTAATGCTGCAATATTTTCGGCATAACGAAGGATCTTGCTAAGCCATTTGACATTATATTTCCCCTTAAACACAGTTCTCCTCTCATTTCCGAACGTGTTTTTGCCTAAAGGATGGGAGAGGTTTTAAGAGGTGCTTAGGAATTTTACTTTAACCGTGACAATGTAATTTTATTAAAGATAAACATTTAATAGATGACATTTTAATCCCTTATTGTCATGAGGGTCATAAGACGGGGAATTAACATGCCCGGGGTTAGGGGGAATAAACCAGCAGTTGCGTAGCAGCGTCTCTTCCTAACAAAAACTAGAAAATAAAAAACGCGATTTTCTTTGCACTTTTCACTATACTTAGAACAAACCTTTATTAAACCATTATACAGCCAATATTATTTAATTCATTTTCATCGACTATAGTAAATAACATTCTGGCAGCAGCCCTTAAAGGTTATTAAAAAATTGGTTTCGTGACATAATCTATGTCAAGCACAATCAATAAATAAATCCGATAAAAATACTAAGGAAATAATTTTTTTAATTACCAATAAAAAGAGAAATTAAAAAGTGCTTTAAATGTTGTCAAAGCAGATTTACTAAATAATTAAAAATTTCAAAGGTAAATATAAAAAGTCAAAACACTTAATTCTGTACAAATTTATAATGTTACGAACTAAAATATATAATTCAAAAGATATCGCCCATAATCGATAAGTAATAAAAAATATAACGCTGATAAAAATGAGAGTAGACAAAAAAATTATGATAGATAAGAAGAAATGAAAAGAAACAAAGCCGTATATGTAACGAAAGGTGATTTAGGAAAAAAAATAGCTACAAAATATAACTGTTGTTCAAATCAAGCTTATGGAAGTGCAAGAAAGCATATTGCAACTACAAAACTTGATGACACTTTTAGGGACTACAATTCACAAAATGTTAGTAACTGGAGTCACTTAACTTGCTCCTGTAATCATTCTGGGAGAAAATATCAAGAAACTAGCTATTTCACTACCATGCTTAAGCAAATGCCATCGAAGAGTTTTAACGATATAGGCGTCGGAAGTGTTAAAGCGTTTCAAAAGCGAAAAGTAAAAAAAATCTATTTACCAGAGACAAAGGAAAGAGCCGTCGGAACTTTAGATTTGTCTCTGTACAGAAACCGTGAGTAAAACTTTAATTTTTTTTTAATTATGACCATTAGTGCAGGACAAATCTTTTTTCGAGGGCTCATCACCTCCACCTAGCACAACCTCTGAATCTGACACCAATTCTAACGACACGTGGTAAGGAATAGGTACATAACCAATGCGAGTGTCCCAGCCTTTGCGCGTAACTAGCGTACATAGTGAGATCATTTTTAAACTGCATTTTTAAAAACAGTCTCAAGGTGACGATGGTATAATGGCCTCGTACAAAAAACATAGATATTGAAAAGCAGGATAGAAGAACCTACCGTGGTGTTCAAAAATATATATTTGAGTGCTTGGATACGCAGGCTTTACTTCATGCAAAATCCTTTGTAAATCATCACTTAAAATCGATACAAATCTTTTTTTCGGTGCCGGTTGTGAATCGAACTAGGACTACACCCGTACTATGAAATTTTAAAGGGAGTGGTTCAGTGTTATTTTCAATAATATGGGTGACAAACGACTATGCATTCCACGGTACATACCTTCATCTATTCTCTATTAAGAATCAAAATAAGGAAGGACAAACATAGTAAGCCTCGGCAGTAAAAAGGTTCTCCGGTTCTCTACACTCACCGTACGGAATGTAGCAGCATTGTTCTGATGTTTCAAGCTGGTCCTGTACGTGTTATAATATCAAATTTCTGTAAAAGCTAAAATAAAAAACAACGTAAGTAATAATAATAATCCTTAATAATAGCTTTCTTTTCATAAAATTTCTCATACACATATTTTTTGTTTAAGAAAAATCGAAACGATTTTGGAGCAACAATGAGTTCTATCACAAAACATCAGTAAACAGCGAAGAAAGTGTAGATGAAAGCAATAAAAAACTTCTGTTGAATAAAAAGCTATCACCTCTTATTCGAACCAAATCAAATTATACTAATCCTCAAAACCCTCTCACGCAATCTGACGAAGACATTAAAAGTAAAGACAGTAAAAGTGTATTTGATAAATTGATTAACGCTGCAACTCAAGTCGATACAGAAGATATAGGTAAATTTCAGAAAATGAAAACATTTAAGGAAAGAGCTGTAAACACAGAATTGTTTGAAAACAATAAAATAAACAAATCTCAAATTAAACCTGACGCAAATGCTACTGTTGTGAATAATAAAAACGAAAATGAAATCGGTTCCTCATTAGATTCCTTACTAAAACATGTCCATGGTTTAGATAAGTCTTACAGTGGCACTTTAAGTGAAACCTCAGTAGATCCTATGGAAAACATACTTGAAAGAGAATATCGAAAGATATTTTCAGAAAGATCTAGGGATTGTTCCTGCAGTAACAAACTCTGTAAAACCAATAGCGATACTTTATTGCGTCGCTTTGAAGCTCTACGCGATGGTGTGTCTAGCAAGGAAGAATCAAAACGAAATACATCATTGTTGTCAAGATCTTTAAGTGACTTATTTGACCCTAATTATAGAGATATGTCCATAGTTTCCGACCCTCCTTCTTTGCTGTCACAATCTTGTATTAATACAAAAACTACCAGTCCATTTTCGAGTAATATTTATGAAAAAGACATTATGAAGATATCACATAAAAAAACTTTGACCAATACAAAAATTGAAAATAACTCAAATTGCCGTCATTCTGACATAGAAGAAGAAAGAAGTGACTATCAAGGTATAAAAGGAATGTTCAAATTGTGGAGTAAGAAATTTAGTTTAGAGGAAGGTTTGTATAGGAAAAGCAAATCCAAATGTACAGGTTCGAATAAAAAATCCGAAGGAAGTATTAGATCTTATTCAAATAAACTTTTAAATAGTAAATCTTCAGAAAAGAAAGGAGGAAAAAGGTTTCGTTTCTTTAAAAAGAAATCTATGCAAAAAGATGTAATGACAGGAAGATGTGAAGTAAGAGAGGGTTTAAATATAAAAATCGGAAAAGCGTCAACACCGGATTATAAATCGAAAGCAATAAGGAAAATAATTGAACAAAATGAAGAGGTGTTATTAAAAGCTTGGCTTCAAAAGTTTATGGCAAAATCAAATGAGTCTAAGAAAAGTTTAGTAACGAGATGGGGTGATAACATATATAGTGGCAGCAGTAATTTAACTGAAATGCCAGCAAATACTTCCCGTACGGATACTTTGTCATTAATTAAAAATAATACGTTGACCCATTCGTCACCCAAAGAAAATCAAAAGTCCCTGGCGAATTCTTCTAAACAATATATTCAAGCTTGGATGATTCCTCAAATAATACTAGATAGGTTAACAAGAACTAAAATATACAGGAATGTAAAAAATGACAAATATTACATAAATAATAATAATAAGATAGATTCAATTACATACTTAAACGAAAAAACAAAAGTATTATTACGTGACAATAATACCTGTCGGAAAGAAAATTTTGATTCAAGTTCCGAATATGTAATGTTAAATATTTCCTTGGGATATCTTAATGAATTCGGTAATCAAAGTAATGTACAATATCAAAGTGATGAAGAATTATATCAAGTAATTGATTATGAAACACCTTTGTCAAGTGCAATAATCCTAAGGAAAAATATTCTTAATCATAATATTAGCAAAGGAAACCTTGTTTCAAATCATATGATAAATATAAATCGTATAAAAAACGTCACGAATTACAGAAAAAAATGTAAAGAAATTATTAGAAAGAAAAAACGAACGTGCAATGGTGAGATATATCAGTATGACGACATAAAAGTTAATAGAAAATGTGACTCCAGCGGAGTTGGAATAATCCCGGGAAGTGATGTCAAGAGCGTACGAAATCCAGTGTGAGTAAGAGTTTAATATAGAAAATAATAACAGTGTTAAAAAAGAAAACATTAATAATCGTAACTAATAACTACTAGTGCCCAAAAGAAATCAGCATATTTAACTATTTTTAGCAGAATTCAAAAATGGAGTAGGCTATATATTACGTTCTTGGATATATGTTACTCCTTATTTTCATTAGCTTTACCGTTACAGCCTATCGAAAGTCCATTACTGAACATAAAACTTTCTGTTAGGTTGCCTCATATGGGGGGGGGGAGGGTTAGCTATCGTTGCCACGCTTTGAAAGTGGGCTGGTAACCACGGATTTATGGTTGGAACGAAGTTTTTTTACGTGACTTACAATATAGTGAACTGACAAAACTCGTCACGTAAGGGTGTTATGACACCAGTCACCGACCGTTGATCAATGGTGGAATAGATTGGTCGACATCGATCGATAGTTTCTACCACACCAGTCGATCGATAGTAGAATGAATTAGTCGACGTCGATTGAGCTGCCTGATTATTCGACAATCCGCCCTGCTTCACCGACTGCCATTTAAAATGTCGTCTAGACGAAATAAGCTATCTTTGGCCTTAAAAAACGGTCGAATTCAGTCTTCTGCATTTGCATCTCTGTAGTTACGCTTCCTCTTCTGAATACGTTTTAAAAGATACTGATGATGAGCCCCTAATCATATTAATTAATTGTCGATCGATTATCTAACAACGGTTTTACGACCAGTATCCGTCGATCAGCTAAAGCTACCACACCAATCACTCGACGATCGATCGATTGGTGTGATAACACCCTAAGCATTATGCCCCCTCTAGGCGACCTTTTGGTCTCGTTCTCGTTCTCTCTGTCACTTTCTATTGTGTGTTATACTCACACGAATACGAGTATCAAGATATTATTAGATACTTATTTTATTTTATTTAAATTAATTAATAAAAAAGATAATCATCAATTAACGTAAGGAACTTCGTTCCTCACGGTGGTTTCCCGACCGCACAATTTTTTTAAACTGTTATCAGGGGCGATGCTGTTGCCAATCTCCTGCTTTATTTTCCGCTGTCGCCTCTTATGACACGGAGTGGACTTTTTTAATCACATATAAGTTTGCGGATAAATTTCTATCCTTAAGGTGTAAAAAACAGGGGATGAAGTTTTTAATTTAACTAGACGATATTCAACATTGTGTTTATTCTTAGTCCATTGAAAGGGGTCTAAAAGTATATTTGTAATAAAGAATAAAAGCCGACTCAAAAGACGAAAGACAAGAAGAAGTCGGTTGGTAAAATACAATGTGTAGCCTCGACTATTGAAACTATTATGTGGAAATAATTATAATATAACGTAACATAGTTTCTCGTCTCGAATAATTATAAAGCTATAAACGACATGAAATAAAGGATATCTATTCACAGAATAACTGACAAATTATGCTGCTAGCTGCTGCTGCTAGCTGCTAGCTTTATCTACATATAGAAAGCCATAAAGTAAGACTTATGACAATTGAAACGTTGATTCTACACTAGTTAATTTTGAAAACGATGGGCATCCTAAATTTCTTATTAAAATTTCCTAACTTCCAGTTGTCATCATTAACAGTACTGGACATACAATGAAACAAGTACGCGAGCAATTTAGCAAAACTTTTTTGAGTTGATTTCATTTTATGTGGAAATGCCTCAGCATATCTTTAATAGTTATGGCACAAAAAACTATAAGAATGTAATCAGCACCCAAGAAAACGTACACACAATTTGTTAAAAAATATAACAGTGGTACGCAAGTGTAAGAGAAATTAAAATCAATTTACACAAAACCAAGTTATCTAAACCGATTTTTAGCATTTTTCTTACATGAGCTTTTATAAAATATGTTTTGTAAAATTTTCAGGGTGGGTGCTTTAAAGCAACCGAAACGTCGGGAATTAAAAATAAGTTAATTAAACGCGATAAAATACGTATAAATTGGTTTAATTCAATATATAGTGTTCGCGTATATATAAGAAATCTAAATATTTTTTTATAACGGAGTGAACAATATTTAAGAAATATTATCCACTTTGATTGGAATACGAATAAAAATTATCATAAACATAACATACATAAACACTCACGCCTGTCACCCAGAGGGGTAGGCAGAGACTACAGACTTCCATTTGGCACGATCCTGACACACCTCTCTCGCCTCCTTCACATCCATACACCTACGCATGCATGCTCGTCGGTTAAGGGTACTCCTAATTTGGCCCGTTTTCAATAAATCGCCAATTTGGTCGATAAATTTTCGCCTAGGACGTCCCTTTCCGACTCTGCCATTCACTTCTGCAACATAAATTTTCTTTGTCACTCTTTCCTCATCCATTCTTTCCACATGACCAAACCACCGAAGCATTCCTTTCTTAATCCTGGTCACATCATCTTGCAAACTACACTCTTCTCTTATCACACAATTTTTCACCCTGTGATTCAGATTCAGCCCTAACATACTCCTTAACGACCGCATTTCTACTGCATTTATTCTACTCTCGTGCTTCTTCTGCCATACCCAACTTTCACTACCATACGTTAAAGTAGGGACCAACACAGCATTGTGAATTGTCATACGTGCCTTTTTTGACACATTTTGACTCTTCACAATAGAGTGCAGGGCCCCATTTACTCTGTTTCCTGCGTTTACTCGTCGTTCTATATCCTTATCATATCTCCCATCCCTGCTAAATACGCACCCCGAATATACAAACTCATCTACTTGCTCGATCAACTCCCCTTCTATTCTTATTTCACATATCGTTTTACTTTCATCTCTTTCAAAAACCATAATTTTCGTCTTACTTGCGTTCACTTTCATACCCCTTTCTTTTAATGATCTGTTCATTAATGTAACCATCATTTGCAACTCAGCCGCCGACGACGCAAGAATAACTTGATCATCGGCGTACAAAAGGCATTTGATGGTTAACTCACCCATTCTTAATCCGCATTCTTCAACTTTCAAATTTTGCAAACAACTGTCCATAAATAGGTTGAACAACCACGGGGAAGCCACACAGCCCTGTCTGACACCTTTATGGATGCCAAACCAGTCCGAGTAGACCCCGTTGATCCTAACACAAGCACTAGAGTCCCTATAAAGAGATTCCAATGCCTGTATCAAGCCAGCGCTCAACCCAAATGAGTTCAGTGTTTGCCATAGCACATTCCTATCCACTCTGTCATAGGCCTTCTCCAAGTCCATGAACGCACAAAAAACCTTTTGGTTTTGGGCCAAAAACTTCTCCGCGATCATGCGCATGGAGAAGACTTGATCTGTACATCCCATTCCCTTTCTAAATCCCGCTTGCACATCCCAAATTTTTCCATCGGTTTCTTTCATGACCCTTTCAATTAGTACCTTGGCATACAGTTTTCCCACGATGCTAAGAAGGCTGATACCGCGGTAGTTTTAACAGTCCTGCTGCGACCCTTTTCCCTTATATACTGGGACTATCACGGCTTTGCACCAGTCTCCCGGTACCCGTTTCAGTTCCCAGCATAAATTAAACAAGGTGTGCAGCAGGCCTGCCACCACTTCCTCTCCAGCCCTTAGCATTTCGAGTGAAACTCTATCATATCCGGCAGCCTTACCTGCTTTCATGCTTTTCATTGCTTTCATTATTTCATCTATACTTATCTCGCTACCTCTTTCCTCTTCTTTCGGAGTTCCTATTTCATTCAGTTCATACGTTGTCTCCTCACTCATAAACATGCTTTCAAAATATTCCTTCCATCTCTTTAAACTCAAAACTTCATCATTCAGAATATAGCCATTCTCATCTCTTATAGCATTCATTATAGGCTGTTTTGAACATCCCCTGGCAGTTCTTACGAGTTTCCAGAACATTTTAATATTTGCCTGGAAGTTATCCGATATTCTTCTATCATTTTTATCCGTTCTTTCTTGCTTTTTCCTTTCAACTACTTCTTTTACTCTTTTATTTAGATGTCTAAAGACTGCCTTTTTTCTTTCAAAATCATCATTCGTACCGCTAGAATTACCAGCCTTAGTTGCTAGTAAATCTAGCCATGCTCTCTTCTTTGCTTCAACTTCCGTACGTATCTCATCATCCCACCATAACGTATTATTTTTCCTTTCATTCTTTCTTTTACTAACACCACATACTTCGGTAGCTGCATCTACTAAACCTTTCTTAACATTTTGCCATACATTCTCCAAGTCTAACTCATTCATACATAATTCATCCAAACCACTTACGTTTTCTTTCAGTCTACATTTAAACTTGTTTTTCTCACCTTCATCTTGTAATCTTTCTGTTCTAATACGCTGTAACGCAGTGGTAGACACAGATGACCGATGGCGCTACCGCCTGAATAGACCATTAATTCGGCATAAAACCAAAAAATGATCCGTTCCTACGTTTGACCCCCGGTAAACCCTTGTATCCACCACTGCGCCCCTCAATCTTTCATCCACAATTATGAAATCTATCATGCTTCTATCATCACCTCTTTCCCAAGTGTACATGTGAATCCTCTTGTGGCGAAAGAAAGTGTTCGTCACAAAAAGATTCTTTTCTATACATACAGTGTTAGTAATTTCCTTCCCACAGCAACTAAAGTTACGCTCACCCAGTCTCTTCTTCTGCCTATCCTTGACTATGCTGATATTTGCTATCTTGACATTACCGAGGAGCAGCTTAATAAGCTTGAGCGCATTCAAAATTTATGCATTAGATTTATATTTGGGCTTCGCAAATATGATCATATCTCCGAATTTCGCAAACAGCTCAAATGGCTCCCGATCCGCCTTCGCAGGAATACTCACATTCTCTCCGCGTTGTATAGTGTGCTGTTTAATCCTTCTACTCCTCTTTATTTAAAAAACCGTTTCCAGTATCTTTCTCTTACCCATAATCGGTTCCTTCGATCATCCATCAATCTTTCTCTCTCTACACCTTTGCACTCTTCTTCCTTTTTCAAGAAATCCTTCGCCATAACCGCTGTGCGATTGTGGAACTCCTTACCTCTCCATATTCGTCATGCTAAATCTCTTCACTCTTTCAAAATTCTTGTTAAATCGTATTATTTAGAACGCTATTAGATAAATTACTTTACCTTTCTCTTACTCTTTTCATTTAATCTATTATATGATATTTTATATATAACTTTCACTTACTTTTATCTGTATGTATTATTGTATTTTTTTATTATTATTTTGTATGCCCCCCTCTATTTGTAACTTTTGTTTGCATCTTTCCTCTACGCAAAGGTTGTCTGGAAGAAATCACTTTCAGTGATAAGACCGCCTATTGTACATACTTTAATTAGTTTTAACTATATCGATGTTTCTGTATTGTGGTGTACAAAAAAGTATAAATAAATAAATAAATACAGTGAGGAGGCTTTCACCATTCTCATTTATACTTTCATCACCAAACGTTCCCAATATCCTTTCATAACCAAGCCTCCTCACCCCAACTCTTCCATTAAAATCTCCTAGCATAACAACATTTTCATTTCCCTTACATTTCAATAATACCATCCTTACCATTTCCCAAAACTGCTCTCGGATATGAGTGGGCTTAGACATGTCTGGGGCGTAGACCCCTAGCACAAACAACTTCTTTAAGCCCACTTTCAATCGTATCCATAGCAGTCTTGGACTTACACATTCATACTCTTTCACACATGTGCATTCTTTCTGATAGGATGATACCTACTCCCTGGCATGCCCGCTCGAGCTCGTCTACACCTGACCAGTATGCGGTATACATGCCATGTGTAGTGACATCCTTCCCCTTCCGTTTCGTCTCATTTACACATAACAAATCTATTCCTCTATCATACATCACCTCGCATACTTCATCCATTTTATCATTCATTGCTCCACATACATTCAACGTAGCCAGACGGGCCTCTGCAATCCACTTTTCGCCCCTCCGGGAGACAGAACGTGACGGGTGGCGAGCCTCGTCGCCGGTTTTCCTCCCGGAGATTCTTCGCACCCCTGCCCCATTAAAGGGGCGCCGGGAACTCGGGGCCATTTCTTTAATTTGATTCCTCATGGTGCGAATAGGGTGGTATATTTAACGCCGCTACCACGGCGAGGAGCCGAGTCTGTGCTATCGGCTTGTCGCTCATTTAGCACCACCCGGGGGACACGTGTAGGGTGGGCCTAGGATTAGGTGGTCAAAGCCTACGGACGCGAGCGACTTATCCCCCTAAAAGAATAAATTATCGTTTATTCTAATTCAGATATTATCGTATGGAATAATCGGAATGTGTATTACAGCGATGAAAATATTTTTGTCGTACTTTAAGCGCTATATTCAACTTACTGCAACAAAATATTTTCTCTAAATGTAATTCTATTATATAAGAAGGACCTTACCTTGCTTACTTTTGAATTCACAGCATACTTTATACGAATATTCAAGCCTTAAAAATACATACGGTACAACATAGAACGGTGTTCAACATCTTAACCGACCCAAATGCCAACCTCACCTGCACGCGCCAGTGATTCATACGAATAGCTGACGACGACCAAACGTCGTGGTGCCCCCTGCTAGAAAACTGACGAGGCTATGGCGACCGAACAATGGCGGGATATCCATACGCCCAGTTTGGCAACTAACTGGAAGAGGCTTCAGAGGCCTTGGGGACCAAATACCCCCTAAAAGACTGGTGCAGAAGGCAATGGGAAACCACTGCACTAATCTCCCAAGAAAATCACCTATGGACACACAGAAAAAGAGTAAAGTTTTGTCATGCGACCCGGCCAACACCCGGCGCCACCTCTCCGGGCAAGGTGGTGTGAAATGTGCTACCGGCCTTGCCATCGCGACTCACCAGGCGACGCCGCAAGGAATTCACTATTCTGGTGCATCTACAGCTTCAACACCCATAGCTAAGCAAATATACTCCATCGGGACTTGGAACGTTCGAGGCCTCATTCAAGACGGGAAACTAAGCATTATAGAAACAGAAATGCAAAGAAAGAAAATTGACATACTTGGTTTGAGTGAAACTCACCGGAGAGGCTCTGGCTATTTTACATCTGACTTGGGTAATACAGTATACTTCTCTGGACCTGAAAATGAAAGCAACCGAGGAGTCGCATTCATCGTTCCACCACTAATTAACAAATGCGTTCTCGGATATAAAGCTATTAACGAGAGAATACTCACTCTTAAGCTAAACGCCAAACCATGCAAACTAAACATCATCCAAGTTTATGCCCCTACAGCTCAAAGTACTGAAGAAGATATGGAGGCTTTCTATGGTCATCTGTCCGCAACTATAAAAGCAATACCAAAACGAGAAATTACTATGATTGTAGGTGACCTCAACGCAAAGGTCGGTGTCACATTAGATGACAACCATTTAAGGCGGCACGTTGGTCTATTTGGAATAGGAGAACGTAACGAAAGAGGGGATAGATTGTTACAATTCTGTAGCGAAGAAAACCTCACTCTGATGAACACCTGCTTTCGCCAGCATATTAGACGACTATACACCTGGATATCTCCCGGCGATCGTTTTCGAAACCAGATAGACTACATTATGATTCAGTCACGATGGAGATCCTCTATACTTAACTCCAAGACCTACCCAGGAGCAGACTGCGGAAGCGACCACCAGCTTCTCATGTGTACATTTAAACTTAGACTAAAGAAACTTAACAAACAGAAGTCTATGCAGAATTTTAAAACGGTTCACATTAGCGACTTTAGATCTGGGTTGGAGAACTCACTTACGGCGATGACAGCACAGAGTACCAACAAAGACGACTGCAAAGTATCGTGGGAAGAGTTAAGAGATGCAATTATAGAGCAAGCGAATAAAAATAAAATTCACGCAGCAGCAACCATGAAAGGTCATTTTAGGATGGAGACATCTAAAATAATATTGGAAAGGCGCATGCTCAAGGAAAAGGGTTTCGTTTCAGAAGAAGATCATAAACGTTACGCAGAATTGAGTAAGGAGATACAGAGGCGGTGCCGAAAAGACACCAATGATTACATCAACAATATCTGCTGCGAACTCGAACGGCACGCCGAAAAGAAGGAAACCCACGAACTTTTTAAAAGGGTGCGCGAACTAAGCAAGAGCAAGATCGTTCAAACATGGGCCATAGAAGACAAAAACGGAAACCTACTTAGCGACTTAGATACAGTGTTGGAACGCTGGAGACAATACTGTGCCGAACTTTACTGTACACAGGACACACCTGCTCGTGTTGACAGTAATTGGAATACTATGAATGACCCAGAACCTAGTATTTTAGACGCCGAAGTAGAACAAGCAATAAAGGCATTAAAAACGAACAAATCACCTGGTAAAGATAGCATTCCAGCAGAACTTTTAAAAGCCATGGGTCCAATAGGCCGGAAAATTATAGCAAACATCTGCAACTCGATTTGGACTACAGGCGTATGGCCTAGAGAATGGACTGAATCTGTTTTTGTGCCCTTGCATAAGAAAGGTTCCAAAAGTAATTGTACAAACTACAGGACAATCTCCTTAATTTCGCACGCCAGCAAAGTCATGCTGTATATAATAAATCAACGTCTTAAGAATTTCCTAAACAGGCAGATTCCCGACGAGCAAGCTGGCTTCGTAAAGGGCAAGGGCACAAGAGAACAAATTCTAAATGTCAGGCAGATTATTGAAAAGAGTCGCGAGTTTGCCAATCCAGTGTTACTGTGCTTCATCGATTACAGTAAGGCATTTGACTGCGTCCGTTGGGATAAACTATGGTCAATATTGGTCGAAATGGGAGTACCAACACACCTAGTCAGCCTAATTGCCAACCTGTATGATAACAACCGATCGTATGTGAGACTCGATGGCAGTCTTTCCAAAGAGTTTATGACTACGAAAGGCGTGAGACAAGGTTGTATACTGTCTCCGTTGCTCTTTAATATATATGGGGAGTACATCATGCGGAAAACCATGGAAGGCTGGGATAAAGGGTTTCATATTGGGGGTAAAAGGGTGGCTAACTTGCGATATGCGGACGACACTGTGCTTTTTGCAACATCTTATGAGGACATGGAGGAGCTGCTGCATAAGCTAGAATTAGAAAGCGAAGAGCTAGGTCTGTCAATCAACAGGAATAAAACGAAACTCATGGTTATAGACCGGGCTAGCAAACTTTCCAACACTTGCAGCATTCAAGGGATCGACGTTGTGGAGAGTTATATATACCTAGGATCTCTGATCTCAAATGAGGGTACTTGCGTTCCCGAAATTAAACGTAGAATAGCAATAGCTAAGGATGCGATGACCAGGCTGACAAACATCTGGAGAAACAGAAGCATAACAAATAATACTAAATTACGCCTAGTATATACTCTTATATTCCCAATTTTTCTCTATGGAGTGGAAACATGGACTATACGCGTCAGAGAAAGGGAGAGAATTGATGCGTTCGAAATGTGGTGCTGGCGGCGAATGCTGCGAATACCGTGGACTGCGAAACGCACAAACGTGTCAATCCTATCACAACTTAAGATCAAGACGCGTCTTTCCACCACATGTCTTCAGCGCATCCTCAGCTATTTTGGGCACATCTCTCGCCGCGGGGACGAGAGTATCGAAAAATTGATAGTTGTTGGAAACGTAGAGGGAAGAAGGCCCAGAGGTAGATTTCCAACCCGGTGGTCCGACCAAGTCAAAGAAGTCGGTGCGCGAAATTTCTACGACGCTCTCCGTATGGCCAGCGATAGGACCCGGTGGAGAGAGATTATAAACAATAAATTTACTCTCCGTGATGGTGATCACGATCCTCAGTCATGAGGGACCGACTAGAGAGAGAGAAAAATACATAATGATTTCTTATACAGAATGGGTCCCACATATATGCAATAAATGAAACCATATACTTGTTATCGTCTTTGCTGACGATATACAAAAAATGAACGTAATCGGTCCAGTAATTAGGTCAAAAAGTAGAGTTTTAATTTTAAGCAAATTTGAACACTCTATAGAATTGGGTCACTAAGTCAATGATTCAATGAACTTGAATGAATCCTTGAACATTAAAAAGCGACGTTGCTACGCAGTGCAAGCTATTGGTATTGCGACATATCGACAGCGGTGTCTTTTGTCGGCGTGCAACCCGCGTGCAACGTTGTCACTCTTCCAAGGGGTCAAGGTACGTTGTCTAAACAGAGTGTTCACTTTTACTGAATTTATTTTAATATTTATTTTGTTTGAAAATTTCACTTTTTTATTTTACGGGTTTTAATTTAATATTTAATTTTTCTACACTTCTACGGACTAGTATTACTTGTGGTTTCATTTATTGCATATATGTGGGACCCATTCTGTATTTACGCGAACACTACACATGATTAAAACTACTTTTACGGATTTTATCGCGTTTATTTTTACTTTTAATTACTTTTACTTTTAATTCCCGACGTTTCGGGCGCTTTCCAGCACCCATGGTCACGGGGGACTGAGATGACTGACGTCCCGATGTCAAACCCGGAATACCTTCAGCTTTTTTAATTATTGTTTATGGTCCGATCTATGCAAAATGAACTATGTCCTGAGGTCTTGCAGTGGTATGCTTGGGTTTAGTTTTAATTTTATTGATTATAGGATCCCAGTAGTACCCAGCCTCCTTCTCTATTGAAATTAGGATGTTTTTTAATTTCAATAGCCTCACGTATCACCTTGGTAGGAATCGGTGTTCTTTCGCGAGGATTTGTGGTCTATCAAATCTGATGTAATGGTTGGGGCCGTCTAGGATATGATCACAAACTGCAGACTTCCCGGAACGTTGATGCTTCACATCAGCTATATGTTCTTTTACGCGGGTCCTAATTGATCTTTTTGTTTGTCCTATATAAGAGAGACCACATTCACAATCAAGCTTGTACACTCCTGCATCTTGTAGAGGAATATGACACTTGACGGATGGTAGGAACTGACTAATCTTCTTTGGCGGCTTGTAGAATGTTCTAATAGAAGCTCGCTTCAAGATATAGCCAATCTTGTCGGTGACACCTATGACATATGGTAGTACAGCAGGCACACGCTCGACTTTGGCCGGCTTCACTCGGTCACTGTGACGTAGGCGCGGGACCCGAAGCTTGTTGTCGTGCAGAACTTGCTTGACGTGCTGAAGCTCGGCGGCCAGGTGTTTGCTGTCACAGATCCCTCGTGCTCTTTCTTTGTTGCAGAGAGCATTGCCAAGTCAATCTATATATATAAAACATAAAAGACTTTTAAAATTGATATGGTCCTATAAAATGTTGTTAGGTTAGCTAATTACGTAATAACTTAAAACAGAAGGACCCTTAAGTAGGAACTGAATAAATTAACCGACTTGGTATTACATGGATCTCACAACTTTTTACGGTAGAAGAACTGAGTTGCGAGACTTGGTTTTTTTACAAGTTATGTTTTTAATAGTATCTCATTTCTTTTTGTATTTAAGTTAGTCCTAATTTTTTACCTTTCCGGTACCTTCTACTTCTTGAGTACCTACAACGTACCTATGTACACCTGTAATACATATACAAGTACACTGATTCATTCACTGCAAATGTAACTTTGTAATTCTATATATTTATATGGGATTACAAAGTTATTTATGCAGTTAGTGTATCCAAAATACTGGACAGAAATTAACAAATGTTGTAGTTTTTCCTTGATTTATATACTAAACACTAATTGTATTCTAAATTTGAAGCTTCTATGTCTACTAGAAATGCCTTAGAGTTTTGATGATCGGTCAGTCAGTGAGTGACAATATTAAGAAACTTTGACCGGTTACAATTCTTAAACTAATGATTCAAATTGAATGAAATTTGAAATATACCATGTTTATGCAATGTTTACTCGGTTACTGACAATTCAGGCTTCTAGTTTTATTGTACACGAAGTTATAAGGGGTCAAAAATGGCCTGAATTGCTTCGAGAAAAGATGGTACCGCCGTGCCGCTTTTTTGCTCGACTTGGCGGGGGCACTGCCGTGCCCCCAGATTATTAATAGCTGTACGTTTTTGTTATAAGATAGTAGCGTTGGAAAGCCTTTTAGGACAGGAAACAGTCCATTGCAGTCTCAACTCGTATTGAGTCCTCAATTTTAATTCACATTTTTTCCAGTAATTCACAATATCATGACATGCATATTTCCTCCCAAAATGTTTACTATTATCATAGAACACGTGTTAAACAGCACTTGAAGTTGCAATTGAATACTACATTTATGCCGATGTACCAAGGCGAGTGCTTATTCCCCGAGCTACTTTAGTGTTTTATATTAAAACATATTTAACTAATAACGCAATTTTAGGTATTTTGAACGCCCAAAGACCGTAACGGATGACGAGTCAGAAGAAACAATATATCTCGTACCAGAGCACTACAAAATTACTGAAATATATCTACGTGACTACTGTCACAGCTGGATTCCTCTAGAAGTAGAACTGGATTCATGGTGCATTAGCGATTCCAATATACAAAAGAGTTTAGATAATTCCTTACTTGACAATTCTAAAACAATACCGAATAGATCCGATTTTCGATCCATGATAATTTCTTCCTGCGAAACATCGATCAAAGATCTAGAGAAATCCGAAGAGAAAGAAAATACCACTATTGATATACGCGTTCAACCGAAAGACTCAGTTGAGGTCTTTAAAAAAAGAAAATTATATCACAACGGTAATAAAACTAAATGGAAATTTGATGACCCGTTTACTAGTTCGGTATTGAATTCAACAAACCCGCTGATTTCTAATACACCGGAAGATAAACAAAACAAATCTAACAAGAAACGTGTTTTTATATCTAATGATATGCCTCAAATACATTCAAATGAGTTTAAAAGTAGTACCGCATATGAAGAAGAATCTTCGAAAAATTCTATTATTTTATCCCCAACAAAATCAGAAAATTTACAATCAATTCGTAGGGAACCTTATGAAAGGATAAATGAATTACCATTGTTTTCATCAACTGATGCCGACTGCAAGTCAAATACTAATCACAACTTATCAAATTTAGACACTGAGAACAAAAATTCAACGTCGACTCCCCAAACTTTATTGATAAAATCAAATCCAATCTCACCAAAAAATACAGAGACTCTAAAATATTCAGATTTAGAAATTAAATCACCACAAAGAGTTTGTTCTCCTCAGTGCTCTAAATATTCAGTTACTATACAGAAAAGTAAAGCAGATTTTAACGTTGCACCTCCCGAAATAATTAATGATACGTGCACAAAATCGGAAAGTCATGCTTTCGAGTCTTCAAAACATAGTACCATAAAGAGTTTGTTTCAAAAAATGCGTCCAAAACAACACGCTAATATAAAAAGTTCTGAAAAATCTTTGAAAACAGTGAATTCAGCCGTTAAAAAAATTATGATTACAACTGAGATACAAGAAATCTCTTCTTCATTTGAAACATCCATTCTTAGAGAAGATGTAACCGTTTCAGTACCAAAAGTAAATAGCCCAAAAATAAGCATAAGTAAAACTAAAACGCCTGGTGTCTATTTTAAAAAGCCGCCATTAAAAAGGAAAGAATCTACGGCATGTTCATGCACTAAAAAGGACGATGAGAATAAATATGTCACACGTGATTATAATGATAACAAGAGAAAATCGAAACTAGAAAGTAGTGCAAATATCAACGTAAATACTCAAGAAAAAGAAAGTGAACGTTTAAAAGAAAAAGAACATAAAGAAACCAATACATCTAATTTAAAAGATAGTAAAAACTCCAAAATTTGCCTAATATCAACAACAAATTCATTAAAAGATACATGTAATATCATTGGAAGCAGTACGGACCTAATAGAAATAAATTTTTCAGTAAAATGCAAAAAGGGTGGTGATACGACTATGTCTGTTAATGTAAATGACATTCGTGATTCTGATATAAAAGATCAAAACGGAAAGGCACACGAAAATAATATAAAGTGTAACAATTCTGAACACGCAAGTCAGTACGTTAGTGATAAAAATGATGTGAATGATATAAATATTAGAATTTTAATTACGAATGGCAAACAACAGAATGATTCTAAGAAAAATAACTTGAACAAAGATGAATTTCCTAAAATAGTATCAGACAATTTTCTTTCATCCACCTTGATTTTCAATGAATCAAAAAAACATAATTCTGACACGGATCATAGTTTAACCGACAATTTTATATCATTGATTGAAAAAAATTGCCGCAATAAACCTACAGACGAAACAAATGAGGTGGAATCAGCCAGAATCTTGGAAGAAAATCTAAGGAAAATTGAAATAATTCGTTCATACAGTTCAAAAGAATTTTTTGAAAATTCAATTCAGCAAAGGTTTAAAAAAAATGAGTCCAATTTGGATAATTCCAACTTCACTAATATTATAACAGGACCGATTGTGCAAAATACTTCCAAAAATACAACTATTTCAAATCATAAAGAGCATAAAATGAACGTATTACGAAAAATCTTCGTTAATGCTAAAGATATTAAGAAAAACAAGAAGAAACTAAAGAACGCACGAAAAATTTTGCAAGCAATACTAATTAATTCTGACTGTAGCAACAAAAAAGAAATCAAAAAATGTACTTACAATTTATCAAACCAATTAAATAATACCAGATTACAATCAAATTTTACTGCGGACATCAACCAGTCACACATTTTTCGTCACTTTGGTAGTGTCTTACGGATAAACGAACCAAGTATGATAAATATTAATAATTATGTGTATCCTACTGCGAAAATTCCAAATAAAAGCAATAAATCGAAAAGAAGCACGTTAGTATTAAATATTCCTGACAGAAATGAAAAATGCTTTTGCAAAATACTCGCCGCAAGGTTAGGACTGATGGATGTTAGAACATGTGAATGTCAGTCTCTCAAAACAAAACTAAATAACGTTAGTAACAGAACTCAATCTTTGACTTTACCGAATATGGAAATTTCTGATTATAATGCCATAAATCAAAATTTTATATCTTTACACAATAACATAAAGAAAAATAGCGAAGAATATCATTGGAAAGATTGTACTTTGAAACCCAACTATCCAGATGTGAAAGAATTACGGACAGAAGAACAAATATCGCGAATAAAAAATACTATAAAAAAGTTATACTCTAATTATTCACAAAACATATGTTTGGATGGTTTTAAAATTAAAAATTTAAATAAAAATGTAATCGCCAGTTTATATAATGAAAACAAAATAATTTTCACGAACTGTAATTCAGCAGAAGAAAAATGCACAAATTTCCATAAAGATAGAGAAAAACAGACGCATTGTAAGTACTCAAAAAGCAAGCGAGATATTTTTCAATTGCCAGAAATCAAAGAAGCTGTTTTGGATATGTACGCCTTAAAAGGTACTACGGATAATTCCGATTTATTAGCCGTAATGCCCAAATTTGTATGTGATGTTGAAAAATTCTTGATTAAATAGGTCCCGATAGTCTGAACTCCGTGATAGATAGTGTTGTCTAGAACTTATCGGTCTCAAAATTAATGAGATAGTTTGGACTGATATTTGTTTGTATTTATGACTTTCTTTGTACATTATTGTGGTTTAAGGCAATTTCAATATAATAAAACTTAAAATCGTAGGTAATTGACATTTCGACTTATGCAGTTGAAAACTTTGTTTATTATGTGTAAAATACTGTTAAAATAAATGTGCTGTCAATAAATTAACTAGTTTACTCTGAATTTAAATTTATTTGTAAAAATTCATATTCACATACTCTTCATTAGCCTATAAAAGACAGGAGCCCTGATCGAGAGGTTTGCCTTAATCGTTATGCTTGGCAGGCGGTTTACCATCGCCGTACGTCTCGCCACTTTGAAGCTGCTGATCGTCGCCGGCCTGGTCAATTATATTTAATATTAATAATTATTATTATTATACTTATTGTTATTTATTATTATACATTATTTATTATATATTATTTATACTAGAGACCCCAGTGGCGAAGCTAGGGCTCCAAACTAGGGCAAGCCCAAGATATGGTTTTGTTTTTTTAGCAGTTTTAAAAATACATCAATCTTGATCTGTCTCCACTCTTCAGTTTCATAATCAGTTCTGTCGAGGACGTGTTTAACAAAGCACACAGAAGGCATACTACTGCTAGAGAGATTGCATGACATATCAGCAATTGCATACCTTTGATGGCTTTTAAAAAAGCCGTTAGGGTTTGCTTGAGCGAAAAAAAAGCATGAGCAAGGTACAAACAACGTACAAAATTAAAAAAAAAACAAATTATTTATATTCTAAATCGAATCGTCTCTCTAACTGAAGGAAAGATTTAATTACGTTCCCATAAAATGTTGGTGAACGTTTTAATTATACCAATAACTGTTTTTCAATCGCGATAATTGATAAGTCTGAAAGACGCTCTTGACCTTGTGTATTTCTCAAATAAGTATGGATGCACTTCAGAGATTAGAAAGCACGTTCCGCGGAGGAGCTTGTGGCTGGAATAGTTACGACGTTTTAAAAGCTGGGGAAAGGCCTCTTCAAGACTATTTTCGTTTATAAAGACAATGAATCTTTGCGGTCTTTTAATTCAGGGGAGGAATACAATGAAATCAATTGGTTTTTCAATGTTTGTTTATCAAAATGGTTTATGTAATTTTCAAATGATGAATCTAATGCCTCTGAAGGAAAATCTGAACGATATTTTTCGAATAGTTTGTTGTTGAACAATTGGAAAAAATTTAACTTGAAAATTTCAGAATATCGGCCATTAATTTCTAAAGATATGTTATCAATTATTTCAACAAAAAGTCGTTTGTATTCTGTCTCAGCACAGCGCACATTGCGTCTTAAATGAGGAGCAGAGGTATTTTGAACTGACTGAAATTCAGTACGTAACCACGTCTGAAACTCCTTTATTTTATTACTGCAATAACCGACATCAACTTGGGTTTTTTGGAAAATATTGTACAAGCAGTCGGTTTTTTCAAATACCCGGTGGAAAACTGAAAGCAAAATTGAAATTAAATGAACGCAATGTGTTTCCAAAATTCTTGGCGGCCAAGATCGTATTGAGGTCTCAGTTCTGCGGATTATCGCACATATCCGAAAACAAATTAATCAGATTATCTTTTTGTTCGAATACTGTATTCACAATTCGTGACGTATACGTCCAACGAGTTTAGGAGCATTAGGCAATTTTTTGCTGTAATGTGCATCATAAAATGTAGAGATGGGCCGAACATGGATTTCACCGAATACGAATATTCGGCCGAAAGTTGGTAAAATTTTACCGAACCGAATATTCGGCCGAACATTATTCGACACCTAACCAATTTAAATCGAAACTTGTTACCGTAAAGCGCGCGGAATTAGCGCTGAACCCTGCCCTTCGCTCCCGCGCCACACCATGTACCTAATTACATTTTTTTATTTCAATTATACATAAAACATATTGCCCGAGTACATAGTTACTATACAGCACCATTAAACCGCAAAACGGTTTGAATTGGTGCTGGCAGACGTCTACGCATTAATATATTATTTTTAATAACTACCTACTATCATAAAATTGAAGAAATTCAGTATGATAACAACTAAGTACATATATCTTACTTTACACTGTGTCTTATAAAATTAGCCATTCTAAATTGTATTAGCAACATGACAACAAACGAGTTTCATTATTTTACCGAGATGAGCGTGTAACGTTACGTTATACAATTCTTAATAATGGTGGTTAATATAGCGCATAGCGCCATATTATAGAGCGCTATCTCTTCATAACACATAGCGCGTGCTATGTAAGTAGTCGCCATGGCGCTATGACGCTTTGGCGCTATTCATATCAAGCGGCAATTAGTTCTAGCAGCAGCGCTGTTGGGAGTAGACGTGTGACGCAAATTTAATCTAGCAGCACGCTATTCATCGCGCGCGAACTAATTTAGTGTTAGACGTTATTTAAGGTGCGCTTACACGAGGGCAATAATTGCTCGGCGACACGAATTTACCGATCTGGAGCAATTAATGGAGCAAATTGCGGCAATTATTTCGGCGATATTGCTTCTAATTGCTCCAGATATTTCATATCGCTCAATGACGTAGATACGAATTGACGAATATCCAATGGGCTTGGAAATTCCTAGCAATTTTTGTATATATCTCATTCGCACTTGTTTGTTTTGCGGCTTGCCGTCTTGCTTCCGCGGGGAGAGCGAGAGGTCGGGTCTGTTCGTGACATTCTAGTAAAGTTTTTGAATAATATATCATCTAATTCTTTACACAATGAAAATTGCGTCCTCTTTGCCAAAAAAGATCGCACCCAGACACGCCTATTCCTTTTCTTTCATTTTTTGATTAATAATAAAAAAGCGCTACAAGTCGTCGCAGTAACAACAATGTCGTCCATAGCGAGCGAATACTGAAATGCTCGGGTAGGACAGTATTGCCTAGTTGATGAAGTTGCGCCATATCGCTCAATATTGTATTGCGCAGTATTGATGCTTGTTGCCTTTGCCGTAAATTGCTTGAAATAGTCGTGACGTCATAGTTGACGAGTATTGACTGGAATTGAACAATTTTAGCTGTTATAAGTGATCGAAGGACACAGTTGTCTGCTACAGAAGAAGCCTCACTAATGTTTTTAAATTTAAATAAAATCTACATTACAAAAGTGTATATAATAGTGTTTGTGAATAGTTGATTTTTGTATATACAATTAATAAACTTTTAAATACACATTTGATTTATAATTTATAATAAGGTTAAAATAACGTTTACATCAATTATAATAAAAAACCGGCCAAGAGCGTGTCGGGCCACGCTCAGTGTAGGGTTCCGTAGTTTCCCGTCCGTCACAATAAGTGTTCCCACTTATGAGTTTAAAGGTCTTAGGTTCGCGCTCCAACAGCGCTCCGCGCTCTTGCAACTGCTCCCGGTAGTGGGTACTGTGGTTCCATCCAAGTTCAAAATGATTTTCCTAGAAAGTCCTTATAAAGTTCTACTTTACAGATTTTTTTCATATTTTCTAAACTTATGGTTCAATATGGGCCGTGTAGTGGCGGTTGAGAATATCCACTACCATATCTTCCCGTGGGTGTCGTAAGAGGCGACAGAGGGAGACAGGCAGGAGATGGGCAGCAGCATCTTCCTGATAGCAGCAATGATATAATAAAAAACTGCGGTTGCCAACCCGCTCGCCAAGCGTGGCAACTATGGCAAATATCCCCCCATGAGTAACGACGCAAACAAACGGCCCCCAGTCCCCGGCGGCCCCGCTATTCCTGGCTACGGTGGCGACCATGGTAACGGCGGGGCAGGGGGTGCTAAGAATCTCCGGTGGAGGTTCGGTTGCCACCTACGACGACTCGACCTGGCAACATATAACGCACGCACCCTGAGGACTGACGAGAAGATACTGGAGTTGGAAGAAGAGGTAGACAAGTTGCGCTGGCATATTCTTGGGTTATCCGAGGTCCGAAGAGAGGGGGAGGATACGGTAATCTTCGAGTCCGGCAACTTGTTCCATCACCGGGAGGGCGACCATCTGTCCTAAGGAGGTGTCGGATTTATCGTCAACAAGTCTCTCGTCAACAACGTTGTAAAGATTGGGAGTGTGTCGACGAGGGTCACGTACCTAATACTCAGAATCACCAAACGGTATTCGCTGAAGGTCATACAGGTTTACGCACCAACCTCGGCACATCCCGATGAGGAGGTGGAGGAAATGTATGAGGATATTTCCAGAGCCATGCATTCCTCCAAAACCCACTACACGGTGTTGATGGGAGACTTCAACGCAAAACTAGGCACAAGATAAAGTGGTGAGCTAAAGTTAGGGAAATTTGGAGTAGGGCAACGGAACCGTAGGGGCCAGCAGCTGGCCGACTTTATGGAGAAAGAGGGACTCTTTATGATGAACTCTTTCTTCCAGAAGCGGCCCCACAGGAAGTGAACCTGGTCGAGCCCCGACGGTTCGACAAAAAATGAGATTGACTTCATTATGACGACCAGACGCGAACTGTTCAGTGATATCTCAGTGATCGCAAGGGTGAAAACTGGCAGCGATCACCGAA
Source organism: Parnassius smintheus behrii (assembly GCA_036936625.1). Taxonomy (NCBI): domain Eukaryota; kingdom Metazoa; phylum Arthropoda; class Insecta; order Lepidoptera; family Papilionidae; genus Parnassius; species Parnassius smintheus. The sequence continues at coordinate 11,578,828 of JAUPFT010000024.1, forward strand.
TATTTAGAGGCACACTGAACCTAAACGTTAAGTTGGAGAGGTGTCGTCTAATGAAGTCAACGCTCCGTCCCCCTCGTGCTCTAATCCAGAATTCCGAAACCTTTCAGCTCAAGTTACGTAACCGCTTTCAGTGCATTGCAATGCAGTGGACGATATGAATGACAAGCTCGTGGAAACTGTCCATGCGGTCGGAGCTAAGTTCTGCAAGACCGGCCGCAGAAGAACACAAAAGCTCTCCGATCACACTCTTAATCTCATGGCTGTTAGACGGGAGATGAGGCTGCAATCGTCAACAGATTTGACAGCATACAGGCATCTGAACAGACAGATCTCTGTGCCGGACGGGCGAAACTCTCCGGAGTAAATGTTGTCGAAGATACTTCGCGAGTCGCTCACGTCCTACACCTATAGGTTCCGGTGGGTACTTTCACCGCCGTCTTTGTGGGTGCCGCTGAGGTATTGTGGACTGTGGTTCAAATCAAAATGCACGATTAATAAATACAAATAGCAAGGTAGTGGCCAGCGGTTCGACTGATTGATTAGTCGCGAAATTTTATAACTATAATTATCGATCACGGTTGTTAAACTACGGTTGTTCACTATTGATTGGTCACTGTATATTTCGAAAGATTTCTTTAAATTGTACGGTGGTATCAAAGATCTATTGGTAGTAGCTGGTTTTCTAACACTACTGACTAGCAGCTATTATCAACTAAACTAGTTGATTTTATCACTTGTGTAACTGCGGATATCAGTTACCACTTTCACTATAATATGTAACTGCGAATATCAGTTACGACCTTTTTCGGCTAGCTAACACTTTCACGATATGTAACTGCGAATGTCAGTTACGACCTTTTTCGGCTAGCTAACACTTTCACTATTCACTATATACTGCTACTAGTCACTTCAGCTACCACCGGATACCACTCACTTCACTTCACTGTCACTGGTAGTTCTTCACACTACTACTGGTACTGGGTCCCGAGCCCCTAAGGTAGACTTGGGCAATACTTTGCAGTGAGCCGCTTGCCATTTTCCGTTTGCCTCTTTATTGCATAAACTTTTCACTATACAAATGGCATAAATTGCAATATTTTCTATACAAAACTAATTGCTACACTAACATGCTATAATCATTAAATCGGTAGTCAGGTACTTTATTAGTAGATCATAAAGGTTACTCAAAATATTAACAATATAAAAAGTTATTAAACGAAATGTCCAAAATTTTCATAATATTTGGGTACATTGATTCTTAGATTTTTCTATAACTACGAAATGCGTTTAATTATACAAAAATATCCCTATACTTCTTTAATCTATAAGCCATATGCTAATTGAATGTCATATTTATAAATCTTTTAGAACATAAAATTATTTTCCTTATTTTAGTATGAACTATTACGCAGTTAATTAAAAACTTTCCACGATAAGACGCGCTGTGATTGGTCGATTTTTTGGTATATAATAAAAGTAGTTTATATTACTTGTTATCAAAACGACATTCTATACAAATATACTAAGAGTTATAAACATGCTAAATAACTATATTAATACACGTTTTCACTCAGTTTTGTCGGTAATTTCATTATTAATACAAAAAACAATATTCTTTATTACTTTGTTTCTTAACGTTATTAGGCCGTCGCGAACATCTCTCCCGCCGTGCAGCGTCGCGACGATTTTCTCACAGCGGCGCTGCATCCATTTCGGTGAGCGACGTTGCTTCTACTTCGGCAGCGGCACGAGTTTCCTGGTTGGCCTCTTGATTAGGCCGTTTGCTGTGCGTACCTCCACAGTGCGGATCTGTCCGTCCGCACCGGGGTAAACAGCTTCCACCCTCCCTCGTGGCCAGGTGTTACGAGGTAACTGGCCGTCAGCTATGAGGACTGGATCGCCCACCTGGAGATTGGGACCTCGCCCATGGGCCTCCCGCCGGTTTTGAAGTTCCGGTAAATACTCTCGGACCCAACGCTGCCAGAACATGTCAGCGAGTATATGGGAGCGTCGCCAGTGTCTTTTGCTATTCGTATCCTTTTCATCAAATACTCCAGGTGTCGGTAGTCTCGCAGATCCTCCTAAAAGGAAGTGATTTGGAGTGATGGATTCGTCATCGTCGCTGTCTACAGAGATGTGAGTCAATGGTCTGCTATTTACTGTGTACTCCACCTCGCAGAGCAGCGTGGCTAATACTTCCTCATGCGGATGTCTCTCATGAAGGACGGTGTATAGTGCCGTCTTCACGCACCGTATGAGACGTTCCCACACTCCTCCCATGAAAGGCGCGGAGGGGGTTATAAAACGCCACACTATGCCTCGTCGACTGGCTTCTTCTCGAAAAGCCTCCCGAAGTTCCTTGTCTGCGCCGTGCATGTTGGTGCCATTGTCGGAGTAAATCTCGGTGAGGCACCCTCGGCGAGCTGCGAATCTTCTTAATGCCAGTATTGCGGAGTCAGCGCTAAGATTTGCGACAACTTCTAAGTGGACAGCTCTGGATGTGAGGCAGGTGAAGAGAGCTACGTATCTCTTTTGATGTTGACGTCCCACAGTGACTGAAAGTGGCCCAAAATAGTCCAGACCGGTGAAGGTGAACGGTCTCTGGTGATGAGCGAGACGTGTACTGGGATGGTCACCGGTCGCTGGCACTGATGGTTGTGCTTTTCTGATGCGACATTGTATGCATTGGCTCGCTATCTTTTTCGTGGTGGGTCGAAGTCGGATCACCCAGTAGTGTTGTCGAACCTCGTTGATGGTAGGTTCGGTTCCGCAATGATGCAGGCTACGATGCGTCCAGTCAATGTATAATTGCGTGATGTAATGATCACCATCCAATATAGCTGGCCCCTTCATGTCTTCTGTGACTCCCTTCACGGCGGCTATGCGACTTCGTAGCGCGATGATCCCGTCTTTCAATTCTATTTGGAGCGGTCGTAGGCGGCTATCATGAGCGACCTTTTTATTATTACGGAGATCGGTTATCTCTTGTGAGAAGGAGCCCTCTTGTATAGCACGTATCAGGAGCTTTTCGGCCTTTCTGATGAATTCGGCCTCTAGTGTGATGTACCTTTTGACATCTCTATTTTTGACTTGACTGGGAGGCTGCGCGATTTGTCGCGGATTATTTTTCGATTTCCTCCAGTCGGGATCTTCCTCTTTGTTCCTTTTGGTTCTTTTATAGAAGGTCCTGTCTGTGGTTTTGCGGCAGAGTGTTATAAATTGAAGCACTCTAGCCGTAGCTCGCAATAAGCGTTCCCATCTCGAAAACCTTGCTGGATCGGGAACAGCTTCTCGGAGTATCGGAGATTGATACGATTCCTTAATGGTGAGGGATCTTTCCTCACCTGTAGGTTCGGATGACGTGGGTCTTTCGGTGGGCCATGCTGAGGGTTCTTTATACAAAAACGATGGGCCGTTGTACCACTCGTGATTGGAGTCGAAGTTCGGTGGTACGTCCCTCGTGGCAATGTCAGCTATATTCAATTTGGTAGGTACCCAGCGCCAGTCCTCTACTTTACTATGTTCCTCGATTGCTGCTATTCGGTGGGCAACGAAAGGTTTGTAACTCCTGGAGCCCTTTTTTATCCACGTGAGGACAGTTTTGCTGTCAGTCCAATATGTTACGGCTTCGGGCGTCACGTAATGTGCCTGGATGACGGCGGCAGCTACGCGGCTTCCCATCACGGCGGCTTGTAACTCGAGGCGAGGTATGGACGTTACTTTCAGCGGAGCTACCTTCGCCTTAGCCATGATGAGGCTCACATGTACTGTCCCATCGGGTGTGGTTGATCTCCAGTAGACTGCCGTTGCGTAGGCGCTCTCACTGGCATCGGTGAACACGTGGACTTGGAGTGAACGTGCGTCGCTGAATCCCGGGTAGCATCTTGGGATGCTTACTGATTTGAGCTGTTCCAGATGTTGGATCCATGTGAACCATTGTTTAGTCAGGTCTTCGTCCAACTCCTGGTCCCAGTCTGTTCCTCGTCTCCATGCTTCCTGCAGTATTTGTTTTGCTCGAATTGTAACTGGGGAGGCGAGGCCGAGCGGGTCATACAGCGACATTACTATTTTAAGTGCTTCCCTCTTGGTCGGTGTTTTATGCAGCAAATTGATTGGAAGTCGAGCGAGCTTTAGGTTGAAGCTCAGCTGATCGGTACCTGGTTTCCAGATTAATCCGAGTATCTTTTCCTCGGTTCCTTTGTTTCCCAGATCGACTGACTCAGATGCTTCATGGTCAGGTTCTAATTCTTTTACAACTTCTGGTGCGTTGGAAACCCATTTCCTTAAGTTGAAGTGCGCGTTTTTGTGTATGTCGCGTACTTCCTTCGATATTCGCTTTGCCTCTTCCAGAGACTGGAAACTATCGAGATAGTCATCCATATAGTGGTTTTGAATGATAGCTTCTACGGCTTTTGGATACTTGTCTATGTGTTTTTTAGCGTTCCAGTGTACAAGGGAATTCATTTGTTCATCATACTTCCTTTTTAGATCTTCGTCTCGATCTAATTTTCTTTCAATGGAAACGAGCCGTTTTATTGCTGTTTCGTAATTACCAGGCATCTCGATATCCTTTTCCTTCCAGAGAAGCGCTGTTTCTATGTGCCCGTCTTGTAATTGACGGGTGTTGCTGTTTAGTATATCTTCAGCTCTCTTCTCTGGGTCGGATTCTGGTCTTCTCGGATTGATAATGAGAGATTCCAGCGCGAAATATTCGCGGAGTTGGTCATCTATAGTTTCCTCGCTCTTGTGCAGCTCATTGGCCGCGTGGACGCGCTGATACGGGGCTTTAGTGTGTGCCCCGTGTAGCACCCATCCTAATTCTGTGAGCGAGGCGATTGGCTGGTGCGGTGGACCTCTACGGATTTGAGTGGCTATCAGAAGTCTCCAATTGTCCTGTCCTATTAGGATCCTTGGGTTGCCGGAGTCATATATTAGCTGCTCCTTTAGGTCTTTCAAGTGTTTGCACTTGGCTATGTCTACTGCACGCACAATCTGTGTCCCCAAGTTTAGGCTTGCAACCGTGCGTGCTCTGAATGGCACCCTTTTGCTGTGGAGACTCTTCAGCGATACTTTGATTCTTCGAGATTCCGGTGAATCGAGGGTAGTGTTCCCGATAGCGGTGATCTTAAACGGGTCGAACCGCCCTTTAGCTCCAATTTGTTTGGCGATCTCTTCATCCATTAGTGAAACTGTTGACCCATCATCCAGCAGGGCGTGTGTGTTTACAGCTCCCGCCGGTCCAATTACTCGCACTGGAATTATTTTTAAATAGGCTTGATGCTTTGACACAGCGAATGAGTTAGCAACAGTTTCTTGAGGTTCTATTTGTTTGACCTCGGTCTTCTCCTTTGTATTGTTATGGAGAAGTCGATTGTGTGTCGCGGTGCATCCTTCTATTCCACACTTATTTGTTTTGCATTTGTGTGTCTGATTTCTATAACGCAAACAGCGGAAACATAAGTTATTTTTCTTTGCGAGTTCCCATCTTTTGTTTATATCTGCTTCCTTAAATTTTTTACATTCGGATCCGTAATGACCCTCCTTTTCGCACACTCTGCATTTCGGAGACGGCTTAGTAGTAGCCGCGTGTGCTCTATGTACTGAACGATTGCTTTGTGCTTCGTTTATAATTTCTGGAGGCGCAAATACACTGCAGAAGCGAGCTTGCTCGGTAATAAAATCGCTGAAGCAGCCGAGGTCTGGTCTAGAGTCATATTTTTCGGTGTAGATTCTATACCACTGGGCACGTATAGAGTTTGGCAGTTTGTCGGTGAGGTGTCGTAGCAGCTCTGCGTTGACGAGGTAATGATCTCGCTTTAGGGCTCGAAGAGTGACGACACTTCCCCTCACTTTGCTCGCGAATGTGCAAATGTCTCTGGGCGCTTCTGTACAGCGTGCTAATCCTCGCAACTTCTCGGTTTCTGCTTGCGCGATTGAATCTGGACGCCCAAATTGTAGCTCCAGTTCTCGCATAATCTCATCTGGCTTAGCATGCCCGATGAGTTCTGAACTGACTGTTTCCAAGGCTCTTCCTTGTAGACTTCGTCTTACTCTAGCTGTGTTTTCAATATCATTGAAGTAGCCTCGGGTTGTTTCGTAAATGGCACGGAATGAAAGCCACTCGGTATGTGCTCCGCTAAAGCTTGGCAGTGTCATTATAGCTTTCGACGCTGCGAAAGTATGCGACGATAGTGGCGCACTCTCTAATTTTGATTTGTCAGCGAGTGCGGCTATAGCGGATGTGAGCTCCGATATAAATGGACGGAGCCCCCTGTCTTCACTTATGACAGGTTCCTGGCTAGCTTTATGTGGCTTGGGATCCTTTTGTACATCTTCCGGATAGGAATCCTGGTATGTGAGCTCTGATACAATCGGTAGGAGCCCCCTGTCTTCATTAACGGTGGGTTCCTGGCTGAGCTTCTGTGGCATGGGATCCCTTTGTACATCTTCTGGATAGGAATCCTGGTTCGTGAGCTCCTTTTGGGGCTCACTGAGGTCGACAACGTCCGGGGTTGGCTTTGTGACGGTTTTATTAAATGGGGCCTTCCCTCCGGTGGTTGCGCCTTGATTTGACTTTTGTTTGGCTACAGAGTTTTCGAGCCAAGATCGAACGTACTCACTTTTGGAGTGACCATCTTCATCATAGTCGTCTGATTCGTCTGCTTCTTCAGCCATCTGTAAAGAGATCTGCGCGAGTTCTAGTTTGATCTTCAATACTTCTTCACGAGCCTTCAAAATTCTTCTATTGGGCCGAACAGTCTTCTTTGACTTCGTACTGCATACGGTGTGGCCCCTCGGTGGCTCTTCGGTGTGGGTGTCTTCCCGGGCTGTTGGCGATGATGCACGGCTAAAGTCATCGTTGCCTTCTATATGTTCCCTCTGCTTCGTTGTGCGGGCCGTAGTAGTCGGCGCGGGCAGGGGTATCCCCCCCTCGGGGGGGCAGCATGGCGCCTCAGCGCCCTCTACCGTTGACGGTGAGCGTGGTGGCATCTGGTGGTGGACGGCGGCGTTACTGGCCGACGAACCTCCTTCCAGACCGACGGTCCACGCCTTGGCTTCCCTTCCTTGCGAACGGGTGATCGGCATCTCGAATCTGAAAAATTTGCGGTTTTAATACGGTGGTGACTATTTACCCGGTTCCGAAATACAAACGGATATATCCGGCTCGAAGGACCAACGAATGTGCCGGACGGGCGAAACTCTCCGGAGTAAATGTTGTCGAAGATACTTCGCGAGTCGCTCACGTCCTACACCTATAGGTTCCGGTGGGTACTTTCACCGCCGTCTTTGTGGGTGCCGCTGAGGTATTGTGGACTGTGGTTCAAATCAAAATGCACGATTAATAAATACAAATAGCAAGGTAGTGGCCAGCGGTTCGACTGATTGATTAGTCGCGAAATTTTATAACTATAATTATCGATCACGGTTGTTAAACTACGGTTGTTCACTATTGATTGGTCACTGTATATTTCGAAAGATTTCTTTAAATTGTACGGTGGTATCAAAGATCTATTGGTAGTAGCTGGTTTTCTAACACTACTGACTAGCAGCTATTATCAACTAAACTAGTTGATTTTATCACTTGTGTAACTGCGGATATCAGTTACCACTTTCACTATAATATGTAACTGCGAATATCAGTTACGACCTTTTTCGGCTAGCTAACACTTTCACGATATGTAACTGCGAATGTCAGTTACGACCTTTTTCGGCTAGCTAACACTTTCACTATTCACTATATACTGCTACTAGTCACTTCAGCTACCACCGGATACCACTCACTTCACTTCACTGTCACTGGTAGTTCTTCACACTACTACTGGTACTGGGTCCCGAGCCCCTAAGGTAGACTTGGGCAATACTTTGCAGTGAGCCGCTTGCCATTTTCCGTTTGCCTCTTTATTGCATAAACTTTTCACTATACAAATGGCATAAATTGCAATATTTTCTATACAAAACTAATTGCTACACTAACATGCTATAATCATTAAATCGGTAGTCAGGTACTTTATTAGTAGATCATAAAGGTTACTCAAAATATTAACAATATAAAAAGTTATTAAACGAAATGTCCAAAATTTTCATAATATTTGGGTACATTGATTCTTTGATTTTTCTATAACTACGAAATGCGTTTAATTATACAAAAATATCCCTATACTTTTTTAATCTATAAGCCATATGCTAATTGAATGTCATATTTATAACTCTTTTAGAACATAAAATTATTTTCCTTATTTTAGTATGAACTATTACGCAGTTAATTAAAAACTTTCCACGATAAGACGCGCTGTGATTGGTCGATTTTTTGGTATATAATAAAAGTAGTTTATATTACTTGTTATCAAAACGACATTCTATACAAATATACTAAGAGTTATAAACATGCTAAATAACTATATTAATACACGTTTTCACTCAGTTTTGTCGGTAATTTCATTATTAATACAAAAAACAATATTCTTTATTACTTTGTTTCTTAACGTTATTAGGCCGTCGCGAACAATCTCCAAATGCATGCGGCGAGACTTACGCAAATTTAATACTGCTCGTATTGAAGAAGCGTTTGAGCGGAACCAGGGCTCCAAAGTCTTTGCCAGAGATCTATCTGCCAGTAAGAGCAAACTGTCAAAGCTGAAGACTGAGTGTGGCAGCATCGTTTCCGGGACACCTGAGATTCTGAGTGAGATTGAGAGGTTCTATGGGCAGCTGTACACATCATCTTTGGGGCCACACGCAAGTGTGAGTAACGATCCAAGAGCAAGTCTTATTCGACACTATTCCGATGATATCCCGGATGTCAGTCTAAGCGAGATTAGAATGGCTCTCCAGCACCATAAAAACGGCAGGGCTCCCAGGCGAGAATTGAATTACAGCAGAGCTTCTGAAAGCGGGCGGAACACCGGTACTTGAAGTCCTTCAGAAGCTCTTCAATTCCGTCCTCCATGGTGGCACTACTCCAGAGGCGTTGAGCAGAAGTGCGGTGGTCTTGTTCTTTAAGAAAGGCGACAACGCTCTCTTGAAGAACTACAGACCGATTTCCCTTCTGAGCCGCGTCTACGTGCTGTTTTCGAGAGTCATTACGAATCGTCTCACACGCAGACTCGACGACTTCCAGCCTCCCGAACAAGCCGGTTTCCGAAAAGGCTTCAGTACCATAGACCACATACATACCCTGCGGCAGATTGTACAGAAGACTGAAGAGTACAATTTGCCACTTTGCCTGGCGTATGTGGACTATGAGAAAGCCTTTGATTCCGTCGAAATTTGGGCGGTGCTGCAGTCCCTTCAGCGGTGCCAAGTTGACTGTCGGTATATCGAAGTGCTGAAGTGTTTGTACAGTAGGGCTACGATGGCTATCCGAGTACAGAACCAGAGCTCGAAACCTATCCAACTGCAGAGAGGTGTAAGACAGGGTGACGTTATATCGCCGAAACTCTTCACCACTGCTTTGGAAGACGATTTCAAGCTACTGGACTGGAAAGGATACGGTATTAACATCAATGGCGAGTACATCACTCACCTTCGATTTGCCGACGATATAGTCCTTATGGCAGAATCGCTGGAGGACTTAAGCACTATGCTCAATGACCTCAATAGTGCCTCCCAACGGATAGGTCTTAAGATGAACATGGACAAAACAAAGATCATGTTTAATGTCCATGTCACACCTATGCCCGTAGTTGTTGGGAGCACTATGCTCGAAGTTGTTGACGAGTACGTTTACCTGGGACAAATAGTCCGACTAGGTAAGTCCAACTTCGACCGAGAGGTCAATCGACGGATTCGACTCGGCTGGGCAGCGTTCGGGAAATTACGACATATCTTCTCGTCAGGTATACCTCAATCTCTAAAAACTAGATTGTACAACCAGTGCGTGTTGCCAGTGATGACTTACGGATCTGAGACGTGGTCCTTCACTGCTGGCTGTATGAGGACGCTCAAGGTCACTCAGCGAGCTATGGAGAGGGCAATGATCGGAGTTTCTCTGCGTGATAGACTCAGAAATGAGGATATCCGCAGTAAAACCAGAGTGACCGACATAGCCCAACGGATTAGTAAGCTGAAGTGGCAAAGGGCAGGCCATATAGCTCGAAGAACCGATAACCGATGGGGAAGAAAGGTTCTCGAGTGGCAGCCTCGTACCGGTAGGCGTAGTGTAGGGCGACCCCCCACTAGATGGAGTGACGACCTGGTAAGATATGCAGGAAGTCGATGGATGCAGGTGGCTCAGGACCGTGCTTTGTGGCATTACTTGGGGGAGGCCTATGTTCAGCAGTGGACTTGTGAAGGGCTGTAATGATGATAATGATGATATCGAAGTGCTGAAGTGTTTATACAGTAGGGCTACGATGGCGATCCGTGTACAGAACCAAAGTACGAAACCTATCCCACTGCAGAGAGGTGTAAGACAGGGTGACGTTATTTCCCCGAAACTCTTCACCGCTGCATTGGAAAACGTTTTCAAGCTACTGGACTGGAAAGGATACGGTATTAACATCAATGGCGAGTACATCACTCACCTTCGATTTGCCGACGATATAGTCCTTATGGCAGAATCGCTGGAGGACTTAAGCACTATGCTCAATGACCTCAATAGTGGCTCCCAACGGATATGTCTTAAGATGAACATGGACAAAACAAAGATCATGTTTAATGTCCATGTCACACATATGCCGGTAGTTGTTGGGAGCACTAAGCTCGAAGTTGTTGACGAGTACGTTTACCTGGGACACAATTAGTCCGGCTAGGTAAGTCCAACTTCGACCGAGAGGTCAATCGACAGATTCAACTCGGCTGGGCAGCGTTCGGGAAATTACGACACATCTTCTCGTCAGGTATACCTCAAAACCTGAAAACAAGGTTGTACAACCAGTGCGTGTTGCCAGTGATGACATATGGAACTGAGACGTGGTCCTTCGCTGCTGGCCGTATGAGGACGCTCAAAGTTGCTCAGCGAGCTACGGAGAGGGCTATGCTCGGAGTTTCTCTGCTTGATAAACTTAGAAATGAGGATATCCGCAGTAGAACCAGAGTGACCGACATAGCCCAACGGATTAGTAAGCTGAAGCGGCAATGGGCCGGCCATATAGCTCGAAGAACCGACAAACGTTGGGGAAAAAAGGTCTTCGAGTGGCAGCCTCGCACCGGTAGACGAAGTGTAGGGCGACCCCCCACTAGATGGAGTGAAGACCTTGTAAGACATGCAGGAAGTCGATGGATGCAGGTGGCTCAGGACCGTGCTTTGGGGCATACCTTGGGGGAGGCCTATGTTCAGTAGTGGACTTGTAAAAGGCTGTAATGATGATGATGATGATGATGGTTCAAAATTTAGAGGGGGGGACACATTGTTTTTTACTTTTGGAGCGATTATTTCCGAAATTATTGACATTATCAAAAAATGATTTCAGTAAACCCCTATTCATTTTTAAATACCTTTCCAACAATATATCACACGTTAGGGTTAAAATTAAAAAAAAATCACTTCCCACTTTACATATAGTGGGGCTACCCTAATAAAACATTTTTTTTTTCAGTTTTTATTTTACCACTTTGTCGGCGTGATTGATACACATATTGGTACCAAATTTCAGCTTTCTAGTGCTAACGGTCACAGAGATTAAGCGAGGACGGACAGACAGACATGGCGAAACTATAAGGGTTCCTAGTTGACTACGGAACGATAAAAATGATTAATTTTATTTTGTTTTAAAAAATACAGTCCTTAAAAATATTTTTAAGATTATAAAAAGTCTGAAAAGTACGAAAGAGCGTTCTTTAATTTTTCTCTACCACTTTATTTTATTTTAATCTAAAATGCGACTTATTACGCCAGCACATGCTTATGTTTTGACTATTTTTGTGAGAAAAAAAGTATTTCGTTGCGTTATTCTTAGTGGAAATTGATAATTATATGATAAAAATGAGTGGCAGGAGATCTACCATTTGGACTTATTTTAGAGAAACTGACGACCAAAGTAAAGTGACATGTACTAATGTAATGTAATGTTTCTTTGATTGATTCTAAAAATATTTTATCAAGCTCTCTATTGGCTATAATTGGAATTAAATCTACAATGCCTCAAAAAGAACGCTATACAAGTAGATTTAACCCATAAATAAGATATACTTTCAACAGTAAATTATGAAAGAAATGGAATTACTTAATTCGCACATTTCAATACAGTGGACATTTTGAGTACCGCTTTAACGAATGTTCGGTGATTTAGCCAAATATTCGGTCGAATACGAATATTCGGTAAAACTGCCGAATATGCCGAATATCGAATTCTTATAAAACGAATATTCGGCCCATCTCTAATAAAAAGACGACCGTTTTGTGCTGTTATTAAAAAATTAAATAAAGCCTGAAGGGCTGAAAAACAAGTGCTGACTTCCCCAATCCTGTTACAAGATTTAGATAAAATTAATGCCAAAATGTGTGCATTACACCTAATATACTTGGCTTGAGGACAAACATCTTTTTGTTGCACTCCATTTCTGACACGAAACATGACACTTGCGCCGTCATACCTTTGCGCAACTAGTTTTGTGGTGCAGTCATGTTTATTTAATAATTCCAAGATGATATAACAAAGTCTATCTGCTGTGCGACTTTCAGACACATCTACATACTCCAAAAACGGTCATGAATATCGTTTGCATAATAATATCGGACAATCAGACTCAATTGCTCTGCTACTAACATCAGGTGTTTCGTCAATAATAATTGAAACGAATTTTGACAATTTCACTTCGTACTCGATGTGATTTTTCATTACATCAGCGACAGAATGAATAATTTCATTTTGGATTGTACTAGATAAATAACTCGGCCGTTTGTCGCTTTGTTGATATTGTATATGCTTTCCTAAAGCGCCCTCCACATTCACGCCGTGAACACCCGTGAAAGGCGTGAACTGCGAATGTGGATGGCTTTCGCGCCCGTTCACGGGCTTCGCGCCTGTTCACGCCATGTTCCCCGTTCAGTGTCGGTATTTTGCGACCGCTTCAAAGGGTTTACGACGCGTGAACCTCCCGTGAACGCAAGCGCATCCACACTCGCGCGTGAAAACAGTAACGCGCGAGACTCGTTGCTGTGAGGTTGTGTTTATTTGTATTTTTTTACGGAAGATGGTGCGTCAAAATGAGCGTCAGTTGGACGAACGAGCAGGAACTCTTGTTTATCGAGTATTATCATGCCGAACCCATTTTATGGGATGCTAAACATAAAGATCATAAAAATAAAATGAAAGTACATGACGCTTGGATACGAATGAAGGAAATAATGAATATTATTTTATTTTATTTTATAGGTAAGGGTGACAAACGAGCACAAAGTCCACCTGATGGTATGTGGATGCTGTATTCTATAGACATCTACATCTATCCTTGATTACGAATCAAAATGCAGATGCGTTGTCACCCGTGAGGACTAGAATGGAATGCCTCGTTTCCAGTAAAAAGGGTCTCCGGTTCTCTGCACTCACCAAACGAAACACAGCAGCATTAAGCTACTATTTTACGTGTGGTAATCTGTGAGAGCGTGGTCCTTCCCCGGTCGAGCCGACCCATTCGTGCTACAACTATACTACTAATATAGCTGCAGCATAGCTCTACCACAAAAAGCGTTGAAGTGACTGATTGAAAAAAAAAGAAAGTCTAATGACCAGTTATAGAAATTATAAGAAAAAGGTAAAGGATTCTGAAAGGAAGTCTGTAGCAAGCAGCGACAAAATTTACAAGCCCATTTGAATTGCCTTTGACGTGATCGATTTTTTTTTTTATCTTTTATAATATACTACACGTAATTGTCGTGAGCCGAAGCGCATAGCGTCACGGCATTAGCGGTGCATATTTCAGCGTCCATTCTCGACGAGCGCGCGAACTAAACTGTGAACGGTGCGAGTGTGGAGGGATGTGTTTTTCGCGACGAGTTCGCGGCAAAATTACGGCGTGAATTCACGCCGTGAATCACACAGGAGTCTGGAGCCCGTATAACACGAGATCGTACTTCGAAAGAAGCGATACAAGTTCTAAAGAATTGCCTCTATTTAATGAAGTTTTCGACTCATCGTGACCTCTGTAAGGAAATTCTGGTTGTGCTAAATAGCAAAGAATATTCGTACCAACGTGACCATACGTCCCACTTTAGGTGGGACTTTCCCGATTTAAAGGTTTGTGTCGCGCTGTCCCCAACATACGTAAAAATGACCCGCTTTGACAAACGTGACAATAGTAATAGTAATAGCGTGACAATCATGCAAACTCTGTCACCCGTGCCATCAGTATAACACCGCGCGTATCAGGTTTGCCAACATGGCTTTTGTAGTTACGTGGTTATTCTGAAAAGCTACACTTTTGAATTTAAAGTTACGAAGTGACAATTTTTAATTAATCTACAAAAAATTATCAAATAACATATTTCCAATTAGTATTTATTTGATGTTCAGAATTCACGTTTGATCATTTAAAGATTCAAACAACTATGTGTTTTATACATAAAACTATATTAAAGGGCTCCAGATTGAATTTTGGTAACGGCGGCCATTCTCAACGGAAAATAGCCATCTGTGCATCTGGACTATATTGCCCAAGTGTAATACTACTGCTACTGAAATTTTGTGACAGAAAAACCCAATAAATGATTTTTGACCCGACTCGGGTTTCGAAGTTGGGACCACATGATCAGCAATTGCGTTTACGACCATTAGACCAAGAAGGCAGTCAAAAGTGTTAAAACTATAATAATTTTAAAGGCGTCCCGCTCTGAGGAAAAAATAAATAGTCACTAAAAAGCCGGGCTTTTTATCTCCATACTAATTGCTATTTATACAATCGTAGTTATGTTTCATTATAGAACATTTTGCCACAGGCTAGAAAGTGAGCGATCGTCTTCTCGAAAGCCCGGTAAAAAGCTCACGCGTGCAAGAGAGACAACCAATCGCTCAACTCAACTCTCCGTGTATGTATGACAGCAGTATTCCTAAGGCTACGAGTTCGAACAGAGCGCGCGGGAAATTTGAAATAATTTGAAACAGTTTACGAGTTATTTTGTTACTTGATATTATTGATTGATTCAGCTTGATAAGACAAGCCGGGCTTCTGGGCTTCTATGGAGGCTTCGCCACTGAGTGACCCGCTCTCGCTGCGCCTAAATACCTGCAGCCTAAGAAATCCACCCTGGGGTGAATACTCGGAAACGCGTGTCCGTCGAAACATCTCATACGAAATATCTCATACTCGGAAACATCCGTTTCCGAGTATGAGATATTTCGTCTTTTTAAACCCAGTACTTACAGTTCAATTTATACGTAGTATAGCCACGCTCAAGCTATATTATGGTTGTAGCAGGAATGGGTCCGCTCTCACGGGGTACCAGCGTAAAATAGCAGCTTAATACTGCTGTATTTTGTATGGTGAGTGTAGAGATCCGGAGACCCTTTATTATTGAAAACAAGGCATTCCATCTTAGTTCTCAGGGGTAACAACGCATCTGCGTTTTGATCTCTATGGGCCACAGCATCCACTTACTATCAGGTGGACTATGTGCTCGTTAATCAGCCTTATTCTATTTAAGAAAAGTTCAACAGACAATTTATTAACACTTTAATATATTAAAATAATACTCGTTTTTACGGAATTTATCGCGTATATTTAACTTTTTAATACCCGACGTTTCGAGAGCTTTACAGCACCCATGGTCACGGGAAGGACTGAGATGTTTAACGTCCAGATGTCATAGTTAACCGCGGTTACCATAGATTAAAATTTAACTTTTGTTCCGATCTACACGGTCGATCTATTAAATTTTAATCTATGGTAACCGCGGTTAACTATGACATCTGGACGTTAAACATCTCAGTCCTTCCCGTGACCATGGGTGCTGTAAAGCTCTCGAAACGTCGGGTATTAAAAAGTTAAATATACGCGATAAATTCCGTAAAAACGAGTATTATTTCAATGTGTAGTGTTCGCGTAAATATAAGAAATCATTATTTAATATATTATTCATTAATTTTTAATATCCACCGACTTAAAAATCATATTACGTATTGAATTTAAACCAAATTAAACTTCCTCGTTTTAAACAATAATAAGTAATTTATAAATTGTATTTCCTTGAAAAATTCGTCTCTTTTAATGTACATTTGCAATCGTTTTCCAAATTTCTTGTTACAACAGAAGTATTAGCGAAAATATGGGCGTTGTTTCGCAAGCAATCTTTACATATGTAGTTTTATGACAAGATTCTAATGAATTTGTAGTTCTGATGCACTCCGAATGAATTCCAAACAGCCATACAATTTTTGTCCTTCAGCCATGATGCCTTTTCACAGTACCTGTTTCACAAGCGCCATCAAATTATCATCATTATTTAAAAAGATTTCACAAACAGCCATCATGTTTCTATAAATGACTGTACCCAGGCGAGGGAGAAAATCAGAAGAAAAATAATATATGAATCCCGATTATCCACCCTGTCTGGGGTGGATACACGAACATGCGTTTCCGAGTATCCACCCTAGGGTGGATGAACCGAATAACCCGATTTAAGATAGTCAAAGACTGTTTATTTTATCAGCTTTTCGTTTTTTTTCTTCAAAATGAAAACCTTCCAGTTTTTCAAATAGAGCCTAGACTCCTGCATTGCTCTGTATTCGTTTGTCGAGTTTAGTCACTCCGAAGTAATGTTCTCATTCCCGATAGACCATTGGTAAGTACATTGGTGGATAAGGGGCCATTTGACGATTTTTTGTCTTGGAACGGACCACTAACATTATGATAAACTAAATTTTTATATTTATTTTATAATAAATAAAATGCATACAAAACTTAATGTGCAGCGTTATTGTTAATTACCCCTACTTTAGTATCGCAACACCTTGTATTTTAGCCGCATTGGCGATATCTGCACACCGACCATCTCAAAAATGTTTTCGACTTTTTTATATGTACGAGAATTGTATGATGCCTTCGCGAACCGCCGCGTTTGTGATTTTCAGTTCGATGGGTGTTTGTGTAAGTAGAAGGAATTTGTCATCACATGGCATTAACTATGACTTTTTCATAAATTGGCCATCGAAGGAGCATGGCCTTCCATGGTCCACCCACCTTATATCATAAATATATATTTTTTGATTTTTTTACATGGTTTGAAATACCCAATTATGTTTAGCCGACCTGATATTTTGAGTGAGATTGAGAGATTCTACGAACAGCTGTACTGCAAATATCGTCGTTGCAAGCAAGTGTGAGTAACGATCCAAAAGCAAGTCTAATCCGATATTATTTCGGTGACATCACGGACGTACATATGTCTGAGTCTTGGAATGGCTCTCCCATAGTCACTCTCAAGCTCTCAACATCATCAACACGGCAAAGCCGTAGTATGACGAGCTTTTCCATTTTTTTTTTCTGAAAATAAAAAGCGTATAGTGGGGATAATCTAAAGCATAGTGCTCGAAGTTTTCGACGAGTATGTTTTCCTGGGACGAATCGTCGACTAGGTAAGTTCAACTTCAACCGAGAAGCCAATTGACGGATTCCACTCGGCTGCTCGTGCTCGATTACGACACTTCTTCTTGTCTCAAAACATGAAAACAAGTCGGTACCACCGATACTAAGTCTATAGTATACGGCCAATAAAGTCATTTTGGCAGAATCGTTGGCAGGGCCTTATCACTTTGTTCAATGACAATGATATATGTAAAGTGTCTTTATGCTTCACAACTATACCACAATTTTATACTGTACAAATTAAATGCAAATAAGCGGTATAAACAAATATATTTCATTTCAAATTTTTACAACATATATGCTTATGTATAATTATAATTATAGTGCGTAACACAAGAGATTTTTTCATTAAACAGAGAAATTTGCACAAAGATACTTAGAAAACATAAAAATTACTCAAATTGAAAATGTTTCCAACTTAATTACGAATATAACGTAATAAAAGATCAATTTAAAATAATTACTTTATTAATATTAAATATGAAATAAAAGCAAACCGAGAAAACCTGACACTGATCCACTGGAGAGATTATTATCACGAGATCTTAATAAAATATTTAAAAAAAAAAACATCACCATAGAAAAAGTATACGATGATTCTGCTTGCAATGCAAGTTTAGTGAATCATTTCATATGCTATTTGGGTACCTAAGAAAACCAAGGACTCACATTACTTATAGGAAATAGACACCTTTAAGATATAAAAATATATATAATTAACTTACTATGTACACCATAAACAAAAAATAATTGTTCATCGTATACAATAAATAATAATAATTATTATTATTATTATTATATGTATGGTAGTATCACATTATTTAAATTATATAATCTAAATACTAATCACGTGTAAAATAAATTGCACATTGTGTAAGTCTTTTATTACGGTACCTTTATTCTTTAGATAATTTCCTTAATTAAATCATACTAAATAATTTAGAAACACAAGGCACTCACCCCGACCTACCAGATATTTATTATCGATGTTGTGGTAGGTAAATATAGATTTAGAAATTGCGGCAGGCATGAAGGCTTAAGTACCTTCATCATCATCATCATTACAGCCCTTCACAAGTCCACTGCTTTACACTTAAGTACCTACAGACTGGAAATCCAATAACTTATGTTTTGCCCAAATACTGTCTCTGTCTGAGCTGCAGCTTCAGACCTGGACCAGAAATTCAGTATTCTGGTAAACAAATCACATAGTGAATATTATTACATTGTCAAGTTATAGTTGTAAAATAAATTGAATCTACTTAAAATACATAAATTAGCTTATAATTAAAATCATGACATTAAAATCAATCAACAGACTAGTACAGTTATTTCTAATAAATGCAATAAGGAAACCCTGTCTATTACAGACATAGACGTAAAAAAGATAATAATATATATTTGCAAATAAAACATAAAAAATGCTTCTATACTAAAAGCTACCTGCTTAGTGTGATTACGTGATCTTCTTTGGCATATATAGATGTGTGAGTCCATTTTATAATCTCGTCTGAAATTTTAAAACAAATAGATTAGAATACACATATTGAGTAATTTTTCCATATTATCTTACTATATTTCATTAAATTAAAAAAAATCCTATACGAGAATCTATCATGTGATCTATCAGAGATTAAGTATACAACATGTAACAAAAACCTTGTGGTTCCCGTTAACTGCCTTATCAGAATCAGTATCCAAGCATATAGAAATAATTTTTAAAAAAAAAGCATTTAAAAATTTAATTTTAATGAAAAAAAATTAATTTGCAAATTGTATGTGGTTTTATTATCTCTGCATTGGCCGAGGAGTAAGAGGATTGTTAAAGACCCCGCATTACCGATACTCGTGTGAGTTACAGGAAATAAAACCACATACAATTTGCAAATTAATTTTTTTTCATTAAAATTATTTTTTTAATGTTTTTTGAAAAGAAATTATTTCTATACGCTTGGATACTGATTCTGATAACACACTTAACGGGTACCACAGGGTTTTTGTTACATATTGTATAATAGCTACGTTTAATCAACTTGTCTGGCTTAAGGGAAGGTTATTATGTAACAATATTTAAGTAATCAGCGAGACGTCTGATATATTAAAGATCTACAGAATTTTTCTTAACGATCTTAAGGAACAAAGGTGCAAAACATTAAGCAGAAAATGTAATCTTATTCTTCTAGACTGATAACGATTGTTAATAACACGATCGTCCAATACTCCGTTGAACATTCGGTTTGGTGATGTGCGCCAGTTAGATACTTCCACTAAGTTCGCCTGGGATCTGTAGCAGTGGCGAGATTAAATAATTGATACTATATTAAGTTTAGTTTGACCAAATCCATCAATCTGAACAAAAGCAAGAGACTATCGTTACTAACGTATTGTTGCGCGCCTAAGTTGATGTCTGGTACCTGGCACTAGCGCCATCTAGTGTCAGGGAACAAAGCGAGGAGGGCTTCCTAGAAAATGCCAATCTTGAACTTTCCACCAACAGCGCCATCTAGTATCGACCAGAAGAATTAATCTTTCTAGAAGGGTCAACTATCGAACTTTCTGCACTAAGTCAGTCGGGACTGGTATTTGCTGGAACATTCTGGATGTTTCGGTGGAAAAGGTGTCATTAAAGCCGCTGCAAGCCGCGATCGGGGCAGTATTGATTTGGCGATACAAGCAAAGCTTCGGAGCGAAATAAAGTGAACTAAAAGTGATTAGTGTGATTAATTATTAGTGTTTTTTTAAGTTTTAATTGGTGTTCGGTAATTTAAGTGTTTATTTTTTGTAATTCAATCGGCAGTTTTTATTGTCACGAACCCTAAGCTCGTAGCAGTATTTTTACGCTAGCACAGTGGCAGATCTATAGATGAAATTTGTTTTTATATTAAATAGTTACAAAGTTTGTGCTTTTATTATTTGTCTGACAGAAGCAATGCGTAGCCTATGACGGTAGATCTCCCCTCACAGGCTACGCATTGCTTCAGCCTCCGCAGTGCGCTTTTGTATGATCCATCGCGATACTACGTTACGCGAAATTAATTTTTACATTTACCTACTTTGGCATCGTTAGTCACTAAAAAGGAGGATATTCTTAATTCGATTGCATTAAGATGGCGAAGATATAGCGAATAATTTGTTGTAAACGTTTTGAATTATTTTCTTAAATACGACAAGGGTGGTCCCATACAAATTCGGAGAACTCATAACAGAAATATAGGTGACGTTTTTAATATAACTATTTCCGCAACATTGTAGTGTTGTTACCGTGAGCTTATTCATATATATATATATATATATATATATATATATATATATATATATATATATATATATATATATATATATATATATATATATATATATATATATATATATTCTAAGCCAACCAAAACTTGGTGGTTTTTAAAATCGTTAAGAAAACGTACCGACAATCTTATTACATTTGAGTACAATATTAATAAATTGTAAAAAAATTACATGCAAACATAAACAAACAGAACTTACCTTGACAGAAACTGCTGCCAAAAAATGTGGTATGTTAGCACAAGTCACAAATACGTGAAATAAAACAAAATCGGTTATTGACAATATTCTTGTTGCTACGGTGCAAACACAACATTAAAGTGTTATTTAGGTGCAAACTTCTTATAATAATATTTCAAACATATATTTACCACAAACAAATTACAGTAAGGCACCTATAAATTTAAAAACAAAAGTAGGACGTATAATATATGACATACTTCTTGACTAGCTTTAATATTATTTTACTATTAAATAAAACAAAATATTTTAAACTACACATTTTATTAAATTATCACCTTGATATACAGATAAGTACCTTTTTTAATTGTACATATACATTGACTATATAGTATATCATAGCACTAGCAATAATAACAAGACAGTACAAAACGCTGTACAATACAAGATAACAACAATTTTAACACCATAAAAAATGTTGATGATTGTCTCTGTTTGTCAAAATAATTTAAAAATTACGCGGTTTATTTAACAAATAAAATGACGGATGTTGTTCAAAAATTACATTATGCAAAATTTTATTGTGCTTCAGTTACAACTAATGAAACTAAAATTATGACAACATAAATTTTATTTATGGGTCTACCCATGAAGGTTAGAGAACAGGAGAACGATCGCCGTAGAAAATAGTGTCCCAGAAATATGGACACCATAAGTGAGGCGCTGCGATCACTAAGTGCTGTCAATAAAAGTCATTTTCAGTCTATGTTTCTGATCAGATGCTCAACCACTTGCACGTCCACAGACAATAAAATATTTCTACATTTTTTAATGTTTCTTTTAAAAAATTACAAAATTACGGAGCATGAAAATTTTCTACCAAAAAATGAAATAAAAATGTGTACATTATTCAAATAACTTCACCTACTTATACTCATGAACAGTCATTTTATCTGTACGAGTAATTCATTTATTATAAAACTTGCAATCGCTGAGGATCGTATAGAACCACAAACTACCATTTAATATTTTAATGGCAGTTGAACAGAGACTAATCATCAAAGAAATATTTTAGCGGAAGGCTCGAAGCTTATAGTGTATATTGTTTATAAATGCAAGTTGTAAATACAATATTTCAAAGATTATAACAGACTATTCTATTCTTATCTTATGAGGTTTTAATTTATTTGTTTTAAAGGACATATTATATTCAGAGGTGAAAAAAATCGAGTCTTAATAAATCATAACGATCTGCATCAGACAGTACTTTTCCTACTAAAAACTAAAAAAAAGTCTAAAATACTCTACTAAAAATCGACAGAATTAAAGCAATAAGAAATTAAAATAGTTAAAATGGCAGATTCTCTTAAGATTGTTTGAGTAAACTATAAGAGTGGAGTCAGTAATTCATCGAATGTTACTTAATTTTAAATATAAAATTTAAACAAGAATTAATAGATTCGCTGTTCATCATTAAAAACTATATCAGTCTATAGGTACAGTAAACGTAATATTGTATATAAAGGATAAATTTAATGGGTTAATGGCCACTATCATAATGAGCAAAATAAACACCTGCAACCTTAATTAAATGACTCTAAAAATATGACTTTACATTAAAATAAATAAATTACCTATGTTACTATGGCAGTAGGTTAGGTATCTTTAATTTTCTTAAAAATTATCTATATCTCAACGCATCGTGTCGCATCGTGTTTAACACGACAAAATAACTGCAGGAATAAGTATGATCCGCCTAGATATTATAATATTATAGTAGTTTAAAATATAAAACATTGTTAGTTGTGGATTTCTTCATTTTTTAATGTCCAACATTTAAATATACAATTTAATACTTGAATTGAGAATGTCTTTTTACCGAAAAATTCTCTTAGCTGAGGCGCCAGTCTTCATGAAAATTGTCATTTGCTATTAAATTTTACTTACGCGGGACTTCTCTTGAATTAGACTTTAGCATAAGCCCGAGATAAATAATTATAAAATACTTTTTGTAATAAGACTGACAATTCGTGTAATTGAATTTTTCTAAAGCATCTCTATGGCAATATGTTATTTTGGTTAATATGTTGTTTAAATAAATCTCCAGATAATAAAATTCAAACTTACACTTATTTTCTACTATGTTTTATATGATTATAAAATTGCGAAGCACCAAGTACAAAAAATACAATACTGCTAAAATAGAGAGCATCATGTAGAAAAGATATAATAATAAACTTAGTTGGTTGAAAAGCACCATCTGTCACTTGCCTGGTCCGTAATTATTTTATATTTGATAAATATTCATTTCAAAATTTAAATTGCTAGCAAAATTATCAAATCAACAAAACACCTAATACTGGTATCGGTTCTTTTAGTGTACAATAATGTAAATTTTGATTGACATTTAGAAACATACGTACAGCTCGTTTTATTAAAAAATTGGTAGGATCCATAGGTATGTATTATGCACATCACAAAATAGGTTCAAGGCCAGTATGTAACCAATTTATTTTAAATAAATTCTATTCACACGTGCTCTGCAACCCCCTCAGAAATGTACCTAAGGAGATTTAGAGTTCATTAGTGGGAGATACGTAGGTTGTTGGTTATTTTAAGTATGTAGTATTTTTAAACCGGTAAAGTATCCCTTGCATTAATTTTAATGGAACAGATCTGCCTTTTTTAGTATCGAATGCTCTATTTTCTACACTTTTAGAGAGTAAAATTTGGCATGATTTATTGTTAGGGTATCTTATCACTCATATGTTGTATAAATGTTTATCACTATATTTCACGACACATCATTAAATTCTTTTAAAGAGTATAGAACTGGTAATCGGGATTG
This sequence comes from Parnassius smintheus behrii, assembly GCA_036936625.1. Classification (NCBI taxonomy): domain Eukaryota; kingdom Metazoa; phylum Arthropoda; class Insecta; order Lepidoptera; family Papilionidae; genus Parnassius; species Parnassius smintheus. The sequence continues at coordinate 11,602,676 of JAUPFT010000024.1, forward strand.
TGAGGTTTCAGGCATAACTAAGTTTACACAAATACATCATACTCGTAAGATGAACACTTTCACCCTTTCAATGCCTTCAAATAAACAAACATCAATATTTTAGATAATTTGTGACATTTGGCTATAAACACTTCTTACATTCTAACAATGTTTCTCTTCGCTCTGCATTTGCTGCATTTGTTGGTGGACCTCATACGTCGATATTGTTATGTTCGACGTCTCGGAAGTTAGATGGGTGATTTCTACCTGTTATAGAAATATGCCAGTTGAATATCTTGTCACAACTAAATTCAAAGAACGTTAAATTCAAAACTATAATACATATAATAAAAAATTCTAATAATAAAATGAAAATGAATATTTAATTGACGTTCTTGTAAAAATACTGACTAGATTTTAGACTCACATCTGTTACAGTATTTAACATGCTAAATCATAAAGCAGACTGCATTATCCGAAATTAATAGGCCTTCTACACGGTCGGGACCAACCACCAACCGTCGTGACCTTGGTCGAGTTGATGTAAAAATGGACAGTGTAGACATCGGTTGTCTGACCAATATTTTGGTTGAGTCCGACGGCCTTGGTCGCGAGCGCATCCCTCACGACACGTCGGGTCCGTGGTTGACGCCGACCGTGTGGAACGCTGTCGGCCGACGAGAGCGCCTCAGTGCGCGCTTAGCAGTCGTCGCAGGCGGATGTTTAACGGCACTATGGATACGAACGGAAGCAAAGAACGTGAGGTCCTGACCGAATTCTTGTCACTGTACTATGATTTACCAAGTCTTAAAGTACCATATCATGTTTGTTTAAAGTAATGCGCTCTTTCAGCCACAATTTTATGCATTTTTTTTTATTTCTTTTTCATCTTCATTCAAGCATAGAAACGTTAAAGCTAAACCTATTTTTTGTTGTATCGAAAAGCAAGGAGCCATTTTTAAAAGTAACTACCTTACGTCTTTACTCTTTAAATACTAAAGACAACTGACTAGTTGAGTCAACCACCCGACCGTGTAGAACGAATACAAAAATCGGTTGACCCGACCAAGGTCACGACGGTTGGTGGTTGGTCCCGACCGTGTAGAAGCGCTTTAATGAGGATCGATGACGTCATAAATGTAAATTGTTAAATGCAAGATTAAATAATTAATTAGGCAAATCGTGTTACTTTTGTTAGATTGTAAAATGCGCTCCGTTACGTCTGAATCGTCCCTTAAACCGTTTTAGATGAATGACCACGTGATATAGCAATCTGCGCATTTACTGTGTAGTAGGTTCCAGGTTCAATTCCTAAACGAGTATTTAAGAAAGTAGATGGTTAATTATTTTCATTGTACTCTAAACACGTCCTGCAATCGATTCCTTAGGTTTGGTAACAGACCATCAGCGTGATGAGACGATAAAATACGTAAAGCACCTGTATTTGCGTATAAGTACATTTGCTAAACTATACTCAAATCTAAGCTCAACATACCCTCAATAGGTTTATAAGTATATGTTAAACAAGATATATAAAAGTAACAACAATTATAACTTCAAATCTTACCTTTTAATTTTCAATCTTCTGGGTTATTATGAAAAAAATCTGCTTTAAGCTAAGCAGCAGTAAATCATTTTAAAAAGCTTTCTACCTTTCTGCTGTGATAAGCCTTAGCCTAGGTTTGTTTACGTGTGAGAGATGCATTATTTATGTTCACGTGTACGCGAACGATCTATACGAATTACTTAAATTCATTTTATGCATGTGTTTGTGTGCCTTGATAAAAAAATTGTAAATAATATCACTTTCCACTAACGCTATATTAAGTTATTGTTTCCTTTTATGTCAATGTATAGATTACGTACGTAAAAAATATGGATGTAGTCTTACATTGAAATTGTGTGACCTCCTCACCTCCAGTACCTCCTACAATTTAAAATAAAACAAATGGCAATCGGCACAAATATGCAGCGTATGAGCCCGAATTAAGTAGTAAGTATTGCCACACCTTCACGTATTTGTGTGCGTGTAAAATTGTACGACCTAGGGTATTTCGAAAATTTTCAGTGTAACTACCGTATTTTTTTAAGCACATGTATATAACAAAACCACGTAAAAGCAGTAGGTTTTACAAGAAAAATGGTTTGACAGTAATAGTTGTTCTTGTTATTTTTGCTATATTTATAATTTTCAAACTTACTTATACTCATATTCTCTAAATCAAAACAGATTCCTAATGTAAAATCAAAATGGTTTAGAATAGAATAGAATATGTGTAAATAAATAAATAATTATGTATACTACTGGATGGGATCACCAGATTTAATACATTGTGTACTTAGATACGATCAATTCTCCTTAACTCCCTTAGTTCATTGAGAGGGGGCAAGTAAACTAGTTCTTTGTGTTGTAAACCGTGAACTTTGTTTTCGACAATATTTATGTGCCCATTTTGTCTACGCTGGTGAAGTTTATTTTAGATAAATAGGTACGGCCATCTACAGCCGTCAAAGTTTTTGTTCTGAATTGCCGGTTTCATAGTATATATAGAACTCTTTGTTAAAATTTGAGATAAGTAAACCTATAGCTTTACTTCGACTTTGTCTAATATGGCTTTACCTTGAACACATTGATTGCCAAATAAATTATAAAAAATCTAAACTATAAGCATGGAGAGACAATACGTACGTAATTTTGGTTATTCTTACGGTTAAAAATAACCTTACCCTAAGTAATATTATTAGTGGGTATATGTCTGACATATTTATAGGTATACTAGGTTCTATACGTGGTAGAGCCATGATGCAGTTATATTAGTAGTATAGTTGTCGCACGAATGGGTCGGCTCGGCCGGAGAAGAAGCACGCTCCCACAGAATAGCAGCGTAAAATAGTATCTTAATGCTGCTGTGTTTCGTATGATGGGTGTAGAGAACCGGAGACTCTTTCTACAGGAAAAGAGGCATAGTCCTCACGGGTGACAACGCATCTATGTACATTCTGATTCGTAATCGAGGATAGACGCAGATGTCTATGGGCCACAGCAACCACATACCAATAGGTGGACTGTACGCTGGTTTGTCACCCTATCCTATAAAAAAATACTAATTAGGCAAAACGTTTTTTCAAATGTTTATTCTACACTTTGATCGTCTTAAATAGTTAACAACAACAAAATATACAATGTTATATTGATATAGTTACAACAACGACAATAACAGATCAGTTTTTGAACACAAGCCAGCAATCTTGTTCATGAGACCATCTATTGTATGACAGTGTCTACGTATTATAAAAATAAAGTATGTAAGCATAAACACAAAAAATTATTTCGCATCAAACGAAATAATATTCAATTTACCACAAAAGGCAAAGGCATCTTTAGTTTAAATCCGAATAACAACATAAGCAAATATTTTTATGGTCTCAATTAACAAGAAAAGCTGCATTTTAATAGATCTGTAAGTATTTTTGAAATGATGATATAAGTTAGTGGATATGCATAACGTCGATAGGGGGCCATAAAAGTTTTGAGATTAAAGTATAAAAACAAATATTTTGTCTATATGCGTGATCAGTATTTAAAAATTGAAAAGTTGAGTCATTAAATTTTAATTACAAGAACCATCGATATATATGTAATACGCACTAGATTTCGCACTCCGAAGACTCACTTTGTTCAACTGAACTGTACTGCAATCCCTACAACTTACTTTAGTGTCGTTTTAATGTGGCTTCGATATTTGCGGAGCGGCGCTACTAATACGAAAATTCAAATCAAAGTTTGAACCTGGACGTAAATTACAATTCAGTAGTCAAGTTGCTAAAATTATTTGTTGTTCAAGTGAAAAAATTGGTTACAATATCGTAATACCACAATAAAATTAAATATTCTTTCATTTAAATGCTACGCTATTTACAATCATAGACCAAAAGATGCAAATGTTCCATTACAAAACCGATATATATGTTTTATTCCTTACGTTTTTATATTTTACAGCTAACTTTTAAAATATTCAAAAAACATAATTGTGATATAATATTATGTAAAATTATATTGAATTGACAGATTTCATAGAGCGAAAGTTAAATAATTATGAAAATATAAAGTAATGTTTCTTTCTGAAATATTAGTTGTATTATATATTAACCAAATAGAAATGAATAAACCAAACTACGAATATTTCTGAAAATAAAAGGATTACAAATTGTGAAATATACAAAAAATTATAATTATATAATTTATAAAGAAAAACTAGAAAATGGAAAACTTTTATTTGTAACGCAACTTTTTGCATAAAGTGACACTGGTGACCGGTAAATTATTAGCCCTTATTTATACAAAGATCACACAACTAAGACTATGGTTTGAAAACAGTAAAAATACTTACAGATCCCGTTATATTTTATACCTCACATTATTATATTAACAGACGAAAAAGCGGTTTATATGTATTTATGAAGCGAATAAATTGCTTTGTTAGACAACCTTTTATTTTTATATTCGATTTAACACGAATATCGTCAATATCAACTTGGTCAATTTCGATAATGGTCACCTTGATATACGCAGATTGGATTATTTGTAACAATTTTTATAAAAGTCGGCATGAATTCTAAAACCTGGACGCTGGTAGTAAAAGTTTTTTTGCGCAGAACTATTTAAACTTATTAAACGTTATTATATTCAAATACGTTAATTATAAACAGCAATCACTGACTATCGAACGAACAACGAAACCAATAGGGTCTCCTATATTTCGATACACTTAATCTTTTATCATAAACTCACTTTGAGTATGACAGATTTTATGGCGGGGGAAATTAAATTGTTAGGAAAACGTAAGAGTTGATTTTTCTCTCCGAATATAAGTTATATTTTATATCAATTATATTTGAAATGGATAAGCCAAAATACGGGTATTCCTAAAAGTATAGGAATTAAAGACAGTTAAAATGTGCAAAAAAAAAATAGAAAGTCTGAGGCATTTTTTGTGTATTTATATAGTCTAGAAACCGATAAACTTTTATTTAAAACGCATCTTTTGAAATAAAATTACGTTGGTTAAAAAACAACTTTATCTTAGTTTCAAACAGCGATATCTAGTGAGCGGAAGGTTATTAGCCTTATTGCTTAGTGTGATTACTGTTTAGTTTTCGATCAACCGTACCAACTAGATAACGGGTCACATACAAAATCATAGCTAAATACTGTCCGCATGAATATAAACTATGAAAAGACATACATTAAATAACTTAAGTTATAACAAATAATGTTCTTTTTCGCGTTATTGCCTTGCGAGCTACACTCTCACGTGCAAGAGCTCACGTCTCATGTGCGCTCTTATTTACTGAGATGGATTTCTTGCGCCGACCCGACATCTAGTTGGTATTGTTGATCGAAGTGTTTAGTGTTCGGACCAGGACTAAAATAGTTACAGCGCAATCTCCAAGAAGTAAATGTCAGGTCTCAAATTTCGTACCGACTGTTGCACTTATGCACTATCAGTTCCAAAATTTATTGTTGTACATGACGTTAAATGACTACAAATTCACACACAGCTCTAAAAATTTGAAATGTCCATGGAATAAAATTATTAGCAGAAAACACGAACAAATTTATTACAAAACGTTTACGTAAATTTGTACTATGAAAACGTATATAAACATTAAATGCAATATTCTAGAATCCGTGTAATTATGGCTCAGTTCATTTTTTTTAAGAAAGCCAAAGTAAACGACTCGATTCTGCTTATGCAGTTTCTATATATCAATAAAATAATCATATTAAAAAATTAACAACTCGCTTTCAATCTTATTATTTTTCTACTACTGGCATGGAAAATATTCATTTATAAAACTTGGCTTGAAGTGAATAACGAACATGAAGATTAAATAAACATTTGCTTGTAAATGAATTATATCAGTTATATATAAATAATAATTATTATTCATAGTATCTATATGCCTTTTTAAAAGCTTGCTAAAATAATTAAAAATCTTGTCTGAATAAGTGGTGTGATATATACTTAATAAAATGGTAACTCTGAGAATAGCAATTATCAATATCTAATAGTGTTGCGGTATACGCAATATAAATGAATGTTTTTAAACAGTATACAAAAATAAGGAGGTCCTAAAAACTACATTTTTGTCTAATCAAAATTTATAATAACCTATGTATTTAATTAAGTCATGGGTCCAATATTTTGGCATCGAGACAAAATTATGTCGTAAATTTTTAACAAGCTGCCAGAAATTTTTTTAATTAGTCTATTTACTTACACTGGAAGTAAATAAAAATACAAGCATTCACTTATTACATTATCTTGATTTCACATTAAAATGCATTTTGCGTACAAATTGAAATAAAAACCTGAGCCACTTACAAACAGTCAAGTATTGTTTCTTTGCATTCCTAATGGAAGCGCCAACAAATTATTTCCGTTATAAATGGTAAACAGTAATTATTGTTTATCTAAAGGCTAGCGCCAAAACTTTTTATAAACCAGACTTAAAGCGATCGGTTATATAAGCTTAATCATTTATAATCTTTGTCTACTTTTTCTTTTAAGTGCAACTATATCACCCACCATTTAAGCAGCGTCCGAAATAAAAAAATATAGCATTATTGTACTTGCAAATGCACTGACATAAATAATTTTATAAATATACCTTTATATATAAGGCTGCAAAATAGAATACCCAAAAAAACCAACGGTAATCCTTAAAACATATAAAAATAAGTCAATAAGTTACGATGTATATACTTAAGAAACTTTATAACAAAAGTAGAATTCAACTATATACACTTAACAATATACTAAATATACTTAAAGTTACCGTTAATTTTTACAATTTGTATTATTTAAAAGCGTTTAAATATCTAATGCGACCGTGAGGTGTAACTGAACCCTTCACCTATAAGTGCAAGGCTAAGTTAGTGATGTTGCTATATTCGGCGGTACGGTTAATAGGATCACAGTTAACACAGAAAAATAATAAACAATTAAAAAAAATTACCTCGCGTATGTAACTTTGCATTAAAACTTACATTAATTGCAACCTAAAACAAATTTTAAGTTTGATGGTGAACCTTCTTGATCACATTTTTTTTTTTAATTAAACCTTTCCCTGTGCAATGAATCATATATTAACAATTCGATTGTTTAACTATTGCGTCTGTTTCGCGGACAGGGAACCTGTTAATAAACGCTATAATCCCATTAACCGTACCGCAAGCCTTTCACCATTCATACCAGCAAGTTTTGACTTACCACTTCACTGGTGAGGCAATTAATGGTGGTAGGTGGAGCGACGCGCGCGGGGGGCGGTGGTGCGCGTGGTGACCGACGCCCGTCGTTTGGAGTAGCACCACGGGCAGGGGTTATGGGGTAGCCTGGATATATGATATTAAAATACCAAAATTAACTTCATCATCAGCAATCTTTACCATCGCCCGTAAATTCCACAGCTGGATATGGGTCTAAATAATACTAGTTTTTACGGATTTTATCGCGTGTATTTAACTATAAATACCCGACGTTTCGAGCGATTTACAGTACTCATGGTCACGGGGGGAACGAGATATGCAACGTCCAGATGTCATAATTAACCGCGGTTACCATAGATTAAAATTTAAAGTTTGTTCCGATCTTACTTATGGTATCTTAAAGTCTTGCAGTTGTATGTATGGGTTGGGATTTAATTTTATTTATTATAGGATCCCAAGCGGATGGTAGCACCCAGTCATCTTCTCTATTGAAATTAGGATGTTTTTTTTATTACAATCGCGTCGCGAATCATCCTTGGAAGGAATCGGTGTTCTCTAGCGAGGATTTGTGGTCTATCAAATCTGATGTAGTGACGGGGGCGATCCTGTACGTGTTCACAGACTGCAGACTTCAGATGGTAACCGCGGTTAACAATGACATCTGGACGTTGAACATCTCAGCCCCGTGACCATGGGTGCTGTAAAGCGCTCGAAACGTCAGGTATTTATAGTTAAATACACGCGATAAAATCCGTAAAAACTAGTATTATTTAAATATGTAGTGTTCGCGTAAATATAAGAAATCATTATGGATATGGGTCTGTTTTTTCTTCTTCTATAGGATATGGTGACAAACGAGCACATAGTCCACCTGATTGTAAGTGGTTGCTGCGGTCCATAGACATCTATCCACGATTACAAATCAAAATGCAAATGCGTCACCAGTGAGGACTAAGATGGAATGCCTCGTTTCCAGTAAAAAGGGTTTCCGGTTCTCTACACTCACCATACGAATCACAGCAGCATTAAGCTACTATTTTACGCTGGTGTTCTGTGAGAGCGTGGTCCTTCCCCGGTCGAGCCGACCCATTCGTGCTACAACTATAATACTAATTTAATTGCAGCTTGGCTATACTACGTATAAAACGTCTGTACCGTTGTAAAGAGGATTGGCAATCAAAGTACCAGATTCTGAGTCTGGTTATTGTTTAAGGTTTGGCGTAAACGAAATAGTTATACCGTCATGTATTGCAAATTATGAAACCTTTCAGGCGTTTCCCTTAGCCACCTCTTTTGACACCCATGGAACGAGAAAGGGAATATATTGTCTTAAACAATAAAAAAAAAAGTATTTTCACAATACGGAGGTTGTTAGCTGTATAAGAATAAGTATCTTTCTTAGTTGGGGAAGTATCTACTCATAATGGTCCGTCGGTAGGGTTATTATAACGCACACAAAAAAAATATTTATAAAAGCCTCGGAAAGAAAAACGGTTTGCACACGATATTTCCTGTTTTCAAAAAAAAGTTTCATAAGTCATTCTTAACAAATATTATTAGTAAAATACCAAACACACACTACTGGATAAAAGCCTTTTGTAAAAACGCGTCGTGTCATACATAACTTAAAAAACGACACTAGACAGGAAATACAATATCTTACAATAGGTTATATTTTTGAATAATATAAATTTACACTAAATAATTACTTTGAAGTAAAATATAGGTACTAGAATATACATTAAATGGGTAAGTTATTATTTATATATATTATGATAAGTGACTTCAATAATAAGTATATTAAAAAAATACATTACCTTGTTCACTACTACTAGACTCTGTAAAGCTTGGCGTGCCTTCTGTCCAAGTAGGCGTAGATCCTTCCACTGACGCTGGTGGTGTCCAACATACGCTGTAAAACATTAATTGTAATTATATGTAATTATACACTTTATTAGGCTTAAAATTATTTCAATTTGAAAGTTGATACCTTGGTATTTAAATCTTAGTCTGAGCTGAATTTCTCCCTTTAAATACAACATAATTCAAGAATATTCATTTTGTAAGCTAGCTTTGAAGAGCAAATGCATTTTTATTAATTTTCCTGTGGAATTACAACTTAGAATTCTTCGATCCTCTTTTTTTATAATAATTCTCAAATAATCAACGAGCCGTTGTATAATCAATAAGCCGTTGCAGTTAGCTCGTTGTAAATTTTGCACTTTAAAGTTACAGTGCGCTAGAAATTTTGTATTAATCGAGCAATACGAGTTGGATCCCCGTCGGCACCTATCAAATTATTGATTGCAGTTTTTAGTACTGATTTATACGTGTTTGGTGGTGAAATAAAATATCGTGAAGGTCGCCTGTCTCCCAATATTTCGAGAGCACGTTAATTTTGCCAACACGCACTGGAGCCACTATGCGGAATAATTGCAATAAGAAGAGGTATGTCACCAGCAGTGGGACATATACTGGATAATTTTTTTACCGTCTGGAAAAAATAGGGTGTAATTGGTGAACGGAACAGAAGCCTATGGCACGGATATTTTACAATTGTTATTTTATTTTACATTAACGTATTATGAAAATGATCTATCAATAAATACTACTAATTTAGGTATTTTTATACTATTGTGGTCACCTCGTTTTTTGGCTTTTTTTAAATCTTCATTATTACGGCGGATTTACGAAAATAACTAAAAGAATAAAAAACAATGAAAACGTATCATTTAAATGTTCATGAAAATGGACTCATTCACGTATAATTGTTGATATTTTTTTTAAATAATCGAATGAAGTTGTTATATTTTTTTTCTTAATCTACACAACAAAACGAACATTTAAAAAAAGAAACATTGAAAAATGTTTGTTCATTAATTTTTTATTTTGTTTTTTATTGAGTGTAAACATCGAGCGATGCGAGCTCGGGACTTAGGACATCCCGACTCGGACAGGTTAGGTTAGAAGGATATTAATATAAATTATTTAATTTCGATATTAAAAATAACAAAATTTTAAATAAATCAACTAAAAACGAAGAAAACATGTAGTACGTACCTAATTAGTATCAGCCATGGGCTTTTATTCAGTTCATCTGTTTCATCCGATTTTTTTCCAGACGGTAAAAAAATCATCCAGTATAGGCATTGAAGTAATATGTACTTACGTACTAGAACAACTATTTCAAACAAAAAATGTGCGCTACTCTGTGTTCGCGCAGTTGGTTTTTTTATCATAGAATAAACATAGGTAGAATGATCAGTAGGTAATACTGTTAAATAGGTAAATTATATCGCAAACAATTTTTAAAATTTTGTCATTTATTTTCCATATTATATTTGCTTATTTAATATAATATTACATAACATTATATAGCAATTACATTTTAATGATATTTTTACCTCAATATTTTAAAAGGTATCTATCTCAAATATAAAAAAATATATTTATTTAAATAAGAATAAGAGTCGTTCATAAATACTGGGCACGCGAGAGTTAAAAATTGACGAATTTATTCCACCGTGACTTTGGTGTGGAAACCTAAAAACAAAATATAAGAATAATTAGCAGATTTAAATATAAAAAAATTTGGCCTAATTATGATAGCTCAGATATGTTTCTACAAAAAAAATATGTGTATAATAATATATTCGTCCTATACTTTCCCGTAAGTACCCACAGAAATGTCGCATCTGAACAAATTAATTACATAATCTATATATTATCTATATATCCTATACCTTTATACGAGCAATTCTTATATACAGAATGGGTCCCACATATATGCAATGAATGAAACCACAAGTAATACTAGTCCGTAGAAGTGTAGAAAAATTAAATATTAAATTAAAACCCGTAAAATAAAAAAGTGAAATTTGTTAAAAGTGAACACTCTGTTTAGACAACGTACCTTGACCCCTTGGAAGAGTGACAACGTTGCACGCGGGTGGCACGCCGACAAAAGACACCGCTGTCGATATGTCGCAATACCAATAGTTTGCACTGCGTGGCAACGTCGCTTTTTAATGTTCAAGGATTCATTCAAGTTCATTGAATCATTGACTTAGTGACCCAATTCTATAGAGTGTTCAAATTTGCTTAAAATTAAAACTCTACTTTTTGACCTAATTACTGGACCGATTACGTTCATTGTATATGGTTTCATTTATTGCATATATGTGGGACCCATTCTGTATATATATATATATATATATATATATATATATATATATATATATATATATATAATCGGAATCTCGGAAACGGCTCCAACGATTTTCATAAAATTTAGTGTCCAGAGAGTTTCGGGGGCAATAAATCGATCTAGGGATTTATTTTTAGAAATTTTTTTTTGTCCGTGTTTTCATGCAATGAAAAACAGCTACAATATAAGAAGGTAAATTTTGACACCGTTATAATGATCGTAATAGCTCAATTAGATATAGAGCGGTCGCGAAATCGTAATGCCTGGGTTCGCGTCCTGTCTCCGGTTCGATTTTATTTCCTTTTTTTTTCAAGTTACCTTCTTTTGTGAGAAAATCTATTATTTCGAACCTTTTTCTAGTATTTTTAAAAATACGAAAATTTTAATTAAACTTGCACTCATGATTTCTTATTCAAATAACCAGTTCCCTTTTTCTATTATGTCAATAAGATCAAAAAATATTATTCATCAGTATGTAATTTGTATTTAAATGTAATTTCAAAAAAAAAAACCGGTCATCCGGGTACTTAATTTCATAATATATATATTACGTGACACGAGATGGCGTCTTAGGAACAATTTGTTTTATTACTAATTAATAATACTTTTTTATCGACATTTCTTGAATTATTTGTGCAATATCTAAGTACGCACGACGGCATATTATCACGAGATTTTTTTAAATCAAGACAACACGTGTCAACTCTACAAGCGCCTAGGGAGTGACTGATGAAAGTGCGGTGAATGCACCGCAGTTGAATGGAACATAGTAGCTGAATGCAGTGTCGCCTCTAGTACGTAGTAATAGCTCTAGTAATAGCTCAATGAGTATAGGCTGTAATTTTACCACTTTTAACATTCATTTTATTGTGGGTATGGACGGGCTTATGGACGAAGCCTTAAGGCGAAACCGATATATTTCATAAAAATAAAATGCATGATTATGTCAATCCCATAATCATACATATAAATAAAATTGAAGTGTCTGACTGTTACATCGAAATACCTACCTTATATTGAGCTGAAGGGTTTTTTTTATAAGATAAGGGTTACAAACGAGCGCACAGTCCACCTGATGGTTAGTGGTTGCTGTGGCCCATAGACATCAACATATATCCTAGTTTGCGAATCAAAATGCAAATTCGTTGTCACCGGCGAGGACTAAGATGGAATGCCCCATTTCCAGTAAAAAGGGTCTCCGGTTCTCTACACTCACTATACGAAACATTTGGATAACATTAACACATAAATAACATTTTTTGTCTATCTGGGCTTATCTTCGGAATGATCGAGAGACAGCAGTCAAGAATGATTTAAGTTATATTTTATCAGAAAAACTTTTTTTTATATAGGAGAGGGGCAAACTAGCATACGGCTCACCTGATGGTAGATGATCACCGCCGCCCATGAACAACTGCAACACCAAGGGAATAGCAGATGTGTTGCCGGCGTTTTAAAAAGGAATAGACTCTTTTCTTGAAAGTCCCTAAGTCTAAGTCGTATCGGTCCGGAAAACTCTGGTGCTAATTGATTCCACAAAGAAGTTGTGCACGGAAGAAAACTTCTTTTAAATCGCACAATGATGGACTGCCAGTCATCCAGATGTATGAATGGTATCGCGAGTTTTGTCGCGATGTGCAATGGTGAAATTGTGCGGCTGGAATTAGTTCGAACAATTTCTCAGAGCACTCCCCGTGGTAGATGCGATAAAATACGCAAAGAGATTCAACATCTCTTCGCAGTGCCAGTGAGTCAAACCGCTCTGAAAGAGCTCGGTCGCCGACGATCCGAACTGCTCTGCGCTGGATGCGAAGGAGCTGGCACTGAGGAGCCCCAGCTCAGAGATGAGAACAGTATTCCATGCGCGGCCGAACCTGCGCCTTGTAAAGGTACAGGCGGTGAGCCGGCATGAAATACTGTCCCACTCCGCTGAGCACGCCAAGTTTTTAGGGGAGCGCCTTGAAACTGAGGAGATACGACGAAGGAGTTCTTTTTAGCGATAAACGTGCAAGCTTGTGTCTTCTGGGGATTAAACTGGACTAGATTTAGTCGCCCCTAGTGCGAGATTTTGTTCAACAAAGTCTCGACTTCAGACACAAGTTTGTCCCGGTACTCGGCGACGTTTTCCCGAGAATATATGGTATTTTACTATCTTAAATTTAAATAAGGCCATACTAAAAGATCCTATATAAACGAAGCCGGGGCAGGTAACTAGTAACAAATTAAATTATTAAAGTTTCTACGTGGTAGAGCCTTGCTGCAGCTATATTATGGTTGTAGCACTAATGGGTCGGCTCGACCGGGGAAGGACCACGCTCTCACACATTAGCACTCTCGTACGGTGAGTGTAAAAAACAGTAGATCCGTTTTACTGGAATCGAGTCATTCCATCTTAGTCCTTAGGGGTGACAACGCATCTGGATTTTGATTCGAAGTTAAATATAGATATCTATGGGCCACAGTATTTCCTTACCATCACATGGACTGTGTGCTCGTTTGTCACCCTTGTTCTACAAAAGAAAGTGTTTCAGTCATATCTTACCTAGCCTCGTTACTCCTCGCGCTACTTAACGCGGCCGGCGTCAATGCTAATGATGATGCCGAAGAAGTCGTCACGACGCTAGCTGCACTAGAAGCGCCTCGTTTTCGTCCCGAAGCGCTCGATGACGTGGTAGACGATGAGTTGGTCCGACTGGTTCTCGCAGGCGGAGCTTCCTCGAAGGGAGGCGGCGGCGTTGAACAGCAAGATAACGGCGCCGTGACTGATGAAACACTAGCGTTACTACACGATCCTACTATAGCTATTTCGTTACACTAGCTATTACTGCAGGCGCGTGGGGAAGGACATGTCAGTCGATACTACAGTGGTAAATGAAAAAAGTGACTTTCAATAAGTATTGTTATAATCTACATTGAATAAAAAAGTTTCTGTTTCTGTTACTAAAATACACAATTCCACAAAAATTTACGATATTTCGGTTTAAGTAATTTAATGAAATTAATTTTAAATTTAATAAATAAGATAAAGAGACACTAATAAACTGATAAAACATTTAATTAGTTACTAATTCTACTTTAGCAATATACAATATATATAAATAACGAATACATTAAATAGATGTTTTTTTTTTTAAATATTTATGAATAAAATGCGCACATACTAAAGGACTTAATCATATCCAAATATAAAGAAATAATATTCATAGATTATTACATGCATATCACATCACAAATAATGGGATAGGACGAGTACAATAGTATTACACATATAAACTAAAAAAACACAACTAGCAAATAAATGTTGATAGAAATGTTTGCAATGAATTAAATATATCACGAAATACCATGCACACAGTTTATAACTTTCAGTTTCCTTCTTATTTATTTTCCCTCTTATAGCAATTCAAGGAGCTTTCAACTACGTTTGATTGAATATTCTAAAAGGCACACTTGGTTTTGACTCAAATTTAATTTTATATTAATGTCATATACATAATATATTTTTACTATACATATTCCTCTACGTCTTTAGTCATTCGCAAAATGTTATTCTTTTCAGATTTTGTTTTAAAATTCTCTTTGACTTTCTGACCAGACAATCTGGGAGGTATTTTAGTTTCTGGTACTGGTACCACAGTGAATTTTTTTATTTTGTCGTGCACGTTGCCACTCGTCCATTTCGGTACCATAGGTTTCACGTCAGTAATGTGAGGTGAGTACGGTCGTTTATGCATTGGAATCGTCCTTTCATGAGTATTTTGACTCGACTCAAAAAATTTCTTAGTTTCACTGACTTTAACCCGACGTTTAACGGTTGGTGGTCTACGGCGTGACCTTGAAGCCTCTAGTGAAGTAATTGAACTTCGACAAGAACTATTTTCAGAATCCGTTTGCATTTGCCTTATATGTTTTTGGAACATATCTATTTTCGATTGCGCTTTCTTGTGGCAAACATCAATCTTACTCTGTCCTATTGAATGTTCTTCGCTGTAAGTCTTTATTTCAATTTTAGGTTTTATTTTCTTCGGTTCCTTATCGCGAATTTTATCTTTTCTTGACTGATTAAAATTAAATTTCTTAGATAAACCAGATATCAAACCTGGTTTAACGAAACTTTTATTAATACTCTCCTCTTTATCAGGACTTTTGGGCAGTTCTTTGTGTATTTGTAATGGCATGTTTGGTGTTTTTGGTGTAATAGTTAGGTCAGGAGATTGAGATCGTATACTCTGCGTATCCATAGAAACGCGAGCTTTTATTTGTTTCCTTTTTTGCCTATTGATAAACTGTAGCGGACTTTTGCAAGGTTTTATCTTAGGTTTATCATCATCACTTTCATCGCCGTAATCTTTAACCTCTACTGCTACAATAGTTTCCTCTTCGCTCGATTCGGTGAATGATACATCATCAAAATCGCCTGAATCTAAATGTTCTCTAACGATCTTATCAACATTAAACTTAGCCATCATTGTCGTTTGCGCTATCAAACCTTTGCTTGGGTTAGACCTTTCAGTAATACTATCTGCATCTTCAACGTAGTTTAAAAACATGTTAGGCGCTACTACTTTTGGTACTTTATTAGAATAATTTAACACAGGTTTTGGAACATGGCATGCACTAGAGTCTTTAAATTTGAGATCATGCCCAGAAAAGCCAAAACGATCATCGCTACTTGCAAAAGGTTTCCGTTTGGTTATATCATTGACTGATATGTTTAAAGTGTGATAATCACCTTTAGTATCATGGCTGGAAGTTTGAGAGTGTCCTCCACCCCTCTTAACTTTCGGAGATCCTCTAGGTGGAACAGGAGGAGGGACTCTCTGCTTTTGAGATCCTTTCAAAACTGCCGGGAAAGCGACGTCTGGCTCTGACGGTGTAGTCCTAGAAGGCACTTGAGTAACTTTCGCCGCTGTCGAAACTGGTGATGTCGCTGATGTAGGCGTAATATGTGCTGTGACATCAGACAGAGAGACTAAAGGGGCACAAAAACACTCGAGTATTTGTATAGGTTTATTTCAATATCAATAAAATTGTATAAACAGATTTGGCACGATTCAAGGAAAATATTAACGAAGTAGATATAACAAATAAAATATTTGTGTTAAAAATGGAAGCGTTATTAGTTACGATAGTAGATTGAAATTAAATTATATATCCAAAATAGCATGTTTGTATTTATATTTTTTAGATGGAGCTTGACCGTCAACGCATCGTATTTATTATTGGTGCATTATTGAGATTAGTGATTTGAGATAGACAAAATAAACAGCATGCAGAGTTGTAGGAGTGAGGTTAAAGTAAAACGATACCCAATAAGTAAAAGATCCGATAGGTCAATAGCAGCATGAAAAAAAAATTTATGACATTAAGGTTAAAGTTGTTATCCATATCCTATAAAACATACGTAAATTTTTAATTCATGATTAAATCATAGTAGAATTTACAATATATTTTTTAACACTTGTACTCACTACCGGGTGCACTGCACCTAGTATATCAGACTTATTCCAAAACTGTTTTATTAACGAAAATGGTTACTTTCTAATAAGGATTCAATATGTGTAAAGAAAAATATAATTGAATCCAATACTAATATTTGTTTTTACTTTTGTAAATAAAAGCTCTTACAAAAATATACTAAATTTCTCCATAGTTTTGTGACTTGTTATTTCATACGAAATCTTCTATATTATCGTACACAATTACGTACTTATTTATACGAAATAGCGATCAACCATCGTAGAAATATTTAGAAAAAAAATAACAAGAATACAATATCATCTTTGAAGTAGAATCACATTTTCCAACATTCTATTGATATTTTTTATATTATCTGATTACCAACGTTATTTTCAGTGCTAAACTATCGTCGAAAGGTACTAAGAGCGGCAACGTTGGAAACGTCTAATTTTAATAGTTATTAAGCTAAATATTGTGGCCCCATTAGCGACTCGTTCAAATCAAATCAAATTATTTATGTATATTTATTTGAAATAAAATTTTGCATGTATAAGTTAAGATATAAATTGTCTTAAAAGAAGGTTAAACTAACTTTTTAAACCGGTATGGTAAAACTTTGTTGCATTCCCTAGGGAAGGCCTTGTTTGACTTGTGATGGATTACGACGATGATCACGGTAAAGCTTTATTTCAAACGCAATTATATTGCAAGGCAATTATAAAGAGCTTTAATATGCTAGTCTAGGAGGAATTGGCGCAAGAGTACCGAATACTATACGATCGCAATTTTTTATGCGATTCTCTTCAAATTGTCCTCGTGATTATATAAATGCAATGCATAAATCGGTTTAAACAATATGACACCAAGTTGCCCCATGGCAACATACTTTACTTACTCCCGTAATTGATTACGAATTCGATTTTCTTAAATTGACATTGTTTCAAATCTAAATTTAAAATCTTACTCCCCAACAGTTTGAATCGAGAAACACGATCGAGTTACGATTAAGCGTTATAAGCGCCTTTAGGCACATCCGAATATTTTTATACATTTTAAAAATTCGCTTCTTAATTATTTTTACTACATAAGTAGAACAAATTGAATGAAAAAAAGCATTTTCGTCGCTTGCTATTACAAGTGCCGATATAGCGATTTTCGTTCAAATAATTAAAACTTGAACCACAATTCGATCGCGCGCTTACTACAGAGTATTATAATTACGTAGA
Organism: Parnassius smintheus behrii; assembly: GCA_036936625.1. Classification (NCBI taxonomy): domain Eukaryota; kingdom Metazoa; phylum Arthropoda; class Insecta; order Lepidoptera; family Papilionidae; genus Parnassius; species Parnassius smintheus. The sequence continues at coordinate 11,620,821 of JAUPFT010000024.1, forward strand.
ATTCGATTAATATTGGATTGATTTAGAGCTCGATTCTGTTAGGTACTATCGAAGATTTTACGTGAGCCACACTCACACCTACTTCTATTTTACCAGCGTAAAATAGAAGTTTAATGCTGCTGTGTTTCGTACAGTGACTGAAGAGATCCGGAGACACTTTTCAATGAAAACGAAGCATTCCATCTTAATCCTCGGACGTAGCAACGCATCTGTATTTGGATTGTTAATCGAAGAAATATCAATGGACCATATATGATCCACTTACCATCAAGGTGGACTGTGTGCTCGATGGTGACTCTTATCCTGTAGAAAAATCCAGAGGTCAAGGTATTCGTGTCTACAGGTTAAAATAGACTTGAACCTAATTTCAGTCTCACCTGCTTTAACTCCGACGCCGCCACTCGAACTTGCCGCGCCTAATCCGTTACGACAGCGTGCAAATATTAAAATGTTATATTCGTAGAACTAATATAGTGTTTATAACATAATATTGTTATTGCCCATATATTAAGTTGTTTCATTCCATTTTAGAAAACGTTGAAATTTGTTTGCAATCAGTATATAATCCGATGCAACAACAGTTATCAATAAAAATTAATGAAATAAAAACTGTTTTATTATTAATTAATTAAAGTTAAACTTGAAAAGCCAAATAAGAAGCTGAAGAGTTTTCGAATAAAACAACCGAATAAATTTTAAATCTCATTTATTTCAACATAAATAAATAATGGTCATAATCTTGTAGGCGTGTAAACATACCTCGATATAAAACAAGTTACCAGCACTGCCAACATTTATACAGATAGTAAAGCACGATCGAAAATAACTAAAGTAAATTATTATATATCACGGCTCAGAATACACAAACTCGAAAACATCATCTTTGCCTCACATCATACGTTTCACGAATATTTGGTATTTATCATTATATACAAATTCGACTTATGTCTTTTGTCACACTGGTCTTGAACATTACATACGTGCACACTTATACGCTAACTTGGTTGACATCAAAATTAAGGAGCTGATGAACAAAACGGTATAAATACATGAAATTAAATTTTACAGGAGCAGTAAAAAACTGAATGACCTACATTTTTTTAAATATTAGCAATGCTATCAACATCACTAATATTCCGTTTAACCACTCCTGGTAAACTTAAAACGCTTGTTAGGAGTGGTTCACCACAGTAGTTGAAAGGTGGATTCGAACTTACGACTTTTTGAGTTCGCGGCCCGCACCTACAAATGTTATCCAAAAATTTGTATGAAAATTATTCCATTTTGAATGAAAACGCACTGGCTTATTCAAAATTGTTGAAATTTTATTGTAGTTATCTTCCTGACCCCTCGCGGGTTATGGAGACATCAATTAAAACAAAATCTCATGTACATATAAATTATCTTTTTATTTTTTCCCGCACGGTCACACTGTTATTGAACGCAACTCTGAAAAGAAAAACATTTTGACAGTTCTCAATTAATACTTTCGCTGCAAAATGGAGGAACAACACATGTGCCGAAATTTGTGGGCCGAACAAAGTAAGCTATCAATGAATATTATAAAAATCCTTAATGACTTTTCAATTACTATGTTTATTTTCTAAAGATTAGGGACTAATTAACTGAACTGTAACTGAGACTTATTTTTGATCTAATCTCTTTTTTATTAACTTCATAATCTTACGTTTTGATATCCTATCCGTTCGACATCAGTCGTACACTGAGTTTATTTATTATTTCGATGTCCTATATATATGTCATTCGTTGTAATTTATGTTTAATTTTTTTCAGTATTAGATTTAGTGAACGATTCAGAGTTCGATTTCTCGTCGGATGACTGCGAAGATAACTCCACATATAAAAGAAACAAGAATGGTAATCATTCAAGTTCATCTCATGACGAATACCTGTAACGTAGTCAAGGTGTTAAGCATAAGGCAGGGGGTTTATGCCTTGTTAAGGGCCAAAACTGCTTTGCAGATTTTTATAATTAGTTATCTTATATTATATAGATTAAATAAACGTTTAGTTAGTTGTTTGATCTAAGAATCCATATGTATGATCTCATTAAATTTGCTTAAAACCTAAGTTTTTATGTTTTGAGAGACTTAAGTACATAGCGTACTATTAGACTAATGATGATTCTTTTAAAATAAAATATGTTTCAGGGTTTTGTGATTTGTTTTAATTTACCTCAAAACAATTATACATAAGACGTTTAAATAATTAATTGACACCAAATGTTCTATAGGGACAACTAGAAAACCCAATAAACCACATCAAATATTTTTTATAATCATTTTTCCCTACATTTTAATACCATTTTAAATAAATCTACCATGTTTTATTAAATTCGGAAACATTTGATACCTCCAGGTGTTGGGAGGTTATACCGTTATGAGTGAAACCACGAACTTTGGCAATTTTAACTTATATTTAGGCCGCTCTGCTTGGGAATGAGTTGAGATTCGTATTTAGCAGGCCAAAAACCTCTGAATCAAAAAGTATTTTGACCAGAAGCGTAATTATACCGTACTGTTCGCCAGCTCCTCAATAATAGTCATTTTATAGTACATTGCATCGTATGTTTCATAAGGCATGGTAGCTCTTAATAAGATTTTTTTGGATACGCCGCAATGTATGCCACATGACTCATCTTGATGTCAACCAAGTAAGCGAATAGTCTTGCTGAGCCCGTGTATTCACCGTTTTTAAATAATAATAAACAAGGTAACCATTATAAATACTCACGTATGCTGCATAATGCTATTTATAGACAAGAGTAAGGATCTGTGCTCAAGGACACTGCATCAATATAAGAGGAGAGAGTTAGTAAAATCTCGATTTTTTCCTTAATTCCTCAATTTTTGCTTGTCCTAAGCCAGGATGAAAGTAAGAAGGGAAAGTTACATCACAGGTTCTGTGTACCTATTGTGTTTTATTGGAATGTAGTGTAGGTAGCTAGCGCGGGCGGTGATCTTTACAGTGATTACGTCACTCGGGCGCATAGGGTATCCATGAATTTACGGAAACTTTTGAAATTTTATGGAAGAAAATAGCGTTTTTTTTAAAAAAAATCATTGAATTTATGTTCAATAAGTGAAACCAAACCACTGGTTTCAAGGACAACGGTGTTTACACTAGCATCCTGTATATATATTGTTATTAATTTTCCACTGACATAAATAAATGGGTGCATATGGAATAAAATAATCTATAGGCACATACCCTATAATAGGTATTATATTTGGAATCTCGTTACAATATATTTGATACGTTTTATAAAATACAGTATAATTAAGTAATAGACGCCTCCATACATGATCACAGTATATCATACAATTGTTTAGAGGTAGCTTATTATCAATTTAACAGATTATATATTACTTTTACAAAGGAATTTCCTATAACATACACCATTCCAAACCACACCAGAAATTTTTCTTGAGATATGCGAACTTTTATGCTGTAATACATACAAATTCTATGCCTAAAACTTATAAAAACACAAATCAGTTGTGGTGGGTGGTACTGTGTGAAATAAAATTATTTCTTTTTACTATCTTCAATGCCGCTTTACTTCAGTTTTATTTCAGAATCAATAAATTAAATGTATACAATGCTAACTTCCACACTATTTGTGCATGTTAGCTTTTGTGACAAAAGGAATGTTATAAGAATTAATATATTATAACAGATAAACCAACATCACAACAACATAATTTAAACGATTGTAATTAAAAATAAACATATTTTATATATCTTTTATTGCATGATTAATATAAATTTAAGTAATACGTAACTTTGTTGAAAGTGATTTGACGGTTTCTAGGATTTGGAAGTTAAACTACTGATAAACTTCCAATAACAGAATAAGCCGCCGTATAAATTATTTCTGGTTAATAAAAATAACTTCTTTTTGTCAAATTCATTTGTAATCAATAAATTTAATTTGATTAATAAATAAAAATCGGATAGTTGACACCATCGTCAAAAATATTTAAAAAATATCTGAATTAGCTTTTTAGCAGTGTTTCGAAACAGCCTTTTTGAATAACTTCTTTTTGTCAAATTTATTTGTAATCAATAAATTTAATTTAAATAAATAACAAAAATTAGATATTCAACACTATCATTAAAAAAAAATTTAAAAAATCTGAATTAGTTTTTTTTAGTAGTGTTTCAAAACTCCCTATTCTGATTTAGATAAAATCGTTTGTCAAAATATACAAATATGTTAAATACTCGTTTATTTTATTACAACAAACTAATACGTCATTAACTCCTAGTCTCATCTCATACAGCTTATATACAAAACTAGCTCGAATGGCAGACGTTGTTTGCCATTTGTAGGTGGCGCGATAAGTTTCTAAATTATTTCCGACCTTTTTAGTGTAAAAATACAAGAACATCGTATCAACAAAGCAAATATAGTCTGCGAATATGATCTCAATAGGTCACAATTTACATGAACATTGACAGACGCACAAACGATTATATTTATTTACAAAACTTGATTACGAATTCATACAACGTCTTTTATTTCACATGAGTGTTATTACTGGGGGAGACTATGTACAGAAATATATTGTCAGCATCTGCTTATAACCTCTGAAAAGAACATACCATAAACCAAAACAATCACATAAACGGAAAATTCTATATAATTCTATGTAATAAACGGAACATTTAAGTCAATGAAAGGGTCACGCTTTCATTGACTTAAATGTTCAATAAATAGTATTTAGGTTATACGAACCTAACCACGTGTATCTAACAGAATAATTGTTACATAATCTGATTTAATGTTATTTTATTTGCTTCCTGTTTGCTAGATTTTATAAGCAAACAAAAAATATTTCACAGCGAGTTTAAAAAGACAATAAATATTTTTAAATGCATGTTTATCAAGTAAAAAGTTTACTTTTACTGCACCAAGTAACATATACAATGTTATATCGTCTAACATTTACAAGTGGACTTCAACGCAATTTTCCTTTTATTCACATCTACATACTTATCCTAATATACCGTCTCATCATTTCAATCTGCAGGAGGAACCACTATAATTGTGCTACCGCTGTCATTTCCGGAGTAAATGGCGGCCTTTTCCAGACTCCTCACATATACGACCTCTTTAACGAGCCTCTCTGGTTCCGAGTCTCTGATATGTTCGTCACCGTTCAGCTGGACTACGGACACGTGCTCTTTTGTCTGTGTTTCGTGGTCAGTTTTCATTGGAATTGGCGATTCCGTTCTGATATAGACAGTCTGCGTCGACCTCACTTTTCGGAACCTCATATCCTTCGGGAGCGTCGACGCGTCCCGGGTCTCGGTTCTTATTGGGGTGACACTCCTGGTCCTGTAACTGGAGTTCAGACTTTTCGGTAGCGTACTGGCATTCCTCTCAGTCGTTTCGGTAATTGTCGCTGGTGTACTCTCAGCTTTCACTAAGCCTATATCCATGAAGAATTTCTTAAATTTATCCACAAAAGTTGGGGATTTCGCTCTGTTAAAACTACTCGAAAGTCGTTCATTTGAATGCTCTTTCGAGCTGACTTCGTCTATTCGCTCTGGTATGTTCGACATGCTTTTGTGTTTCTCTAGAATATTCGACCGCTTCTTCCACTGTTTTTCGTCGTCGTCATCATCAATGAATGGTATATCTTGTAGGTTGTTTTCGTTTCTCGTATCGACCGCAGCGTCTTTTAATATTTTAATAACCGGGGCCAAGATGTTATTCGCATCAGCTACGTATATTTGTGGAACGCTCGTACTAGTGTTGTCAGTTTGGATGCCGCTGTCTGCCAAGCTACCGTTTATGTGCGAACTGCCCGCTCCGGTACTTAACACTTTTGTCAATTGATCAGATAAGGATTCCATTCTATCTTGAATCGAGGAACGGAACACATTGTCCGCGTACGAGGTTCCCGGTTCTCTGGCCATCAGATTCGATGTGTCGAAGTCGATGCGCCTTTGAAAAGTGCCTATTCGGTCTCGGTCGGGTATTTTTAATCTGTCAGATAGTACTGACGGGTATTCGGTTGGTATTTGAGGGAACTGGTGTCTCTGATTCCATGTTGATATGGTTGTGTCGGTAAAGTCACTCATGCTAGATCTTAGGGAAGATCTCGGCGACAATCGGGACGTTTGCCTCAGTAGTAGATCAGGGTTATAGTCCTTAATTGTTCTGCCGACGAGTTTCCGTCCTGCGTAACAGACGGCCAAGTTAAAAGGAACAATTAGTCTGCATTAGGACTTTTTTGATACATTTCAGTTTATTTCGTTTCACCCAACGGGCAATTCAGACCGTGCCGTTCCTGCTTTCGGAATTCACACTCACCAACACTTTAGAACATAGAAACTTCACCAATTTTTGCGTAGCGTTAAAAAACACTTATAACACGCAGAGCCAAAGAGGTGCAACTACAAATCCGAAATTAAAAATAATAAAACAAAAAATCGAAATAGAAAATAATTTAAAAAAAATCACAACAGCGTGAAGGTCACAAACACCGGAAGGGATTTAGGGTGGGGACAAAAATAAACTGAAATGTATAATAATAATAAATAGGTACTTAACATAAACTCGCATCCAGTAAATGTTAGGAATAGTTTAAGTTTCTAGCTACTCATAGGTTAAATAAAAATATACGACTATTTTGTTAATATTTTGACTACAGTATTAGTTTTAACTGAAATGAGCACCTGATGTATCGTGTACTTAGTAACTTGTTTTTAATTACCATGTTTATTGTTAACAATTGAAATCACGTACCTGGAGTATCGATCTCCTCTTGTGGCTTTACCGGCTTCGCGATGCTTTTTCTCTTCGATGGCGAATGTTTCAGGGCTAAAAACATATTAAAATGCTTTATACACGGTGATATACTTTATCGATTCACATAGAAAGTATTGTGGTGTTATTTAATTTTTTTTTCATTACAAAATAAATAATTTTAACGCGAACATCTTCTCTTAATCATCGTTATTTTTAAAACATTAATAACATCACAACAATTCTAAAATAAATAAAACTACAGAGTTAAGATTGTAAATACTAATGAATAAATTTTTTGTAAGCACTGTATCAAATCAGCTTGTCGTTAGGCGTTGCAAATAAAATTGAACTTTGTTTGTTTAGAAAGCTCGGTAAGAAATGAAAAATAAAAAATGAAAAAAGGTAAAAGAAAAGACATGCGTAAGAGAAGAAGAGAGTAGGTATGACACAATACTGGGTTGATTACTTTAAAAAGTTTAAATATTTTACATAAACTAAATATTTGTGTAATTAAACAGTATCCTTATTTTTAATTCTTTAGCGATAGAACTTATCAACGACTAATTTTGATTGATACCTAAAATCATAAACATTAAAGGAAGAACCAGACAGAAATATAATTTCTGTAGTAGTCCAGGATGAGGTCAATTAAAAATGGGTATAAACTCTAATCCAGGCTTCTAGCTGTCAAGAGAGGTTTAATAACTAAATTAAAATCAGGATGGTGCCACTGCATTCCAGCGTTATAGGAAAACTATAAAAACACGTAGAGTTGAAGAATGAAAACGTTTGAATTTTGTTTAACTAAGCTATCTCTGATTTTTTGATTAAGAAATATTGTCAATTCTATAATTATGAATTTGAAACAATACTTCTACAACATTCTAACGTTTTCTAACAGTAATAAATAACAAGAAGGATCCAATCAAGTTGTCGGACGAACACATTGTCATGCTTGCAACAGAGACAATCAATCTATCAACATAGGGACTTACTGAGACCTCCAGAGACGCGCGCGAGAATCCGATTACGGACAATTGTTTGAAAGAAAGAATAAAAAAACACAGATATTATTTTCAAATGGCAACATTGTTTCAAAATTAAGGGGGAAGAGGTGACGTGCATGACTTTTAAATACTTTCTCACTTAACGTCATGCTGGTAGCTTTATTGTGAAATTAAGAAAAACAGAATTGGAATAAAAATAACCATACGTAAATCTCTACATGCTTGATACAAAAAAAATACAAAAATTTGCTTCATTGAACTAAAAAAAAAACTCGCACATTTGTTAAACGTTAATAATCAACAACATAACATTCATCAACATAAAACTCCTACAAAAGAAAGGTTAGGGTGTTGGTGATTTAAAACGAATATACAGCGGTTTAACAAGCTAAGATAATGTAAAAATTGCGTGTAAATGATTGTAATGTAATGAATCTTATTGGTGTCGGTTTTCAACAACTCGACACAGCACAGACTGTATCGATTTTTTTTTTTAATTTTATTCGTTACAAAAAAATACAGTCGGTTGTTGTTTATACAACTTTCGCCAAACTGCAGGACCGTTTGTTGGCGAATAGATCACCCTCTTACATTTTATGTACCTACTGTAAATTTTATAATACTTAGAAGAACTATCTATCAATATATTATCATTTTCCTGAATTTCGACAAAGAGACCAATTTAACTACTAGAACAAGCACGGGGGTGTAATGGTGATGATTACAAGTTTTTAGATAAACACAGAATATGTATATAAATAGTACAAAGCCAAAAGTCGGTGCGAACAGCTAGCCCAGAGCTATGCATGTCTTGAACCAGCCAGTCTATCGACTTCCTGCTGTATGGCCAACCCGTTGCTACGAGCCTATTGACCAGTAGAGAATCCTAGATATGATCAGATCTTAAATGAACACTCGGTTTCGCGCAAGGTATAAGGGAATATTTCAAAATAACTTGCGTTGTTTTATTGAAAATATCTCTTTTTGCAATTTTTCTGCAAGAAGCTTTCTATAGTTTTTTTTTAATTTAATTTTAATGTCAAACGAAGGAATGAATAGAGCCTAAAAGAAACACGCGTAAAAAGTATAATATTACCACGAAAAAACAAACTAATTACACGACTTGAAATCCTATAACAAAGGAAACACCAACACCCGCCCCCCATCTACATACAAAGACGCACACAAAAGACATAAAAACAGCGCCATCGCGCGGCCCTACAGTACCTATGTAGCTCGTAACCAGGGTTCGGAACTTGCGGTGGTTGCCTTTGATCTCGGGCAGGTCCACTGGCCAACAATTGAGCTTTGTTATTTACGTTGCGAGGTGTTGTTAGTAAGCACACATAAATAAATGTATGTGGTAAAAATTTTTTGTTTACTTTAATTAACACGTTAGAAATTGAAATTTCAGCGTATTACACAACACTGAAATTCATAGTCAAGAAAAAGGGTTCCCATAGGGGACGATTCAGGACCTATGTGGCGAATTCAACTTTTAAACATTTTATAGAGAAAAGAAATCCCCATTTCAGGGGTTGATTGCTTTTGTCCGAATTCCGTTAACCATACAATCCTCTAGCTATAACCCTAACTATCATGAAACGTGCAATGGCAGAATTATGACAAAAAAGAAAACAACAAGTTGAGTCAATCGCCTATCTTTAACATCAATACTCGAGTAGTGACTTTACTAAAAACTGTTTTCTTCTGCAAGTAAAATAATGTTATTTTTGCTGACGGCAAATGTTTTATACAAATGGAATCAATAAAAATTGTCAAAGTATAGAAGTTTCACAGACAGCATGTTTTCTCATGCAATTATTTATTGTAAAAGTCAAGTTTGATTTAATAATCAACTTCTATCTTCTAGGTGATAATAGCATTATGGCTCCATGGTGCAGTGGCTAAGCATCGAGTAGCGATACTGAGGGCAGCCTGTTCGAATGCCGCACGGATCAAGTACTTTTATGACCTACAAATAATTGTTCCGAATGTGTTTATCCTTATGCAATTTATGTATGTAAACTGCCTCCACGCAACAAGAAAATGGTGTGTATGTGGGAGGAACGTTTTTTTTATTTTGAGTGTAAGATTTGATAATGGGGACTAGGCGTGTGTAACTCTTAACGGAACTGACTCACTGATTCGAATCACTGAAGTGTTTCAAAAGATTGGTTCAGTTACAATGTTTCAAATGCATCATTTGGATCTGGAACATTACTTTGCTCATTTAGTGCGACGCGTCTCGCTCGCGAGGCGACTGAGCCACAAGCGAGAGAGTGGGTAGTGAGCTCTCGAAATAATAACAATCTATACAAGTCAGAAAGAGATAACAAATGAGAAGTGTATAACTCAACTCGTACGGATTTTAGCTATAGTTATTCATGCACGTAAAAATGACCACTAAGGCGCTTACGTATCAAATACTATACGGTCGTCTTTTGCATATAATGTTTACATTAGCAAGCTGTCCTTTTCATTGATCCGGCACTAACTTGTCAAATTGTTTATGTTCGTTTGCGCCTGTTTACGAAAACATACTGAGTTCTGTTTAGGATTTCTTTGCGTATTGATTATTGTGACTTACTTTCTTCCTTTTCATCATAAATAATACGCCAGCTTGCCATAAATTAAGGACTAGCCACCAGTCCTAAGTATGGATAAAATATAAAGGAGGATCGATTTTATAAACAACCTTATTACCATAGATGTATGATTGGTCTCGCTGCGCTCGAGTCTAGTCGAGTCGAGGTCGAGTCGAGCGCAGCGAGACCAATCATTCATCTATGCTTATTACGGTACACAATAAATAACAATAACTAAATATATGATAAAATAACCTAAGCACTTATATCATTCAGCATTGTTGCCACGTAACATTTCACTGAATCAGTCAGTAATAAACGTCCGCGACGCAACTTAATGTATTCGTAACATTTGTATTTTATATCTTTTGAGTCGATGATCCAAATGAGCCAAATGAAACATATCAGTGCTTCGGAACATTTCAGTGATCGAGATGCAAATGTTCCAATCACAAAAATGATACACTTTGCCCACCTCCAATGGGGACTGGTTACACTGTTTTATTGACTATGAATTCCACTGTTAATCATTAATAAATTAAATGCATAATTTTAACAATATATTACCCAAAAAATGTTCGACTTAAAACCACAGAGTGCAATAAGTACATATTAGAAAAAAGGTAAAAAGCTTTTGAGAATGGTTATCACAACTTTACAGAAATTAGAACACATTGTAGTATTCATTGTATAAAACTACTTTTTACGAATTTGATAGAGCATAATTTAATTTGAAATCATGATGTTTCTCGAGTGTTTTACAACGCCCATGGTCACGGGGGACTAACGTGTTTAAATAAGAAGTTTTAAACGTGATAAAATCCGTTAAAGTAGTTTTATATAATGTTTAGAGTTTATGTAATAAGCAATCATGTAATCACAACATTGTAATATTGTTATTTTACTTATATTTTAACAACTATTTTAAGACTTCGCTTTTGAGTATAGACTAATGGAAAACATGATTGAAAAATACTACATTTTTAATGAAATTCACATCAAATTTTTAATTAAATGTTGTAGAAAATATATACTTAGGATTAATTAATAAGATAACTATCGCCCTGCTTCTTATAAAATAAAATGTTTGATTAAATATAATATAAATATATAATAAATGCTTTAATATAAAATAATATTTTCTAATTGATAGAATCAGGCGTTAATTTGCGGAATTCCATTATAATAAAGATATAAATTAATTATTTTCCACCTTCCGCTAACTAAGTACAATGATGTGTCTTACCTGGATTGAAGAGCACCTCGCGCCCTCCCTCAACTGCGTACACCAATCCCTTCGGTAGATCGGTAGACGGGATTGGTGCACGCAGTTCAGGGAAGGCGGGAGGTGCTCTTAAATCCAGGTAAGACACATCATTGTATTTAGTTAGCGGAAGATTGCGAAGTAATTAATTTATATCTTTATTATAATATTTTCTATTAAAAAATCATTTTGATCCACATTTAAACATATGTTCATAACACATACATACATATATTATCATGCCCGTCACTCAGAGCGATAGACAGAGTATGACTTCCATTTAGAATATCCTGACACACCTCTTACCCTTCTTTCATATTCAAAGTAAAGGGTTAGCACTTTTTCAATGTATTGCAAATTTGGTAGATCATTTCCGATCAGAGCGTCATTTGCCGACTCTGCGTGAGTGCGTTTTAATTGTGTTATCAATTTATACTTAGCGAGTGATACAGTGTATATTATGTTGCAAGAGTCATAATTTAGTGACGATGTAGGAATATCCACTACCCCCACACAACATTGGCTACTATGTCAAATAGCCTCCTTACGAGGCTTCTATGCGGGAGGCCGTAACGGTAACGTTAAGTGATACACACTTCTCTGTTTGCCACTGTCGATGCAACTTATATGTCGCCACCCGTCTACTCTTAATAGCAAAGAGTTACTTAACGTTTACATTTTGAGCCAAAATTTACTAGCAATGTTTTGGAATAATATTCCCTAACAATTATGAATCGACGTAGTAGTCACGCTGCAGCTTTATAAAGGTTGCACAGCACTAAAGGGTTGGCACAACCGGGAAAGGACCACACTCTCACAGAATACCAGCGTAAAATAGCAGCTTAATGCCGCCTCGTTTTGTATGGTGAGCGTAGAGAACCGGAGATCCCATTTATGGTAACGAGGCAATCTATCTTAGTTTTCAGGGATGAAAATGCATCTACATTTTATTCTTAATCGCGAACAAATGTGGTTGGTGTATATGGGCCAAAGCATTTACTTACCATCTGACTGTGACTACTATATTTTTGTATACTATACTACAAATATTTTTGTATACGAGTGTAGAGTGTCTAACGAAAAATAGTTTACAATGGTAAATGGATTATGTTGCACAGAGACACATCTATCCTCGATTATGAACCATAGACTAAAAAAGAAAGAGCATTCCGTTCTGTACACTTACTATACAAAATACATCAACATTTCGCTGTTATTTTACCCTTAGCATTATTTGGAAGCATGGCCCTTCCCAGATCTTGCCTTAACAAAAGTCTATTCCCTCTTGTCTTAAAACGGCCCACATTGTCTAAATTTAATAATACCTTAAAGCAGAGTCTTAAAATAGCAAATTATACTATATTATATATAACAATTAACATTTAGTTAGACAGCGAATAATTCCACATGGTGTTAGTGAAACAAAACACACATAAATGTTATTAGAAAGTACTTTTAATACGACAAAACATAATTTACAAACTACTAGGGTTAAAAGCAACTTAACAGATGCTTGAGGTTTGGTGTCCAACTAATGCTCGAAAATTTTATGAGAAGTAATGAAGAAAAAGATTAGACAGAAATCGGAAGAGTCTTTGTAAATTCAAAATGATTAGTATTAAAAAAAAAGAAATTAATGTAAATTAATTTCGATATTATTTATTATTAACCATATTTTTAATTCTTTAACACATAAGATATAAGAAAAAAGAAGAAAAATATAATTTCGATGATATATTTATATTAAACTGCAAAACATTTTCTATTAAACTGCTTTTTAAAGAATAAGCTGTGCCCGCAACTTTACCCGTGTGTTTTTTATAAAAGTGGAAGTAAATGCGCACCTAAAGATGACCTCCGCCACCCATGAAAATAATGCAAGACAAAAAAATCATATCATCGTTCCCAATTTATATCTAAATTTTAAGTCGATAGATTCCATAGTTTGAAGTCAAATCACAGAAAAGACTGACGTTTTTTTTTTAAATATGAGATCCACGATAACGGAAACACAATCTTTTGAAAGCTTAAATTTCGAAAATTATAAACAAAACAATATTAGAGTTTATATTTATGTGTAATATAAACGAATGGAACAAAAGACAAAAGTGAAAAGAAAAAAAAACATTCAGAAAACAGTACTCACACGAAGGTATTTTCTTGAACACAGTCTTGCCCATAAAGTCTAAAAACCTTTGCGCATAAAAGCTCGGTCGGTGCACTGAAACTGTATCCTGAAAACAAACACTTATTTATTATTTGCTACTCACTTTAAAATATACATGGAAAGAATAATATAATTCAGAACTAATTAGTACACATATATGTTAATATGTTACTTCAGTTAAACAGGTGCTCCTGGACCACCTTTTTTCCCGATGAGTGATTTGTGTATGTGTGGGATGACACCATCCCACACATACACAAATCACTTCCCTGTCCAGCTCCTCATCAACTCTGATGGCTAACTGCAAGTGCCGAGGAGTGATACGTTTCCAAGATCCGAGAAGACGTTTCCGAAGATCCTTCGACACATTCCCCGCCAACTCAAGAACCTCGGCAGTAAGATATTCCAGAATAGCTGCTGAATACACCGCCGCTGTAGCACCAACACGGCCGTGACTTGTTGTCCTATTTTTAAGATGTCTATGTATTCTTCCGACAGTAAACTGCCATCCTGCCCCAGCTGATCTGGATACTACTTTTGCCTTGGCTTTGCCTGAATCTTTACCCACTTTACCACCAGCTATTTTGATACGTGTAACACTATTTACTATCACTTTTACCACTACAGTGCGCAACCAACACGCTTTTTTATAATAATTGTAATGTCCTCCAGACAGAATTTAATTTAACATATGTGCAGGACGAGATTATAGTTCCTATTTCCTAAGTATGTAATGTAAACAAGCACAGCTGCACTAGTCTCCCACTCGTATATAATAGTTTCTACGGACTGTAGTAAAACACGACCAGAAAACAGATGAATCAGTGGCACTTTTCGAGGCATTTCGATGAAACACCGCCAGATTCCTGACTCCCGCCTGTTACTGACACAATATCCAACAGCCGGATATGCTCCGAGCCGGGACTACATTCTCATTTTTATACGTGGTAGAGCCATGCTGCAGCTATATTATGGTTGTAGGACAAATAGGTCGGCTCGACCGGGGAAGGACCACGCTCTCACAGAATACCAGCGTAAAATAACAGCTTAATACTGCTGTATTTAGTATGGTGAGTGTAGAGATTCGAAGACCTTATGTTTTGACGTGTTTAGTCCCTAGATGTGACAACGCATCTGCATTGCTCGAGGATAAATGTAGACGTTTATGGGATACAGCATCCACTTACTATCAGATGGACTGTGTGCTCGTTTGTTAACGTTATTCTATAAAAAAAGAAGTATTTGCGTTTACGACCTTTAACGAGGCACTCGTTGAGTACACATAAATTACATTGGTTTCATCATCATCATTACAGCCCTTCATAAGTCCACTGCTGAACATAGGCCTTCACCAAGGTATGCCACAAAGCATTACAGCATATTGGTTTCAAATCTTAGCAAATTCAGCGGCAGAGTGGTTGGCTTCGGGTTTCATAGTACGAGTTTCATGGGCACCATCAAATTATTATATTAATGCAATAAATACACTTTTAGCCTTGAATTGGTTTTTGGTTTTATTCATTAATTCAAGTCTGAAAAGACCTGCTTAAAAAGGGTAAGAGACTACAAACACAGACTCTTTTTTCCTGTTCGATGTGGATGGCCGGCATTAAAGGGCCAAAATAACTGCTTACCATCAGACAGATGGTTAGTGCATTTGCACTCTTATAAAAGCTTTTACGGTTGTAGCCTAAATATATCCCACAGCCGGGCATAATTTTTCGCACTTCAATCTTCGAAAGTATTTTCTTCAACAACTATGACGAGTATTTAAAATTTCAATTATCAACTTTAGTGGTGATGGCGGGATTTTGTATTCGGGTTGTTTAGCATCTGCACTACCATGGTTTTTCCTAATACAACTCTTATAATAACTATTAAAACAAAAAACAAGTTGTTGCTTACCCCGTCGTGTATCATGCTCTTCCACGTATGCTCGAGCTTTTTTCGCAACCGGTAGGACTGCAGTATGTCGATGATGCCGAGGAACAGGAGAAGTCGTTCGCCGCGCGCGTTCCTAGCCGGAATACCGCCGGGCCTGGAATATTACACAATGCGATCATGTGATCCTGGTTGAATATGGTCCTCCAAACTGAAATTCGGTCACGGTGGTCACTCTCAACTGAGACTAGAAATCACCCCAGGACAGGATTATAGTGCGCAAGTGTGTTCGCAAGTACATGTGCACTCTCTATTCCCTCACTCTCATTGTCCGATGGGAGGACAATCCGACATCACTGGAGAGGTCAGGTGCAAGACCAACGGCTTTATATGCTTTGAGGGGTAAAAAATTGAAGAAACACGGAAACCCAATAACTGATTTTGGTCTGACCCTGGTTTCGAACCGGAAATTACATGATCAACAGTTAGACTAGACCAGAGAGGCTGCCTGAATAGTTGTAAGCTATCAACTATGCTGACGTATTCGAAATAGCCCTAGATTAATTGATGTGCGAGGTGTGTATGTCTGTATAATGGCTGTAGTACGAATAGAATGGCTCAACCAAGGAAGTCGACATTCTCACAGGACACCAGCGTAAAATTGCTATAACATAACAGTTGGTAATAGCTAGCGTTTTCTTCATAAAGAGGGACCCTTTTTCCTAATTCTTAATAGAACCATATAGAATCGATACAAAATAATAGTACTAATAACTCGTAATCAACAAAAAGAATCTCCAGTTATCTACACTCATCATATAAAACAAAGCAGCTGCTATTTTACGCTAGTATTAAGGAATAAGGTGCCTTGGCGTCCAACAGATCCATGTTATAATTGTCTGGAAAACCTGAATCATAGATTATAAACCTGGGCATGTAAAGGGAATGTATTACACCTTCTCCAAATGCTTGACTCACCCACTTAATGTTAACTTTACCTTTTCTAAATACTAGTGCAGGTGAGCAGTGCACTCAGCTAACTTACAAACAATACTAGCTATAGATAAATAGTGATACTATTCACAAATAGCTAACAATGAATCCTAAGACTAAACCCTCGTACTGTTAACGCTATTTCCCACCACCAGCCACCACCAATATCTGGTGGTGGTATATAACGTTAACAGTGCGAGGGTAACGGGGAGAGCTACGCTACAGCTGTATTAAGGTTGCAGCACGAATGGTTGAAGTACCATCAACTCACAGAATACCAATGTAAAATAGCAACTTAGAGCATTGGGGACCCTCGTAAAAACTGGTAACAAGGCACTGTATTTTTATTATCGTATATTCATTATCGTTCTTGAAAATATTTAGAAATTTTAGAATATTAGTATATTGGTTATATCTGAGTAGACTCACGGAACGTCTTCCTCCTCATCGATGGGTTCACTTTCAGCTTGAATGCTTTCCATCGCCGTCGAATGCGCCACCAACCGCTGTCGGTTTATGGACCTGCAATGTAAAGAATTACATATTTATATTTATGTAATTGTAGAAAGGGATTTAAATTTCTTTGAAAGAAAGGGATGTAACTTTCTTTTTGAAAAGACAATGTAAAAATATTTAAAATAAACTGATTGAAAAAATTGTGTAGCAGATAAAAATATTTTATTTTTTTAATTATGAGTATTTGTTAGACATTTATAACGATTTACCGTCGTCTCTTATTTAAAGAATATTATTGAAAAAAGAATCGGTTCTCTGTAAAGTTTTATTCATTGTAGAGCCACGCTGCAGCTATATTATGTTTGTAGCATGAATGGGTCGGCTCGACCGGAGACCCATTTTACTGGAATCGAGGCATTCCATCTTAGTCCTCAAGGGTGACTACGCATCTGAATTTCGATTCTTAATAGAGGTTAAATGTCGGTTTCTATGGTCAACATCATCCACTTACCACCAGGTGGACTGTGTGCTCATTTGTCATTCTAATCCTATTAAAAAAGTCGGTTTACGGACGATAGTTTAACGTGACAACGTCATAACAAAACATTGATGAAATGATTGCGTACTTTCGTGAATAATATTTAATATTTTTTATTGAATTATTACTATTTACAAGCTGACGCACAAGCCGAGCGTGCCTTTCGCTCGCTCGTGCAGCGCTCTCGCTCCGATCGTAACGTTACAATGAGTCATTCTTTTTCGTGCGTGGAGCCGGCGTTCATCGATTTATTAGAAGTTGTCACGTCAATAAATATATATTTAAAACAAGTTAACAGTTTAAGAAACTAACACACAACTTCAAGCGACAAGATAAAAGATATTAAAATTTTGTTCTTTCCCCAATTTGTAAGTGACTGACTAAATTTTATGATAAAATACGTTTGTAAAGATACTTAGTTAAAGCGCATAATTAAAAACGTATTTGTTAATAGATTCTTTGTTTTTAGATACAATTTACAGGTTCAATGTTCATGCGTACGATAGAAAGGACATGCTTTAAAACATTTCAATATGCATGCATAACGCCAAGGTTAGAAATTAGATTTGATTACAACAAAATTAGAACAGTATTTGTTAGAGAATGTTCTAGCAACAGTCTACTTCTTAAGATTATGTCATTAAAGACTAAAATCGTGTGAATGACCTTCAATTCAGTAATAGAATGTTTAGTAGAACATTAAGGTTAAACATAGATAACAGAGATAGGTATCGTACTGCGTCCTTTTCACTTGCATCCCGAAATCCTCCTTGGCTTGTTCAGATCTGAAATGTGTTCAAAAGCATACCGTCACCACAGCTAAGACCAAGAATGTAATAACTTACTATAGATTATGCTATTTGCACTTTTTTCATATTATCCAAAACATTTTCAGTAACTGCCGAATACAAATGACGTCATCAATTGACACTATATTGTACTGGCGTGCCGCCGCCATATTGCGTCGGATATCCGGCCATAATAAAACAATTTTTAATTGTGTGTGCGCTGAATGAATCATGCCAGAATTTGTTTTTATTTATTCAAATACAAAAATTATAGAATAATTGCTGGTATCTCCATTAGGAGGATATAATGATTTTTGGAGCACAAAATGACAAAATAATCGCCAACACTTTTCCAATATGGCGCAAATGTATGACGTCATATACTGTCCTATGTTTTGGAACGAATCACCAGTTAGCGTACAGACAGTACACTGGGTTCTATTTTGGAACATACCCATAATTTACCTTAAACCTATCGATAAATGTCAAAATATCTACTAATAGGTATTATATATGATTAACTGCACCCAAATTCAAACCTCATATTATCCCGTGGGTGTCGTAAGTGGCTACAGAAAGAAATGAAATAGGAGATGAGCAGCAGTATCTTCCTGATAACAAAATAATGTACTTTAGAAAACACAAAATCAACAATGCGGTTGTCAAACCGCCTGCCAAGCGTGGCAACTATGGCAAATGTCTCTGCTATAAGGCAATCTACGGGGGAGGCCTACGTTCAACATTGGACCTTAATACAATAGATTAAGGTCCACTATTGAACGTAGGCCTCCCCCAATGATGATGATGAACTAAAATATCTTCAAATATCAACATAAACATTTTATTTTGCAAACCCTGTATAAACTCACCTTGTTCTATTGAGACCACTCCTTTTGGGCTGTCCCTCTTCTTCTCCGTCACTGTGGCCCGCGTCTGCGCGAATTTTTGCTTCCGCCTTCTCTCTTTGCCCCACATCTAAGTTGTGGATGCCGACGAGAAGGGAGTAGTCCATGATCTGTGAATGCATTTCAATTATTTCATTCATTCTTTCATGACAGCTTATCAATGCCTTCAGAAGAATATTTGAATATTACCATAAGTAATTACGAAATACGACCGTAATCATTTAAGTTTTGTATATTAAGCAATCTGTATTTCACGTTAACTTTACATTAATATATATATATATATATATATATATATATATATATATATATATATATATATATATATATATATATATATATAACACAGATATGTAATAAACAAAATACAAATAAAACGCTTTTTTGCATTTACTTACACTTCACACACTATCAAATAAGGAACATTTGAAATTACACATACTTCAATCAATCTTTCAGTAATTTTGAGCATTAAACAAAAAGTCTGTCATTTTCAGGGGGAGGCGAGGAAAACACACTACAAATACAAAATTAAATCGCGTAACTATACACGCCACACTACAGTATTTGTGTTTGTTTTCATTGCATTTACGCATACCATCAAATTGTACACATGCCAATACACTGGTCCCGCTGTCTAAAAGCGTAAGCAACTAAGGACTATATCGATATTTTTATCGATCAACAAATCATCACAGTTCGCATAAGTTCAGAGTTAGTAAAAGCGATTTTTAGTGTTTTTTCATTAATTACAGCCCTTTACAAGTTCTCTGCCGAACATAGGGCTGCCCCTAGGAATGCCACAAAGCACAGTCCTGAGCCTCTGCATCCATCGACTTCCTGCATGTCTTACCAGGTGGTTGTTCCATTTAGTGCGGGTTCACCCACCGTTACGAAACTGCCATTCGTGAACTTTTTTCCCAATCGGTTGTCAGTTCTTCTAGCTTTATGGCCGGACCATTGCCACTTCTGCTTACTAATCTGTTGGGCGATGTCAGTCACTCTGGTTCTACTTCGGATACGACTTTGAGCTTCCTCATACGGCCAGCAGTGAAGAGATTTTTAGTTTAATATAAAATTATGAATTTATTAGTTAATAGAATTATGGCCAGTTTTTGAAAGACTTATCAAACTCAGATTTTAATTCAAATTTAATCAGAAAGTGGCTATGGGTACTTTTCGGCTTCATTGGAATTAATGGAAAATCAAACCCTTAGACTACATAGCCACAAAGCCTTTGGCTGTTAACATAGTATTCCATATCAAGGTTACTCCCCGCTCTCAATTTTAATGCCGTCAAGGCTTCTTGAGTAAACGCTGGTCACTCTACTCACTTAGTAAATATCCGTCATGCAGGCAAACGTGTTCCAAAAGTTTTAAGTACATAGCGATAGGCTTTTAGTTAATAACTAAGTCTTAGGGCGAAACATCTTATCAATCTGGGGTTATTTAGAATTTTAGTTCTGGGCAGTTTTCCCAATCTTACTTTTAAGTAATTGTCTCTTTAGAAGTTCGCTTTCTTTAATGTTCGCTTTCTTAATCTTTTCTAGGACCCGTTTTAATTTTCTTTATTTATCAAAGATGTGTCTAACAGCGAATTTAGTATTTCTTACAAAATTGTATTTTTTTCTTTAAATACCGATTTTGCGATTGAAACCTTTTTATGCTACAGATTTTAATTCGAGGCGTTTTTTAGTTTAATTTTCCTTGGTGTACAGTATATTCGCTTAGATACGGTCGCTTTAGTGCCGCGCGGTCTCAGCACGTGCCGAATTCTGTCAAAGGCGCCGCCGCCGCGACATTAAGGTGAAATCTACGGGCTGTTCCCAGCCATTCTCCCGCAAGATGGCGCTGAAGTCAACGTTTTTAGTTTATTTGGATTTTTGTTGTAATTGGAAAATTATTAAGTCGTAGGAGTAGACTTTGCGGTTATCGGATATTACATTTTATTGGAATGGGTCATATAATTGCCTCAAAATCCGCCCAATTCGACACAAATTTTGATTATAACATCTGTCATTGAATATAGTGTCGTTTACACACATACACACGCACACACAGACGTATCCCTACGTTTACGAAGCTAGAACACTAGATGGCGTGTATGTAAAAAACAAGTTTCTAATTTTTCTGTATGTGTAGATTGAGTAGGCAGAACTACAAAACGCTATGTACGATCGTTATAAAAATAAAAGTTATATTTGTTGGCGTAACAAATATTACTTTTATATGTAAACTATTTAATTGATTTATAACTTTGGGAAATAAATTATGTCAACATTGATTAAAATATAACGCAGTTTTATTTTATTACATTATACTATTGAATTTTTTTATCAAAATAGAAGTACATATTTGAAGCAACATAATTACGCTGATACATGCCTATTCACTTGAAACTAATAACACTGATGATTTGTAACAGTACCAATTATTACATTAATTAGACATTTCATAACCAACACGTAAGTAACCATAATTCATAAACAAGAGATAACAACAAATCTATAACACGATTTATTTTGTGATAATAACCAGGAAGTTTGAAAATAATACTTCCTAATTTCAAAGCACTCAACAAAAGCTTTTTGTAAAACAAAAATATAAATCGGCTTCAACGATTTTCGTAAAATTTAGTGTCCAGGTGTTTTTGGGGGCAATAAATCGATCTAGCTAGGATTCATTTTTAGAAAATGTCGTTTTGTCCGTGTTTTCAGGCAATGAAAAGCTGCTAAAATATAAGGAAAATTTTGGCACTATATTAATGATCGTAATAGCTCAAGTGGATATCGCACTGCCGCGAAGTCGTAGTGCCCTGGTTCACGTCTTGTTTTAGGTTTGACTTTTTTCCCTTTTTTTTTCAAGTTGCCTTCTTTTGTGAGAAAATCTTTTATTTCCAGCCCTTTTTTTAGTATTTTTTTAAAAAAACGAAAATTTATTGCACTCATGATTTTTCATTCTAATAAACAGTTCAGTTTTTTCTATTATGTCGGTAAGATCAAAAAATATTCTTCATATTTTTTCAGTATGTAATTTTTATCTAAATATAACTTCCAAAACCAACCAATTTCCAAAAAAAAATACATCCAGTCATCCAGGTACTATACAATATATATACAAATCTTCCTTCAATTCTAATATAAATTGGGTTGCGTTCGGAACACAAGATCTAGAACACTAAAATGTACAAAAATTTACTTATCTTTTATTTCGATGTTATCTTTATATTCCTGGTAGAATTGGCCGACGAATAAGAAAAATATAACTCAGACCAGAATAAGCTATTTATTTATAAACAATAAAGCACGGAACAGAAAAAAGGATTTTATGTAACTGAATTATATTTGTTTCTGAACGTACCATAACCGTGAACTTGAGCTCTACAAAATATAACAGACTAATAATGTGTGTCTGTCTGAAACTGTTAGCAACATGCGTAAAGGGTGTTTAATGTAACCCGACAAAACCGTATTTAGCAAGTGTTTGCCAGTTTAATTTTGTGACTACTTTGGTAGTTTACCGATTTATAATAATTGTATTTATTGTTGACCAAAAACATATTCAAACACATTCATATATGAAACACTGATACGTATGACGTAGGTAATCAGTATTGTGACGATATTTCAGAAAAATCACGGGCCAGCCTGCTGTTAATAATACTACCGAAAACGTAATTGCGTTTATAGAATAATTAATTACTATACCTACGATAAATTACAATATAGTCTCAAATATATACTAGAGAAATATTGCAATTCGAATCAATGAAAACATACATACAGAATATGTATAATACACAAGAAATTCCATTTCAAAAGAATCCATTACAAAAGAAATCAGAATGTATTTTATAACGATTTTATAACAAGTCAAACAAGTGAACGAAGTTTGGCAACGCTTTTTTTCGTCAATTCAAGGTCAGTAAAGACGGCATCATCGCTCTACCTACGACTTTTGGTATTTATGTTGCCACACAACAATAATAAGTAACAAAATTGTTTACAAAAAAAACACATGTGTCTAAGGTCATTAGTTTTATGTTATTTTATACTGTTTTTTTAACGGTTGGAAAGGAAATTAACCAATTATTGAACTTAAGATATTTATTTATCGGAATTATTTAAGATCACATGCATGCCATCTAGCGTGCCAATGTTTAAACGTCGCTTTTCGTTTGCTTGTCAAAAGTCACGCACACTACTAAAGAAGTGTCAAATTTTTCCGGGATTTCACTATTGTTTTTCTCAGTATATAATGTAAGTTATTGCCTATAAAGGTACACATTTCATTGTAAAGAAGTGTTAAAATGTTTAGTTTTAAAGAAAGAGTGTCT
The DNA here is from genome assembly GCA_036936625.1 of Parnassius smintheus behrii. Taxonomy (NCBI): domain Eukaryota; kingdom Metazoa; phylum Arthropoda; class Insecta; order Lepidoptera; family Papilionidae; genus Parnassius; species Parnassius smintheus. The sequence continues at coordinate 11,644,528 of JAUPFT010000024.1, forward strand.
ATGTTTAGTGTATATTTTGATCTTAAAGATCGTGCTATCATCATCATCATTACAGCCCTTCACAAGTCCACTGCTGAACATAGGCCTCCCACAAGTAATGCCACAAAGCACGGTCCTGAGCCACCTGCATCCATCGACGTCCTGCATATCTTACCAGGTCGTCACTCCATCTAGTGGGGGGTCACCCTACACTATGCCTACCGGTATGAGGCTGCCACTCGAGAACCTTTCTTCCCCATCGATTATCGGTTCTTCGAGCTATATGGCCGGCCCATTGCCACTTCAGCTTACTAATCCGTTGGGCTATGTCGGTCACTCTGGTTTTACTGCGGATGTCCTCATTTCTGAGTCTATCACGCAGAGAAACTCCGAGCATAGCCCTCTCCATAGCTCGCTGAGCGACCTCGAGCGTCCTCATACGGCCGGCAGTGAAGGACCACGCCTCAGATCCGTAAGTCATCACTAGCAACACGCACTGGTTGTACAATCTAGTTTTCAGAGATTGAGGTATACCTGACGAGAACATATGTCGTAATTTCCCGAACGCTGCCCAGCCGAGTTGAATCCGTCGATTGACCTCTCGGTCGAAGCTGGACTTACCTAGTCGGACTATTTGTCCCAGGTAAACGTACTCGTCAACAACTTCGAGCATAGTGCTCCCAACAACTACCGGCATAGGTCTGGACATGGACATTAAACATGACTTTTGTTTTGTCCATGTTCATCTTAAGAACTATCCGTTGGGAGACACCATTGAGGTCATTGAGCATAGTGCTTAGGTCCTCCAGCGATTCTGCCATAAGGACTATATCGTCGGCAAATCGAAGGTGAGTGATGTACTCGCCATTGATGTTAATACCGTATCCTTTCCAGTCCAGTAGCTTGAAAACATCTTCCAATGCAGCGGTGAAGAGTTTCGGGGATATAACGTCACCCTGTCTTACACCTCTCCGCGGTTGGATAGGTTTCGAACTCTGGTTCTGTACTCGGATAGCCATCGTAGCCCTACTGTACAAACACTTCAGTACTTCGATATACCGACAGTCAACTTGGCACCGCTGAAGGGACTGTAGCACCGCCCAAAATTAGACGGAATCAAAGGCTTTCTCATAGTCCACATACGCCAGGCAAAGTGGCAGATTGTACTCTTCGGACTTCTGTACAATCTGCCGCAGGGTATGTATATTGATATAATTACAGCTGCACGTTACTTCCCACAAGTTTAAGGTTGGTACAGAAGTATCGCCTAACCTTCTTAAGCTAAAGAATTGTTTGAAAGCTTTTCTAGATGTGTTAGTAATTCAGAATCCTGATAACACCTTGAGCCATACTGTGTTTAGAAAAAAGAACCACACAGATAGATATTTAAACGGTAGTTCTCACCACCATCCTTCACAGTTAGCTACCGTGGGTAAATCTTTGTTTCAGAGAGCACGAGGGATCGGTGACAGTAAACACCTGGCTGCCAAGCTCCACCACGTCAAGCAAGTTTTGCATGAAAACAAGCTCGGGTCCCGCTCCTAGTGACAGTTCAGCTCCCGCTCACAGTGAACGAGTGAAGCTGGTCACATTCGAGCGTGTACCTGTGGTACTACCATATGTTAGAGGAGTCACTGACAAGATTTGCTACATCTTGTAGCACGCTTCCATCAAAAAACACTTCAAGCCGCCGAAAAGATTGGTCAGTTTTTATCATCAGTTAAGTGTAATGTCCCACTGCAAGATGCAGGAGTGTAGAAGCTTGATTGTGAATGTGGTCTCTCCTACATAGGACAAACCAAAAGATCAATAAAACCCGCGTTAAAGAACATATAGCTTATGTGAAGAATCGACGCTCCGGGAAGTCTGCGGTATGTGAACACGTACAGGATCGCCCCGTCACTACATCAGATTTAATTGACCACAAATCCTCGCTAAAGAACATTGATACCTTCCAAGGATGATTTGCGAGGCTATTGAAATCACAAAACATCCTAATTTCAATAGAGAAGATGGCTAGGTGCTACCATCTGCTTGGGATCCCATAATAAATAAAATTAAATCCCAACCCAAGCATACAACTGCAAGACTTCAAGATACCATAAATTCATACCGTGTTAACAAAAGTTAAATTTTAATCTATGGAAACCGCGGTTAACTATTACATCTGGACATAGAACATCTCTGTCTCCCGATCATGGGTGCTGTAAAGCGCTCGAAACGTCGGGTATTTAAAAAGTTAAATATACGCGATAAAATCCGTAAAAACTAGTATTATTTGACGAAAATATTCTGAAAATAAGAGTTTTAAGGATAATATCATGTTAAAAAATATTTATACAGAGTGGGCCAAAAATTTTTGCAAATAGCAACACTAGATTATTTTGAAAAACCGTTCGAGGGAGGGGCGAGCGAGTGGCGGGAAACTGCGTCACTTCATGCAGTTTTAGTCAAGATGGAGCGCTTCACGGGCCAACAGCGTGCTTTTTGTGTAAAATAATTTTACAAAAACAATGATTCCTACGTTACTGTACGACGCCTGTTTAGAATTAAATATGGATTACGCCGTATAAGTGAGTGTCCAAGTGTTAATTTGATCAAAGCTTGGGTGGAGAAGTTCGAGAAAACGGGATCAATAACGAATATTAAACAAACAGGGCGGCCACGTTCAAGAAGAAGTGATGAGAACATTCGAGAGGTTGAAATATCCGTACGGAACGATCCAGAATCATCTACGCGTAAGCGTTCGGCGGCTCTGGCAATACCAAGAACTACTCTACATCAGATTTTGCATCTGGACCTCAAACTACACCCATATAAGCTTCAAATTGTACAGGAGATGAAACCAAACGATTACATTCAACGTAAGTTATTGGCTGACACTATGCTGGAGCGATTCTCTAGCCTTGAGAATGTATTGTTTACGGACGAGGCCCATTTTCACATCAATGGGCACGTGAATAAGCACAATTGTCGATATCGGAGCAGGGACAACCCTCGCCTTAAGCACCAAAAGCCACTTCATTCACCTAAAACGACAGTATGGGCTGCCATATCAACAAAGGGCATAATTAGTCCGTATTTTTTTGAAAATAATCAAGGAAATAATGTAACTTGAATTCAATGGAATACGTCAAGATGTTGCAAGACTTTTTGACGCCGTCGTTGCATGAATTTTAAGGGTACAATAACTGGACCTGGATTCAACAAGATGGAGCAACATGCCATACGTCAAATGTGAGTTTACCGGTAGTCAAAGAAATGTTTCCGAACAAATTGATTTCTCGCAGAGGTGATATCCCTTGGCCTCCCAGAAGCCCGGACCTTACACCATGCGATTTTTTCTTGTGGGGATACCTGAAAAGTCGAGTGTACCTTAATAAACCGACGACAATATCCCAATTGAAACAAAACATCCACGGGGAGATAGCCGCGATCCCCCGCAGCATGTGTCAGCGAGTTTTCCAAAGTTTGCGTAGTCGATTTCAGGAGTGACAACAACGAGACGGCGCACATTTGGACGATGTCATTTTTAATAAATAAATTTCATTAAATGATTATTACGATAAATAAATTATCAACAAAATAACATTTGTATTTTTATATCTATTCATGTTTCAAAAGTGCAATAATTTTTGGCCCACCCTTTAGATGAAAAATCACGTTGTCCTTTTGTAGATTGGGAGTTTTTTATTGTTTTTTCTTTTTAATTAAAATACACTGACATTTGGCATTTTCGTCGAAGCTCGATTGACTGGAACGATCACTTGCGGAAAGGCGCACGACGCGGAGCAACTACTTTTATATAACGGGCATGAATCGGACTCTCATACCTTTGACAGAGGGGTATGCCTTGCGATGCCGCCTCCTTTGGTTTAATACTCAAAGGTCAGTAATTATTTGTAGCCAAAATTTTGAGATTCTTTGGCGGTCGTTACTGCTCTGAGCGATTTGACCACAGACTATTAAGTGTTTGACACTGTCTTTAAAAAAGATTTTAAGGTTAAACGAAAGTATAAATTTTGCCCTTCACATACTAAATAAATGATACTTACAGGTACTTCAGGAAATGGTAACTACACTTCTTTGAAGTTTACACTTGAAAGGTTTTTATATCGTATTATTGTCACTATTTCAAATATTGCAGTCCCTCAAATTCCGCTGTCCTGATACGATACCTCCAATCACAGGCCTTAGCTACCACCATTTATATAATAATGATAATAATATTTATTTCAGATATTCAAGTAATCCATATAATTTGTTAGTAAATATAAAATATATTTAAACATATTATAATTATTAACTAAGAAGATCTAGTCAGTCATTCCTTTAATTCTACCATTTCCCTTAACCCGCGTCTAAAGCGTTACACCTTGAAAAAATTACTAGAGTTAAAATCAAGTTACAAGTGCACCTTAAAGCTTTCCAAAACGCGACAGTCCCGCTGCATTGTTTTTATGAGCGCGTTGTATGTGTCCGCCTCGAGGAAGATGCCCTCAGGATGGTGCTCCATAAAGTCCAGGTCCTTGTATGTGGGTGAACTCTTTTGTCGTTCCGTTTTGCTTGCCTGAAAAAGGTACCAATTTTAGAAATGCCTTTTTTATTTATATTTTTTTATTTTAACAATACATTGTTATAATGTTGTTCAATAATTAATTACACAATAATTGCAATTATATCCACATGTCGTACTAATATACATGTCACTTAGCAGCTTTGGACACAAGTGTCCGAATGGAACGTTGTGCTAAGATGCCTGAGGCATTGGTGACCTGAATTCTGGTTAAAGTCAATATTACAAGTTTTGACGACATCTCAAAGTCCACTTTCGGTGTTCGTAAATTTCAATGAATTAAGATTTCAATGAAATCTTTGCACCATCGGACAAACAGACGCTCGGCAAGTTCCCGCCCCTACATTGTCCATACACGCATTTGAACCAAACGATTTGTTTCGTAGCTCGTCATGCGTACAGCAAACGTATGGAATAATTTGCCAGCATGCCTTTCCATTTGAATCCAGTCAATCCGTCCAGTGAATAGGCTTATGTTAAGCTAAGTCACTACGCTTTACCATCTTCGGCTGCATCACTACTTTCCGTCACGTGGGATAATAGTCTTTTTTCTGTCAATGTCCACTGCTGCACTCAGGCATTTCCCATACATTGCCTTATAAGTAGGATATTTGCCATAGTTGCCACGCTTAGGAGGCAGGTTTAGTTATGGAGTAGTAGATATTCTTACACCACCACTACATGGATATGTATAAATATAAATGTAACTTATGATCTTATGAAATATATTTCAAACTCATTTAATATCAAATGATAATTATACAGTTTGATAGTTAGTTACCGTGTATAAATTAAATAGATAATGACAGTGCAGTGGTGGTGTAAGAATATCCGCTACCCGCATTCACCACCACTGCTCGTGTCGTAAGAGGCGACAGAGAAAAACGAAACAGGAGATGGACAGCAGCATCTTTCTAATAACGACTAAAAATAAAAAACTGCTAACCCGCTTGCCAAGCGTGCCAACTATAGCAAATGTTCCCCCTATGAGGCAATCTATGGGGGAGTTCTGTGTTCAGCAGTGGACTTTATTAGGTGTAACGGTAAAAGTAATATCAAATGAAAACACGAAAAATATAACAGAATTTTCAATCTTGCTTGGGAAATGAACAAAAATGTTTCGAATGTTACTAGTTAAATTGTATTTCGTTATAAAATCCTTTGAGGAATTGTTAAACTGTTAAAATATTAGCATAATAACTAAAGCATTATGTGAACATTACCTTCCTCTTATATGTGGAACCCTTAAGATCGTACTTCTGATGCAGCTTCACAGAAGAAGGCAGTAGATTGTTCATGGCCACCAGCCGCACGTTCTTGCTGTTGCATTGATAACAATAAAGTCCAAAGAATTTCGGTAGGAGCGTGCGGGGGTTCTGTAAATAAAATAATTGTATTTAAGACTACTTCCGTGCACACAGTCCACCTGATGGTAATGGATACTGTGGCCTGTAGAGATCTACATCTATTCTCAATTAAAAATCAAAATGCAGATGCGTTGTTACTTCTGGGAACTAAGATGGAATACCTCGTTTCCGATAAAAAGGTTCTCTGATTCTTTACACTCACACCCATAGAATACTATAATACACAATAGTATGGCTGTTAACCTTATTTTGTACGAGGATAGGCGTCGCCGGGAGCACACATACAAGCAATTACGTAGTATTATCACTACTACCAACCCAATTCGCTGTGTTGACAGACAGATTTTAATACGTATTTATATGTAAATAGCGTGCAATTTGGCATTTTCGAAATAATTTGCATGCGAAATTTGGAAACGATTGTAACGTCAAAACACATCTTGTGTTGACATTTATACGTGTGAATTGACCTGTTAGTGGCATTTTAGTGGATACACAGGCTCCGCCCACGGGGGACCGTTCCATTACGTACGTAGTTATAGTATTCTAAGCTCACACCATACAAAACACATTTACAATCATTAAGCTTCTATTTTCCGCTGGTATTTTGTGAGAGCGCGGTCTTTCCCCGGTCGAGCTGACCCATTCGTGCTACAAACTATAATATAGCGGCAGCGTGACTCTTTTAGACATGGGCCGAGTACTCGGTTTGGATTCGGTACTCGGCGGATTCGGCCTTTTTTTAGGGTTCGGCCGAGCACTGAGTATTAACGGCCGAGTACAGAGTATCGGCTTTAATTATATTCCAGAGAAAAATAAAGACAATAAGTCATTTTTTATCATTATTATTATATTAGACACATTAAAACATCAGGAACATGAGAAACTGCAGAAATATTGAGAACGTACATAAGAATCTAAAGTAGAAATTATTATAACTAATATTTAAAATTTAAAAGAGGAAGATTGTGATGCAAAAACACTAGTTTTTCGGCCCTATTTGGGTATAATTTGCTCCTTTTTGCTTCATATACTAAGCCCACCTCTGAAAAAAGCCGTTCACTATAAACTGAACTGGCGGGTGTTGATAAGTATTGAGCCGCAACTTTTCCCAAGGTGGTGTAATGGCCTTTATTAGGAACCCACCATTTATATGGATTTGCATCTCTTGCGGCCCTTGGTAAGCTTAAGTAATGATCTGACTCTGCTGCAGCAGAACTCTTAGGATCATTAGGTTGGTAACTGGTCGATTTGTCAGCAGCTTCTTTAAAACATTCCCAGAATAGATCATTTTATTTTAGATTAGTAATTTTCTTTCGATACTACATGGTATTCAGTTTTAAAGTATCGATACCAAAAGTACTTGAAAGAAAAATATCGAGTAAGTACTTGTATTTACACGTGTCGTCTCAACTTTAACTCTGTGTAAGGGAAATAACCGCGCGCCGCTCGCTATCAAGTTTTTTTTTAAAGCCGAGTATTCGGTGGCCGAGTAACTCGGCGAATCACTACTCGTTCCATGTCTAGACTCTACCTCGTATAAAGTTAACTATCGTGTGCAACGTGCAGGCGTACGGTCCGTACCCCTTTAGGGTAATGAGGTAATGAGTCGGTAATAGAAATCGAAGAACTTACAACCTTCGAAAGAGCCACCTAGCATTGGAACTTATGTAAGCTATTACCGTTCTTATTAACTTGTACTTTCAACTTCGTCCGCGTAAAATTTTAACAAAAAACTTGCAGCATACAATACTGGTCTTTGAGCAAGTTTTTCAACTACGTAAAAACATTTAGTTTCACGTAATAAAGTCTTATCACCATTCTTCATCACTCATAGTTTTGTTGTAAAATGATGTTAAATTAAAAATAAATGTTAAAAAATGATATTGCATCAAAACTTTAAGAGACAGAGGATAAAATGTGAGAACCGTTTTATGTAAAACTGCAAATGCAAAAATATTCTATTATTAATTTATGAGGTAATCATCAAAAATAATTTAAGATTTTTTTGATAAATAAATGATTTTTGATAATTATACCCATTAGTGTTTTTCATTTGACCAAAAACATATAATTATTACTATTTATGATATAGATTTTTTTACTTTTATGATATAGTATATCAATAATAATAATTATTTATTATTTCAGATAACATTTACCCTAGATTACTTCCAGCATTGCTCGCTATCAGTGCGTGTAAAGTTTCATCCCAATTAGTGCAGCCATTGCGAAGCTTAGCCCGGACAGATAAACAATAATTTAAAAAAAAAGATATTCATGTCATAACAGTATGCATATAACCTCCTTAGTGTAATAGAAGCCGGCTATTTCGATATTACAGAGATACACATTCATTTTATTTATATGTATGTATAGATCAATTCCAATAGTCATTCACCAGATCGCCAAAACCAAATTAATCGATCAATCACTTTGATATGCAATCGCACGCATCATTATGCGTTATTATTGGCGTGCATCTTTAGCATCGCTGCAGACTAAAAATATCTGCAATACTTATACCATTAATATGCATTATCAGTAAGTGCTTTTTAAAATGCTCATACATCATTTGCTAAGCGTTGCGAATTAAAGTTTAATAAATATATATCATGTAATATCATTGAATGTTAATTGAAAATGTTAAGTGCATTAAAAGAACGGGTAAGTACATGCTATGCACAGTTGGGGTTATTGTCGGCGCGAGGCCGATGTAGCCCGTCCTAGCCTCGGCGAGACGGGTATGCGTCTAATGCGTGTTAGTGGGCGTCACGGTACGTCCTCGAAATGTTTTTCAGTTGTGGTAATTCAGAATATAAGCCCTCACCTTTAAAACTTATAGCAAAAGAGCAAAACAGTTCGTAAATCGAAATTTTGGATGCTGACTTACTCTACACGCTGTTGAAAAGGAAAATATCTTGAATAAACCTGCATGTCTGAGAAATAAAAATAATTTTAAAGATTATACAGAATAAAAGTTACCTGATCGAGGTTCAAGTAGTATCCGGGCAATAACTTCTGCAAAAACTCCCCCTCCTTGTGCTGGACGGTCTTGATGATGAACTCATCATCATTTGTCAGGTAGAAGATGCTTCCGGATGCACCGGGATTGCTTAGTTCTCGTAACGGGGCGCTACACATTGACATCTGGAAATGATATGTTAGTATATAATAATTATAAGTGATCACAATTTTATTATGATGATCGAAGTATCTCTTAGGAATATCTGCACTTAACTCCATTAAAATTTAGTAACATTCCAGCATGGGCAAACTTATATTTAACATTTCAGTACGTTATAATTCATGATTTAAATTTGGTCTTAGTCTTGTTTCGGTGACATTTGTGTTGTGAGTTAGGATGCTTTAAACTTTTTTGTTTTCATCATTAAAAGTTAACAATATTTTATTCAGTAAGACATTATTTAAAAGCATAAACGACAAAATCTACCATCAATAACAAAATCGAGATCTCTTCAGAGAAGAACCTAAAGGAACATAGGTCGTTGTTTTCTATAATTTTAAGTAAAATTAATAGATCTTTAATTTTTATTTTGAACCTTTTCCTATAACGCACATAGTTTCTAAGATAATGGCAAAAAAACTGAGTTAAAAAGGATTTTTCGATAATTGAACTACATACCTGTCCACTATTCAAGATCCACAAATGTTTTTTTTTTCAGTTCTATGCTTTAGTGATTCTGTGTGAAGTTCTATAGTGATTATATTATACTATTTAGATCCACGAGGATGAAGTTGCGGATAAAAACCAGTATTCATCACCCTGTTTCGTTCTTACGTTCGTCGTTCTTACTTCTTGGCTACTATGGGAAATGGCAGGACAACAATTTTACCGGAGACCCTTTTTACTGAAAACAAAGCATTCCATCTTAGACCTCAGAGGTGACAACACATCAGGATTTTGTGAAGACAGATGTAGTATGTTTCTGGGCTAATAGGATCCACTTACCATCAGGTGGACATTTACACCTATGTACACATTTTTCACCTTTATTCTATATAAAAAAATCTTCTGGTTTCCGATAGATAGCGGTATAACGATCTCGTTTATCGCTGATCTCGAGCAGCCGTGTCAAAGTGCGAAACGTCTGGCCCTGCGATCGTCAATCCACCTACTAATACTAAGTATAACCAAAATTCTCTTTACAACGAGAGGCTTCCATCAGAGTCTTTTACGGGTTAATTAAGAATAAGATAGCTACTAGTGGCAGCTTACCATTGATAGTTATAATAAACATACCATACATACATACATAAACACTCACGCCTGTCACCCAGAGGGGTAGGCAGAGACTATGGACTTCCATTTGCCACGATCCTGACACAACTCTCTCGCCTCCTTTATGTTCCCTAATAATATATTATTAAGCATTTCCTACACACCTATTAAATAAATAATAGACGTTTACAAGCTTAATAAAAAATAACATGTGATTCATTATATATCCATTATATGTATAAACGTGTTATCAGTTAAATCGTAGTGAAGTTTCCGTGAATTATGGCTAATAATACAATTATGCTGGGCTATTTTTAAGACTATATGTTATAATCATAAGCAATAAAGTTAGAAAAAAGTAAAGTTACAGCCTATATACGTCCCACTGCTGGGCTCAGGCCTCCCCTCATTTCTGAGAGGGTTTAGGGCAAGGAAGTGTCCGCCGCGCTGCCCAAATGCGTGTTGACGAACTTCACATGTCTTCGAAATATTTTTTTTTCTTATTCCTCAGACATGCAGGTTTCCTCAGGATGTTTCCTTCACCGCCGAGCACGTGGTAAATCAGCACTTAAAATTGCAATTAACAATTTCATTGGTGCCGGAGGGGATCGAACCCGGGTTACTCGCGTTCTGTTATATTTACAGCGAGCGTTAACCACTGAGCTACACGGCTCTCATATAAGCAATACAATAATGAAATAAGTCAAATAGATAAAGTCAGTATGCTTTACCAACTTAGGCTGCATCACCACTTTCCAACGACGAGATATTTTCATCTCCAATAAATTTACTATGGTGCAGTTGACACGTATACCAAAAAGTATGGGACGTTTACGTCGTACAGTGAGGTCAAAGGACGGTGCTAGTACTGGTAAAGGAGAAATATGGTAAACAAAACTCCACTATTCGCTACCAAAACTAGTCTATTTAAACATAATATATACACGCACTCACTGATTTCGTTTTCGATGTGGACGGATGCAGTGTCAGCGACGGAGACAGCATATCAGTCCCAAAAGCCAATCATTCGTGTATAGCGCTACACTCGTGTACAACTCTGCACTAACTTAGTACTACACTTACTAGCGCACAAAATTGATTGATAACTGATTGATATAGCTGTGTTAGCTCGTAGATAAATGTTTGCCTTAAATTTAAAGTACCTAAGCGAGCAATCCGCCATACATACAGCTTAACCCCAGCCATCACCACTGAAATTATCATTTCAGGCCAAGACCCGAACATAGGCCTCCCCGGAGAAATGCTACAAAGCATGGTTCTCAGCCTGTACCCATTGACTTCCTTACTTGACATCTCTTACCACGTCGTCATACGGAGCCGCCCTACACTTCACTTACCGGTACGAAGCCGCTATTCGAGAACTTTTTTTCCCAATTAACTGTCGGTTATTCTAGCTATATGACCGGCTCATAGACACTTTAGCTTACTGCAACATTTTTTTATAAAATAAGGTTGACAAACGACCTTACAGTCCACCTGATGGTAAGTGGATGATGTAATCCATAGACATGTACATCCATCCTTGATTAATTTTCAATAATGTCTTCCTACTGATAGTTTTTTTTATAGAATAAGGGTGCCAAACGAGCACACAGTCCACTTGATGGTAAGTGGATACTCTGGCCTATCGACATTCTACATTTATCCTCGATTAAAATTCAAAACGCAGACGCGTTGTCACCCCTGAGGACTAAGATGCAATGCTTCGTTTCCAGTAAAAAAACGGTCTCCGGATTTCTACACTCATCATACGAAACACTGCAGTATTAAGCTGCTATTTTACGCTGGCACAGAATGTGAAAGCGTGGTCCTTCCCCGGTCGAACCATAATATAGCTGCAGCGTGGATACGTATAAAACACTATTATAGTTAGTATAGTTAGATAGTGTTAAAGTCCTCCAGTAATTATGCCATAATTAATATATCTTACGTGGTAGAGCCATGCTGCAGTTATATTAGTAGTTTAGTTGTAGCACGAATGGCTCGGCTCGACCGGGGAAGGACCACGCTCTCACAGAATACCAACGTGAAATAGTAGCTTAATGCTGCTGTATTTCGTATGGTGAGTGTAGAGAACCGGAGACCCTTTTTACTGGAAACGAGGCATTCCATCTTAGTCCTCACGGGTGACAACGCATCTGCATTTTGATTTGTAATCGAGGATAGATGTAGATGTCTATGGGCCGCAGCAACCACTTACCATCAGGTGGACTGTGTGCTCGTTTGTCACCCGATCCTATAAAAAAAAAATCTTCGGCAAATCGAAGGCCCATGATATAGAAAGAATTTCCCATTGTCCACATACGCAAAACAAAGTGGCAGATTTTATCCCTTGTTGTTTTTAAGGCACTGGAGAAGCCATTCTAATCTCACTGAAATTGTATATTGCAATTTAGATGCTGATTTTATATGTGGTAGAGGCACTTTGCAGTTATATAACGGTTGTAGCACGAATGGTATGCTCTTAATAGCAAAGAGTTAATTAATGCTTACTTCTTGGACCATGCTTTTCGATACATTCCTAAATAAATACGGCTTATATTCTCTACAGCACCTATATCACAATATTGGAGGATATACGAATACGATAATACGAATAATTCGGATCGGGACGGCTTATAATCGAATAGTATTTTAGAGTTCAAATCTGAATCCAAAAACAACTGCAGCACGTAAACTGAACGCAAAGTGGACAATTCTAATATTTATTAGTAACTGTAGGCTAAGTAAAATACCCAAGAGGAGAATGCCATATTATTCTTCACATTTAAAAAATACCAACATTTTTAAAGATTTAAACCATTAAATCTAGTTCAGCATCTGTAAAGCGACAAAATTAACGGACCGTACACATGTCATACAAAAGAAACACATGACCGTGTGTTGTTTACATCACGTCAATCAACGGTCATGCCTTGTCCAGAAGAAAAAGTAGAATTTTCAAACTTCAAACATTTGCTTTTTTAACGATCGCGTTCAAAGTGGCCACGAATAAAATAAAATTACTGAACTTTAAGGGGAAATATAACCTCAAATGGCTTAGCAAGATCCTCTGTTATACCGAAAATGTTGCAGCATTAATTTTGAAATAAATATATGGTAAAGTTGAGAATTAATGTTAAGTACTATGTTAGACGAAAACATGATTCCGTACAATTTACTCGATAAAAAAAAACCAAAGTTAACTCCAAACTGAACAATAAACCGCTGTTATTCATAAAATACTTTGAATATCACGAAACTTTGCATACTAACTGAAATAACTATAAAGCAGGGCTTATGTTTTTTTATTTTTAATTACCGTTATTTTCACTGTAAAAAGAAATTACCTAAACTATCGGCGTCCTGAAGCTTTGAACCGGGCGGCAGGAAACAAGTAAAAACATAAGTGTAAAATCATAAGCCCTGCTTTATAGTTAGTTCAGTTAGTATGCAAAGTTTCGTGATCTTATTTAAAGTATTTTATGAATAACAGCGGTTTATTGTTCAGTTTGGAGGTAACTTTGGATTTTTTTTCTATAGAGAAAATTTTACGGAATCATGTTTTCGTCTAACATAGTATTTAACATTAATCCTCAACTTTATCATATATTTATTTCAAAATTAATGCTGCAATATTTTCGGTATAACGGATGATCTTGCTAAGCCATTTGAGGTTATATTTCCCCTTAACAGCCCGCAAAAGTTCAGAGATTGACAATCACAGTAACCCATCGCATGTCTGGGAGTTTTAAGTCTGGCGTTGGTAATGGTTATACCACATGTTTTCGACGATCTAGCGGAAGTCTCGAGTTGTATTAAATATTTCCTATTTTCATCTCCTGTGACACCCACCACTAAGCAAAGACGCGTCGATATATGTAATATGAACGATCTATTACACAATACAGGTTAGGTTCCAATAACTTGACACTGGTTAATTACGATTATATATAAATATACGTAAAGGTAATAAAACAATTACATAGGTATTTCAATCTTACCAAAAAGTCGTCAGGCTGAATCCCAAACAAGTCTCTGAAATATCGGAAGGCGATTGGCGCGTAGGTCTTGAACTTAAACTCGGAGTAGTGGTGAGCTGGCGTGTGGTTGGAGCCTTCGTGCGGAAAGTTGGTCGTCTCCACAGTCATGAAGTCCTGCATGAGCAGATCACGCTCCGGTTTCGAAGCAAGGCCGCCGATTGCATGTTGGATACCTGAAAAGAAATACAAAACACTTATAATGTAAATCACCACACAATACTTATAATTTTACGTGGTAGAGCCACGCAGCTACGCTAGCTGCAGCATGAATGGGTCGGCTCCAGCGAAGTAGATTCACGCTCTCACAGAATACCAGCGTGAAACAACAGAATAATGATGCTGTGTTTCGTATAGTGAGTGTAGAGACCCGGAAACATTTTTTATTCGTAACGAGGCATTCTATATCAGTGGGTGCGCGTGCTGTGGGGCCAACTTGGCTTGCGTCGAGCCTTGAGGACGCCCCTGACCCCACCCGGGATGAAGATCACCCAACACTGCGCTTAACCTACACGCTGGGAAGCGAACTCCGAAGGCCCGGCGCACCCAAGTGCGAGCGCCTGTTGGTGACTTCGGCTCCGCCTCGAGATGCTTCTCCGCGGAACCTTGAGGTTGCTGACCCTTCGGCAGATTCCCTTCCCAGAGGCGCGAGACACGCCAACCTTTTGCCTAAGGATGCCAGGCCTTCAACTAGAGCCAGGAAGGAGCACTGGAGGCCCGGAGCACCTGCTGTTGGAGCGCCCTCCTGTCGGCAAGATTGGCCCTGCGTCGACTCCCATCCTCAGGACTCCGCGGGGCTTCGAGACGGCCGACCCTCCGGTAGCACCGACCTGGTGGCGCGCGATACGCCAACCAAGATTGCCAACAATGCCGTACTGGTACGGCTCCCAAGACCGGCTCCCAGACCATTGTCATGAGCTGTGAGGATTACCCGGGTAATGGGGGACTCCCCGAGGCCCGAACCTGCATGGGATAAAGAAGAGTAGTCCCTTAGCAGACGACAATTAACTAACTTAGCGTTCGCTTTAAATTTCACAGTACCTACGCGAGCAACCCGGGTTCGATCCCCGCTGGCACCAATGAAATTGTTAACTGCAATTTTAAGTGCTGATTTACGACGTGATCGGTGGTAAAGGAAAACATCGTGAAGAAACCTGCATGTCTGAGAAATAAAAAAAATATTTTGAAGGCCTGTGAAATACGTCAACATTCACAATGTTTGTGTGATGAGCACGATCATTTGTTCCGTGTCTGGGTGTAATTTATCTATAATATTTATGTATTTAGAAATATATAAGTAGGGCCCGGAATAATATGTAAATCCATATTTTTAATTGAAATGGTTTTTGTTTTGGAATATATTTTCTACATAAATTATGATATTTTAATCAAGAAAATGCAATTTCTATTTTCCATATTTTTCCATATTTCAAGTATAAATCCATATTCCACAGGAAATTAAATAAATTTATCCATATCTTCATTATTTTATGTTAGATAAATCAGCAGCTCTGTAAAATGCCTAAAAATGAGTTTTAGATGACGAAAATGCCAGCAAATCCTTTTTATTGGCGTGTGAAGAACTTCTTTAATGCAACCACCAAACGTCAGTAAAGCTTTTTAATGATGCAATGAGAGTTTTGTAGTCTGATGGAGTTAAACATGACCAAGTTTTCTTGCTACTTTGCGATGCTGCTCCGTGTATGGTAAAAGATGTAGCTTCCCTACAAGTTTTGTATCCAAAAATTATTCATGTGAAGTGCTTGGCTCATAGTATAAATAGATTAGCTGAATGAATAAGGTCTCAGTTTAAAAAGGCTGAGAGTTTAGTATCAAACGTAAAGAAAAAGTTTTTGAAAGCAGCAAGCAGGATCTTAAAATTTAAAGAGATGTGTCACGACATTTCTTTACCGCTAGAGCCAGAGCTGAACCGCTGGGGAACTTGGCTGACAGCAAATGAATACTATGCCCAGTATTACACTGAAATCAAAATGATTATTTTTGAATTGGAGAATAAAGCTGCTGATATTTCAATCTCAAAAGAACTCCAAGATCATTACGTAACTATTTGCTTTATATGCATAAAAAGCAATTATTGATCATACCATATAAAGGCACTCGAAAATTCTTCCACTTCTATAAATGATAGTTTGAAGATTATCAAAAAATTTTGAATCAGAAGGTCCCGTTGCTGAAGTAGCGAGGCAAAAATTACTCTACGTGCTGAAAAAAAAAACAAAGGATTTCATATCCTAAAGAAAATCAACAGCATGATGTGTGGAACATTAGAAGGCACCATAGACGTGCCCCACTCACTTGCAGAATTATACAAATTTAAATACGCTCCAATCACATCCTATGATGTTATGAGTAAAAAATCATTCAGCCAGAATAAAGCATTATTTCGTCCAAACAGAAAGAGTTTTAATTTTGAAAATTTAAGGAAACACGTAATTATATACTGTAGTTCAAATAACAATGAAACATAAGCTAAGCAAAATTGTATTTTCTTTTTTTTTTGGTTTTCTTAGTAGGAAAACGTTTTAATGTACAACGTCGTTATCTTTTATAACACATGTTTTTTCCATATTTTAGGATTTTAAGTCCATATTATATGTACATATTTTGATATTATATATCCATATTAATCCGGGCCCTATATATAAGTATGTTTATCAGTTGTCTAGTACCCATAACACAAGCTCTGCTTAGCTTGGGACTAGATGGCGTTGTGTGTGATAGTTGTGGAATATTGTGGAATATTATATATATTATTCACTGGGGTAGCGTGGCGAACACTTCCTAGCTACCACTTACCGTCAGGTGAACTATGTTGATCGTATCATCCTTATGCTGTAAAAAATACATCATATCCAAGACGTGTAATTTTAAGTCCGGCATGTACATTAAAAGAAAATTAATACTCGATTGTAAATTTCATCATATATTAAATGTTGTTAATTAGAACAACAGAAGTTTCACTGTACTTTATTTCAATTTCCTTAAATAATTATTTATTTATAACGTCGGAAGAAATTTAGGCAATGCACGCGCTGCACGCTTGTTAACTGCCTTGGAAATTGCGTTTTGTAACACGTAAATAATTGACTAATCAATCACTTTAACTTTCGGGAATAATTTAAATAGGAATTCCCGTCTTAATGAAGACAGTTCATTTCATTATTCAATTATTACAATTACATCCTATCAAGTCTACTGTTGAACATAGGCCTCTGTATAGAACATAAGCTTCTTGACGCAGTGGCTTAGTAATGAGTTATAGCGCTGAGGGCCGCGGGTTCGAATCCCGCACGCAACTAGTAATTGTACCGGGTCTGGATGTTTGTCCTTGTGCAATCTATATATGTAAACTGCCTCCACGATACAGGAGAAAGTCCTAGTGTAACGTTTAAAAAATAAATAAAACAGAAGACTATTACTCTCTACCGAAAGGTCTCCCAATAGATTGCCTCGTATGATGAGGATATATTTTGTCATAACTGAGACGCTTAGCAGGCGGTTCAGCGAGCACACTTTTTTCAAAATTTTTAGTTGTTAGCAGGGAGATGCTGCTGCCCATCTCCCGTTTCATTTCCCTCCGTCGCTTTATACAAAACTCAAGAAATGAAATTGAGCTAGTGGATTTGCTCATTGACAGCAACCACACGACGCATAAGACAGTTTATTTTTTAATAACAAAAAACTAGTAACTTTAATAAAAATACTGACACTTTCATTTTACATTAGGACTGGTTCACGATCACGACACTAGTTGAATGACGAATTCGAACCACTAACTTTCCAAAAAATATTTATTTCATAATATTGATTTTCTTTGGCCTAAAACTGCTGTGTCCTGCAATGGGACGTATAAAGGGTTGTAACTTTATTTTAATGGTTAACTGTAATTCGACTACATTGTGACTGATATAGGTACGTGGAGGACCTTGATATATAACGGAAGACACTCTGGCGACCGAGAAATGACGATACAATCTAGACGAATAAAGACTAATACGAGTACAAATCGCATTCCCACAGACAGTGATGGAAATGGCATTAACATTAATTTATCAGTGTAAGGCCATCAGTGCTGCCTTGGTTTAGCTTGTTCATTGTAGTGAGAATATATAGGTTAATCTTTTGAGTGCATTCTGGTTAGCGCATATCTGAATACACATATATCCAGCAACAGCACTCTAATCCGTTTCCCTAAGACCGTTCACACATATAAATCAATATCCTGAAAACCTAGTCAAATTGGATAATTTGATCGAAATTACAAATCATTTAGCCTGTGTTATTTTGAAAATATATATTTTGGCAGGAACTAAAAAGTTGTTAACACAGCTAGATCGTATCGAAAAATATAGAGCGTAGCTTGAAGGAAGAAAATTAAAAATTAAAGTCTAATTTTACTTTAGCAAGGTAACTTTATTTTCCCTGTATGCAACATAAAATAAAATAAATTAAAAATAACTTTTGTCTATTTTGTAAAATGCTCTAAGTGATAGTAATTAAAAAAACACCTAACAGATGAAGAAATTTACAAGAATGTTTCAATTACTAAAAAACATGTTCTAAAATTTTAAGATAAGTATTCGTAGCTATTACGGCAAAAATCGAAAACAAAAGAGTTTATAGTATCGATTTTTTTAAATATTAAAACGAAAATCTAACTAACCAACGTCCATGCTACCGTTGTTTCAGCCGGCCTACGAGCACGGACGGCGCACACCCGCCGGTTGGGCCGCGTTTAACACATGTAAACATTCTACCGTTTAGCTATCGAGTTTACTATTTTTAAACGTCGAACAAGAAAAAGTTTACGGTCAGAGTTCATGAGCGAGCTTTTTTGTCTTGTTTGTTTTAGTAAAAGCTCACTATCGGTATTGAGTAAGTTGTTTGACTAAAAATAATATAAAATTTACTTAACTAAAATGACAAACGAGTTAGGGCTAAACACTCGTAACAAACACTACACAATATGCGAGCAACCCGTGTTCGATTCCCATCGAGAGATCTGCATATCTTAATAATAAAATATTTCAAAGACATGTGAAACGTACCAAGGCGTTTTGCAAATATGTGCAAAATAAAAAAGGTAGAGCAAAGTAGACTAATTGCTCTATAATATTTTCAGCAAAACTGCCCGTGCCCAATAGTGAGACGTGAATAGGCTGTATTCGCGTCTATAGTCACGATATAGGTGTAACTTTACTTTATATAATTTTAATCGACAGTAGAACTCTAAAAGGTCGTGGATTCGAATCCGCCATTCGACTACTGTCATGAACCACTCCTTAGCATTTTAAGCTTACCAGGAGTGGTTATAGAGAATATAAGTAATGTTATGGCATTGCTAGTATTAAAAAAATTAGGGATGGGCCGAATATGGATTTCACCGAATACGAATATTCGACCGAATGTTCGGTAAAACCTGTTACCGTACTCTCGCTCCCCGCCACACCTGACAGTTATTGCATCATCTGGTACTGAGGAAATTACCGGCACATGCTTATGTTTTAACTATTCTTGTGATAAAAAAAGTATTTCGTTGTTTTATTCTTAGCGAAAATTGATAATCATATGATAAAAATGAGCGGCAGGAGACTTATTATTAGGACTTATTTTAGAGAAACTGACGACCAAAGTAAAGTGAAATGTACTAATGTAATGTAATGTTTCTTTGTTTGATTCCAAAAACATTTTATCCAGTTTCTATTTGCTATAATCGGAAATAAATCTACAGTGCCACAAAAACACTGTCACACACTCATCATCATTACAGCCAAGTCAAGTCTACTGCTGAACATAGGCCTCCCCCAAGTAATGCCACAAAGCACGGTCCTGAGCCACCTGCATCCATCGACTTCCAGCATGTCTTACTAGGTCGTTACTCCATGTAACTGCAAAAACATAAATGGCATAAAACAAAAAAAACATAAATTTATACATTTCAGGCACCCTTTTTTTTTTTTTTTTTTTTTTTTACATGGGGAAATGCCTACGCATACCCGCCTCGCGGGGGCAAGGACGGGTTATGTCGGACTCGCACCGACTAAAACCCCATGCTGTTCCACCTTTGTCGCATATTGGCAGGGCTACGGAAACGCTTTCGCACACATCCGCGGCTCTACCAGCGACTGCCGCCCCATGGCAGCACCTCCTCGGGAGAGGAATATTCAGGCACCCTGGAGTAAGCAGATTTAACCCATAAAATATACTTTCAACAGTAAAAGACATCGCATTACTAAATTCGTACAGTTTAATACATTGGACACTATGAAAATGAATGTTCGGTGATTTAGCCGAATATTCGGTCGAATACGAATATTCGGGCCATCTCTAAGAAAATAACTATTGCAACTTTATTATCGGGAAATGTGTACATACTATGTTATTGTTTCTACTATATCGCTTTCGCATAAAAAATGAAATGTTAGATAAAATACTCGAATTTTATTGGTATGTTTTTTATGCAAATCATCACATAAAATGCCCATGTTTCACTTCCCGCGTCTAAGAGGAAGTTGCCGATAGCATCAAGGCCGGCGGCTTAACTAATTCAATGTCAAAAGCTAATGTACTTAAGGTTTAAATTTGTTTCTACGCAGCGCTTGTTGAAAAAATCGATAAGAACGTTATAAAATGGTACATCACTAAGCTTACGCGTTACAAGATTTAATTATGGTCCTGACGTGTATCTAATCTCGCCTCTAAACGTTGGCCAACACAGTGGCGAATGTAGTGGCGAATATATTGGCCGAGAGTTGGTGACGGCGTCCACACGTTGGAAGGTCGTTCAGTTTACTTCCGTTCGGGCCAATGTGCGAACGAATTTATAAGCACCGTGGCGCAGTGACTCAGCAATAAGTGGCTGCGCCGGGCGTCGCGGGTTTGATCCCGCACGGAACAAGTATTTGTATGTCCTACAAATAATTGTTTCGGGTCTAGATGTGTGTCCTTGTGCAATTTATGTTTGTAAACTGCCTGCGCGATACGGGAGAAAATCCTAGTGTAGGGTTAACGTTTTTATAAAAGAATTATAAAATAATAGTGAATATTAACGGGGCTGTAAATAGATATACGATATACGATTAGCTTTATTTATTCTTTACATGCATCATAAACTGGAATAAATACCATTAATAAGAACTTAACTTATTTTAAAGTCAAAGGAATTATAATCGATTAGTCTATGTTTTAAAATTGGGTTTTGATTTTAAAGTTTAGCAAAATACGTACTTGCATTTCTATCAGACATTTGATGTATATAAAAAACACCTTATAACTTATTTGGTAATTTAATCATTTTTTGAGAAAGACAAAAACAATAGCACAAATATAATTAACACTGACTTAATAATAGGTACTAATTATAACTTAGAACATAAATGAAAAACTCATGACGAGCAAAGTAGCTCAGGACCATGCTTTGCGGCAGTTTGTCAGTCAGTGGACTTGTGAAGAGCTGTAATGATGATGATGATTGGAAATCTTGCACGATTAAATTATAAGAAATCGACGTTTTTTATAGGATAGGGTGACAAACGAGCACACAGTTCACCTGATGGTAAGTGGTTGCTGTGGCCCACAGACATCTACATCTATCCTCGATTACGAATCAAAATGCAGATGCATTGTCACCCGTGAGGACTAAGATGAAACGCCTCGTTTCCTTTAAAAAGGGTCTCTGGTTCTTTACACTCACTATACGAAACACAGCATCATTAAGCTACTATTTTACGCTGATATTCTGTGAGAGCGTGGTCCTTCCCCGGTCGAGCCGACCTTCGTGCTGCAACTATACTTCTAATATAATTGCATGGTTCTACCACGTATAAACGACGTGCTTCATTTTTTTTCATTTTAAAATTGTTCTCGTAATAATCTGATTGCAAAAAAACGTTAGTTTTTTTGATAAATAGCTTATTGATTAAAACAAATGTTCAATAATAATTAAATCGCGCTAATTAAAGTAGTAGGAATGTTTAAAGTTGAAATTGGCACTAAAAGGCTGGTAATTGGGGCATCCACCCTACAAAGCTTGAATATAGAATTTAAATCAGATGCGTGTAATCACTCTGGGAGCTTGTAGCAAACTAAACGCGCGGCCAACGTGTGGATGCGGCGACCAAACTCTGCCAACAATCCTCTGATCTTTTGTAAAAAAACCGACACCACACGGATCTTGCGCCAACTTGCGGGCCATCGTTCCAATACATACCAATGAAGCCCAAACACCTCGTCCACACGTTGGCCAATGCTATTGGCCACTACATTCGCCACTGTGTTGGCCAACGTGTAGAGGCACCGTAATGTCGCCTCTACACGTTGGCCAACACAGTGGCGAATGTAGTGGCGAATATATTGGCCGAGAGTTGGTGACGGCGTCCACACGTTGGAAGGTCGTTCAGTTTACTTCGGTTCGGGCCAATGTGCGGACGAATTTATTTTATTTTAGACGACGGCTCCGTGGCGCAGTGGCTTGGCAATGAGTGGCAGTACCAGAGGTCGCGGGTTTGAATCCCGCACGGAACAAGTATTTGCATATCCTACAAATAATTGTTTCGGGTCTGGATGTGTGTCCTTGTGCAATTTATGTTTGTAAGTTGCCTCCACGATACAGGAGAAAATCCAAGTGTGGGGGGTAACGTTTTTATAAAATAATTATAAAAGAATAGTGAATATTAATGGGGCTGTAAATAAATATACGATATACGATTAGCTTTATTTATTCTTTACATTTATCAGAAACTGGAATAAATACCATTAATTAGAACTTATAAAATTCTCACATTAATAATTAATTACAGAAAGTTGAACTTATTTTAAAGTTAAAGGAGTTATAATCGATTAGTTTATGTTTTAAAATGGGTTTTGCTATTAAAGTTTAGCAAAACATGGACTTGCTTTTCTATCAGACATTTGATGTATATAAAAAACACCTTATAATTTATTTGGTAATTTAATTATTTTTTGAGAAAGATAAAAACAATAGCAATAAATGTAATTAACACTGACTTAATAATAGGTACTAATTATAACTTAGAACATAAATGAAAAACTCATGACAAGTAAAGTGGCTCAGGACCATGCTTTGCGGCATTCTTTGGAGGAGGATGTTCAGTAGTGGACTTGTGAAGAACTGTAATGTTGATGATGATTCGAAAACTTGCACGATTAAATTATAAGAAATCGACGCTTTTTTATATAGGATACGGTGACAAACGAGCACACAGTTCACCTGATGGTAAGTGGTTGCTGTGGCCCACAGACATCTACATCTATCCTCGATTACGAATCAAAATGCAGATGCGTTGTCACCCGTGAGGACTAAGATGGAATGCCTCGTTTCCTTTAAAAAGTGTCTCTGGTTCTCTTCACTCACTTTACGAAACACAGCATCATTGAGCTACTATTTTACATTGATATTCTGTGAGAGCGTGGTCCTTCCCCGGTCGAACCTACCCATTCGTGCCACAACTATACTTCTAATATAACTGCATGGTTCTACCACGTACATATAAACGACGTGCTTAATTTTTTTCATTTTAAAATTGTTCTCGTAATAATCTGATTTTGAACAATCCTTTGATCTTTTGTAAAAAACCGACACCACACGGATCTCGCGCCAACTTGCGGGCCATCGTTCCAATCTACGAGCACTTAACCCTATAGAGACGTAATACAAGGCGACCCGAACCTGTCAACTCGTCAGTGACTAGTCACTGATATAATATTTCGGAACACTTTTGTCTTCCGCCAGTAACGACCAAAAACTAGAACCGAAGAGACGGCTTACATTTAAAATATAAATTAAAATCAATTTACGGCATCATGTCTTGTTTTGCCGTTAAATGATGCGGAAACAACAGTAAAACATGTAGTGTAACAACAAACAATATTACTTTTCATCGGTAAGTACATTTTTTTATTTTACCAAAATATTTTCAACATTTTTATTACGCAACGAGGGTCATGTTAAACTGGACGGTTCCGCCACGCGTCACTCCCCGTCCTTTTTGCATTTACTGCAAACATGTATGTCTATCTCTCATTATCGTAATTAGCCTCGTGACGCTAATGACTAGTGCAGTGCGGGATATGTATTTCGTTTTGTCGATAATTACCCACAAAATGATTATAGTATTTAAATATCGTTGTTTTTGATATATTAGACATAGACAGATAATAATTTATTAATATTAATTAAATTATTAATTATAGTAATACTATATTTACAGTATTACTAAGAGTAGTAGATTATTATTTACTACTCTTAGTAACACTGTAATATTAATTATAACTTTTATTATAATTAAGTGTTACTAAGAGTAGTATTTATAATATTTATATTAATTATAAATTCTTTTCCTGTACGACCTTTGGATAAGTACGATAACAGTGTTATTTTATTTAAACTGTATGATTATTTCCCTATAGGTTTCCAAAAGATGGTAATATGAAAAACAAATGGATAAACGTTACAAAAAGAGAAAATTAGTTTCCATCAAAATATAGCGTCATGTGCTCAAAACATTTTACTGAGAATTGTTTTTTGATGAAAAACAAGAAGCGGCGACTAAAGAGAAGTGCAGTACCTACGCTGTTTTTGCCTCATATGCAATACCTGTATAAAGGGTTTAGTGTATTTAAAATAAAATAAAAAGAGTCTCATATTCTACAAAGATAATGGAGGATTAATTTATCCCTCACAAATGGTCGTTAAAATATGTCGGCGTTGCGAGTCCGTAATCAAGAAAGATTTTATTAATAGTGACTCTAAAGGAAAAATCATTGCTGAACTGTTGACCAATACAGCTCTTAGCAGCTTTACAGAAGAACAATTATTCCCGGAGTATACACATCATCAATTTTACGCCGAAGAAAGCAATCATATTATTGATTTAACGAAAAGTATAATGAAGAAATATATTGACACAAGAATGACATTTATACTTAAAAATCGAAAATTGGAAGGAAAATGTGCAGTTAGGAGAATATATACAAAAAAATTAATTCATTTTAAAAATCAATAATAGCACTTAATAAAATAATTATAATGTATGTATATTTAACATGAAAATCTTTTTTATTCTCTTTTCAATCTCTCCGTACTGCGTCGTAGTGCCTCGACCTTGAGCCGAACTATCTTGAGTATCTCCTACGGGGCCTTTTTTTATAGGATAGGGTAACAAACGAGCACACAGTACACATGATGGTAAGTGGTTGCTGTGGCCCATAGACATCTACATCTATCCTCGATTACGAATCTAAATGCAGATGTGTTGTCTGTCACCCATGGGGAATGGAACGCCTCGTTTCCAGTAAAAAGGGTCGCCGGTTCTCTACACTCACCATACGAAACACAGCATACAGCTACTATTTTATGCTGGTATTCTGTGAGAGCGTGGTTCTTCCCCGGTCGAGCC
This sequence comes from Parnassius smintheus behrii, assembly GCA_036936625.1. Taxonomy (NCBI): domain Eukaryota; kingdom Metazoa; phylum Arthropoda; class Insecta; order Lepidoptera; family Papilionidae; genus Parnassius; species Parnassius smintheus. The sequence continues at coordinate 11,670,171 of JAUPFT010000024.1, forward strand.
GACCCATTCATGGTACAACTATACTACTAATATAACTGCAGCATAGCTCTACCACGTATTAAATATTTTAATTTTTATGTTAAAGTAATTTTATGTTAAAGTTCAACAAATCACTAAAAGTTTATTTTAAACTCCTTTTTATTTAATCTTGAATTTTTTTCGAAGTTGACATTTATATTTTACCTGAGTATACTGCTTGAAAAGTTAGTACATTTAAAATTGCATTTCTTAGTTGCACAGGAAAATTGAAGTCACAGTCGAAGGCTAGTTGCTGATACTGAAAGTATGTATTAAAAAAGCGAAAAAATTTATCAATATCGATAGACAGCATAAATTCATTTCAATGCACGCCCTAGCGATCGTGTTCGGAATCTCTTCGGAATAGTTCGGAGTACTTCGCAGCGATCACAGCTCCCCCCGCGCCGCAACTAGTTGACAAAATTGTTTTCTTTTAAATTCGCATGTATTACTAGTCGTTCACTTCGAGAATGCCGTTACCTCCCGCCGCGCCCCTTCATTCCGCGCCTCAAGCGTCGCCCTTTTAGTACCGATAGCAACGTCGAAGTGTACTTACGTCCGTTTTTTATGCTCTCGTACGTTCTCTAGTTTGTTACTGTTTTTGCTGTTGTTTTTGTTACTGTTGATTTTTTGTTTTTGTTTCTGTTGATATTCGTTAATTTGTTCTGTTACAATGAGTAAATTTCGAAAATCTTTAATTTGATATATTTAAAATGTAAAATAAAACTATAAAAAAATATTTTATTTTATCGAACACGTTATTATTTCATCATCATCATCATTCAAAAAATATTTTATTTCATCCAACACGTTATTATTTTACTTTATTGAAAATATGAATACTAAAAAACATAAACATGATGACTTTTTTCGTCTACGGTACTGTCAGCTGTGACGTCGTAACGGTTTGCGACGGCAAACTCGAAATGAACGCGTAGTACTTCTCTATAGGGTTAAGTGCTCGTAGGTTCCAATACATACAAATGAAGCCCAAACACCCCGTCTACACGTTGGCCAATGCTATTGGCCACTACATTCGCCACTGTGTTGGCCAACGTGTAGAGGCGCCGTAAGGGACAAAACTAATTAAGTTATTAAGGTTTTTCGTTAAGGACCATTCATTTCTAATAATCTTTTTTGTAGAATATATTTATACTTAACTTTTATTTTCACTTAATGATTTCTCATTTATTATTTTATTTATTTATTTATTTATTTATCTATTTATTTAAGAAATTTATGATTACAAAGATGAATAGTTTTAGTGTAAACATAAACTCATTAGAGTTTTTCCGTACACCATTGCTGTCGACACATTATTCTAATTAATACTTTATAATAAATTACATTACCAAAGTTACATTAATATTATTACCAACTTAAATTAGGTGCATTAAATGTTATGTTTCTATTTGACAAAACTATTTATGGGTACAAAAATACAAAATAGTCTTAGGCGATGAGCGTAAAATCACATGGTGAACTTATTACATTCTGTGAATAATCGTGACACAGGAACATATATTTTTATAAATTTATAATAAGATATGTTGGTAAAGTAAACCAATAATATAGAACGAGAAGTTGTTTAAAGTGTTACGAGTATTTAGTAAGAGTTAATTGTATATAAAAATTTTTTAGTTTATATTTTATGTTTTTACGTGTAATGACGTCTTTCAAAGATTTAGGTAACTGATTGATTAGATTAGGTATAACATAGTTTAATGTTCTTTTTCCGTATAAGTTATTATATCTAGGTAACTGCAGTTTTAGATGATCAGTTCTGCGTGTGGAGTATAATAACTTATCTACCTTTTTAAAATTTTCAGTAAAGTAATTTTCGGTTAGTAATGTTAGTTCAACTTTGTCGTGAATAGGTATAATTTTACAAAATGCAAATAGTTTTCGATAATCATCTTTAAAATTAATTTTGAGATTATTAGGGACTATTTGTTTTATAATGCGCAGCTGAAGTGAGTAAATTCGATCTAGATAAGTTTTGTAGGTTCTACCATAGCTTGACAAGCCATATTGTATAACAGATTCAGCTAAGGATTTATAGAGCATTAAAGAGGTTATGTAAGGTATTTTTTGTTTGATTAATGTAAATTTCGCTAATATTCCTCTTAATATATCACAAACACGATTTACATGCTCTTTCCAGTTTAACCTGTCGTCAATTATTAGACCAAGATAGGTGTGCTTATTTACAATAACTCATCATCATTCTCGTAATCATTCTCATGATTACGAGAATAATAAAAATTGAATTATTCTACATTTTACAAATTTTATTACGTCTAATTTACTTAGTTTTATTTGTGACTGAGACCAATACTTTTTTAAATTTTACGACTGTAGACACGACGCAGGCTACTTACACGCATGTCATATATTTGAGGTAATAAAATGTTACATAGGTACACTTAAAACTAATTCGGACGATCTAAAGCGATTTCAGGGTACAGTAAGTAATTAATAGAAACTAACTCAAGTGTACGTACTCTAGACATAGTTCGTCCACTCGGCTCGTTGACAAATCGATATGCCTATCTCAAGGGACACGATGTATATTGCTGTATATTTGCATATATAGTTGATTGTAATCGCAAGTCCTATTAAGGGAAAAACAGTTCCCGAGAAGCCACTAAGTATACTACTTCGATCGGATTAAAAAATAGAAGGTGAAGGATTTGTTGAGATTTAAGACACGCAAGTATTCCATCGGCGATGATATGACACATTTTCACCCCTAAATACAATATAAATAATTACACTCTGCGATGGCCGGATAACACGTGGTTCTTAGTTAATTATTTTTACATATTATTTAAAGTAACAGTAATTTTAGTGGTATCGGCAGGTGTCGACGTCGGGTGCTCTTTAGTCAAGTGATTAGTATCTTGCATGACTAGTGTACCTATAGACTATAGATTGATTTTGAGTTCTGAGGGTGTAAAGAGCCGATAAAATTATAAACTTTTAGACATTTGAGACATTTCACCATGAATGAATATCAAAATTCCTCCTCCTAGTCCATTTGACCTTAAGTTATATATATATATATATATATATATGTGTGTGTGTGTGTGTGTGTGTGTGTGTGTGTGTGTGTGTGTGTGTGTGTGTGTGTGTGTGTGTGTGTGTGTGTGTGTGTGTGTGTGTGTGTGTGTGTGTGTGTGTGTGTGTGTGTGTGTGTGTGTGTGTGTGTGTGTGTGTGTGTGTGTGTGTGTGTGTGTGTGTGTGTGTGTGTGTGTGTGTGTGTGTGTGTGTGTGTGTGTGTGTGTGTGTGTGTGTGTGTGTGTGTGTGTGTGTGTGTGTGTGTGTGTGTGTGTGTGTGTGTGTGTGTGTGTGTGTGTGTGTGTGTGTGTGTGTGTGTGTGTGTGTGTGTGTGTGTGTGTGTGTGTGTGTGTGTGTGTGTGTGTGTGTGTGTGTGTGTGTGTGTGTGTGTGTGTGTGTGTGTGTGTGTGTGTGTGTGTGTGTGTGTGTGTGTGTGTGTGTGTGTGTGTGTGTGTGTGTGTGTGTGTGTGTGTGTGTGTGTGTGTGTGTGTGTGTGTGTGTGTGTGTGTGTGTGTGTGTGTGTGTGTGTGTGTGTGTGTGTGTGTGTGTGTGTGTGTGTGTGTGTGTGTGTGTGTGTGTGTGTGTGTGTGTGTGTGTGTGTGTGTGTGTGTGTGTGTGTGTGTGTGTGTGTGTGTGTGTGTGTGTGTGTGTGTGTGTGTGTGTGTGTGTGTGTGTGTGTGTGTGTGTGTGTGTGTGTGTGTGTGTGTGTGTGTGTGTGTGTGTGTGTGTGTGTGTGTGTGTGTGTGTGTGTGTGTGTGTGTGTGTGTGTGTGTGTGTGTGTGTGTGTGTGTGTGTGTGTGTGTGTGTGTGTGTGTGTGTGTGTGTGTGTGTGTGTGTGTGTGTGTGTGTGTGTGTGTGTGTGTGTGTGTGTGTGTGTGTGTGTGTGTGTGTGTGTGTGTGTGTGTGTGTGTGTGTGTGTGTGTGTGTGTGTGTGTGTGTGTGTGTGTGTGTGTGTGTGTGTGTGTGTGTGTGTGTGTGTGTGTGTGTGTGTGTGTGTGTGTGTGTGTGTGTGTGTGTGTGTGTGTGTGTGTGTGTGTGTGTGTGTGTGTGTGTGTGTGTGTGTGTGTGTGTGTGTGTGTGTGTGTGTGTGTGTGTGTGTGTGTGTGTGTGTGTGTGTGTGTGTGTGTGTGTGTGTGTGTGTGTGTGTGTGTGTGTGTGTGTGTGTGTGTGTGTGTGTGTGTGTGTGTGTGTGTGTGTGTGTGTGTGTGTGTGTGTGTGTGTGTGTGTGTGTGTGTGTGTGTGTGTGTGTGTGTGTGTGTGTGTGTGTGTGTGTGTGTGTGTGTGTGTGTGTGTGTGTGTGTGTGTGTGTGTGTGTGTGTGTGTGTGTGTGTGTGTGTGTGTGTGTGTGTGTGTGTGTGTGTGTGTGTGTGTGTGTGTGTGTGTGTGTGTGTGTGTGTGTGTGTGTGTGTGTGTGTGTGTGTGTGTGTGTGTGTGTGTGTGTGTGTGTGTGTGTGTGTGTGTGTGTGTGTGTGTGTGTGTGTGTGTGTGTGTGTGTGTGTGTGTGTGTGTGTGTGTGTGTGTGTGTGTGTGTGTGTGTGTGTGTGTGTGTGTGTGTGTGTGTGTGTGTGTGTGTGTGTGTGTGTGTGTGTGTGTGTGTGTGTGTGTGTGTGTGTGTGTGTGTGTGTGTGTGTGTGTGTGTGTGTGTGTGTGTGTGTGTGTGTGTGTGTGTGTGTGTGTGTGTGTGTGTGTGTGTGTGTGTGTGTGTGTGTGTGTGTGTGTGTGTGTGTGTGTGTGTGTGTGTGTGTGTGTGTGTGTGTGTGTGTGTGTGTGTGTGTGTGTGTGTGTGTGTGTGTGTGTGTGTGTGTGTGTGTGTGTGTGTGTGTGTGTGTGTGTGTGTGTGTGTGTGTGTGTGTGTGTGTGTGTGTGTGTGTGTGTGTGTGTGTGTGTGTGTGTGTGTGTGTGTGTGTGTGTGTGTGTGTGTGTGTGTGTGTGTGTGTGTGTGTGTGTGTGTGTGTGTGTGTGTGTGTGTGTGTGTGTGTGTGTGTGTGTGTGTGTGTGTGTGTGTGTGTGTGTGTGTGTGTGTGTGTGTGTGTGTGTGTGTGTGTGTGTGTGTGTGTGTGTGTGTGTGTGTGTGTGTGTGTGTGTGTGTGTGTGTGTGTGTGTGTGTGTGTGTGTGTGTGTGTGTGTGTGTGTGTGTGTGTGTGTGTGTGTGTGTGTGTGTGTGTGTGTGTGTGTGTGTGTGTGTGTGTGTGTGTGTGTGTGTGTGTGTGTGTGTGTGTGTGTGTGTGTGTGTGTGTGTGTGTGTGTGTGTGTGTGTGTGTGTGTGTGTGTGTGTGTGTGTGTGTGTGTGTGTGTGTGTGTGTGTGTGTGTGTGTGTGTGTGTGTGTGTGTGTGTGTGTGTGTGTGTGTGTGTGTGTGTGTGTGTGTGTGTGTGTGTGTGTGTGTGTGTGTGTGTGTGTGTGTGTGTGTGTGTGTGTGTGTGTGTGTGTGTGTGTGTGTGTGTGTGTGTGTGTGTGTGTGTGTGTGTGTGTGTGTACTTCGGTATTTGATATAATTCAGCATCTTTTGTATTAATCCACGTTTCGGTGAAAAGAGTTATGTGAGTGTTATGGGAAATATCTTTAACAATACATTTTGGTTCATCAAATTTACCCACTCTTTTTATACTCCGTATTTTGGCATATTAAAACTTTAAGGAAATTTAATTGACTGCCTCGTTAACGCCGGTCCTGCGCCTGCTCTCTTGTGTCAGATTGTCCCTTCGGACACACACTCGTACACTATAATCGTGTCCTGCGTAGATGGTTGTTATTTCAACTTTAGAAAAGAAGGAGATACTAATTAATACTAATGTATGTCTGTGATGTATTCCAAATTGCAAAAGCAACAAGAGTATAATAGAGTATAATAGAACACGAAATCGGCTATTCTATACAAAAAATAATTTTATTAATCTAAAAGGTGACATAAAATAAAAGAAACGCTTTCGGTTGAGAATTATTCTATAATGGGGCAGACCATTATGAAATACAACAAAGGAACAACCCGGAACGTATCCAGTGAAAGAAGTACTTTACTCATTCCCATACCTAATTTTATGAAAATTCGCATAGATTAAAGCACTGTGATTTTTATATAGGATAGGGTGATAAACGAGCACACAGTCCACCTGGTGGTAAGAGGTTGCTGTGGCTCATAGACATCTACATCCTCGATTACGAATCAAAATGCAGATGCGTTGTCACCTGTGAGGACTAAGGTGGAATGCCTCGTTTCCAGTAAAAAGGGTTCCAGTTCTCTACACTCACCATACGGAACACAGCAGCATTAAGCTACTATTTGACGCTGGTATTCTGTGAGAGCGTGGTCGTTCCTCGGTCGCACCGACCCATTCGCGCTACCACTATACTGCTAGTATAACCGCAGAATGGCTCTACCACGTATAAATTATAGTTGGTATATTTACAACATTTAAGATAAGATCTATAACTGCTCACGAATATTAAACTAATAATAAATGTCCAAAAATGTTCTCTTGGATACGACAGATGGCGACATCCATCCCCTATCCGTTAGTGGTAAAATGCCCATACGTCTTATATACTACGATCGGCAGTCCGCTTGTCAAGTGTGGCGATCGTAGCAAATCCTCTACACAGTTCAGAAGTGGAATGGATTCTGGGTTTTTTCTTCCGCCAAGAACTAGAACTCCGTTTGAGTACTACCGCCCTCTTACCTATTTTATCCGTAACCAGCATTGCGCGTACTAGTAATTAGGTAAGAAGTGAATGATAGGTAGTATAATAGCAAACAATTTTTTTAAGTATAATATTTTTCGGAATAGTGATATGTGTTTGTATTATCACTTTACACAACTATTATTATGTTCTATTCTAAAAAGTAAGAAAAACAGTTTTAGGTTTTTCTAGCATACAAGAATTTCACTTATAGGTCACTACTATGCCAAATTTATAATTACACTCTTATATTATGATATTTTATATTTTTAGCCGTGGTAGTTTAGAGATAAGCGCTTATCTTAAAATTTCGTAGTGCAAGTACAAACAGAGTTCGATTTCAAATTGTTCATTGTAAATTAAAATTTATTTAACTATTATTTTCCGAAAGCTATATAATGCTAATTTATCATGATATTATACAGCTTTCGGAAAATAATAGTCCTCGGCGAAAGTCCTTAGAGAAGACATCATGACATGTTAGAGAAATCACAAACAATTTAAGAATATATGAATTTGCCATCAATGGTGGCAACGAAGGAGAATTCATAACCTTATCTTGAACAATGAGCGTCATAAGAGACGCGCGAAAATTTTTCCCTACCAAGGTAAAGACATACATAGCAGTTTAATGTTTACGTACAATACATAAGAAAGTCTTGAAGACTTGAGTCGAAATATCGGTAGAGTGCAAAAGTCGATAAACGGCGAGTCAAAGTTACAAGCGATACAAGATATCTGTTTCAGATTTCTGTGTCAAGGCATATATTATACCAAAAACTTTTACACCCGTACAACAAGCCTATAATTTGTATTTATTTATAAAACCTGTTGTTACATAATAAGTTTTTCTTACTCTTTCTTACGTGAACTGAGCAAAATTTATTTATACAACTTAAATTGTATATGACATCAGATCGAAATAGTAGAAATACGATATAAATCTATTTAACTTTTATGTTGGTAAATATTATTTGTGTACAAAAAGTTTAATTATAATGAAAATAATTTTACTACTACCATCCCATCAATATACAACTTATATGTATTGTATATGGCAGAAGTTTTGTATTGACCTCGGGTCGCGTCTTAAATCCGAGTTGTGAGCGACAGATATTTAAGATCGCGAGAGATTCCTAAAATTTTTTTATAAGAAATAGTAGAAAATCGATATAAATCTATTTGATTTTTATGTTGATAAACAATTATTTAAGTAATCATGTACAACAAATTTAAATAACTATGAAAACCATTTCACTAGTACTATCTCATTATTACAGCTGACTATGACATCAGTATTATTTAATTTGAACCCAAATAGAATCACAAGATTAAGTGTACACAACTATAATATTTAAGGTTGTCAGTCACAAAGATTAAAAACCGTTGGTCTATGTAGTGTCTACGTTAAACTAAGCATTAAACTTAAACGTATAAACCGTCTATACCAAAAGTAATGGCCTTCTGACCGAGTTTGAGTAATGGCGGCCAGTTTCAATGTAGAGTAGTCATTTGCGCAACACAGGATTATGGTGCATGAGTGTGTGCGAAAGCATAGTCCTCTCTCTAATAGTCCAATGCGACGGCAACCGACAACATAGTAGAAAGATAAGGCGCAGTAAAAATGGCTTTAAATTTTTTCCGTGGCCCGGAGGCGAATTTTCAATTTATTTATTTATTTTTCAAAAGAATAAAGGGCGGCCGCCTTATTACCATTAGCCATTCTCTACCAGTCAACCCATGAGAACCCGAAACCACATGATCTGCCATCGCGCTAATAACCACTGGCACAACAAGACAGTCGACTTCTATTATACTTCAAGTATTTTGTGTTTATACTACGTTAATACGTTTATATTATACATTATAATATAGTAAAAAGATTACTATTTCGTAGTTTACCTGCTCATTCTCTATTTCCAATAATACGATAAGCATGGTATGAGGCTGGTAAATCGGTTTTGAAGCTAACGCCATTTGGGGAAACGTATACGATCTATACACCAGGTTTAAACAGACCAAATCGTAAATATATGAATATGTAATAAGCAAGAAGTGTGTCACAATCGTGCTAAAAGAAATTCCGTAGTCCCTGCCTACCCCTTTAGGTGACAGGTGTGAACGTTTATGCATGTATGTATTAAAATTAAAAGTGAAACAGGTTTCTCAATCCAAGAAGCGTCTTTTGAAGTTACGTAATTGTATTACTTGAAAAAGCTTAAGGGGAAATATAACCTCAAATGGCTTAGCAAGATATGCCGAAAACATTGCAGCATTAATTTTGAAATAAATATATGGTAAAGTTGAGGATTAATGTTAAGTTTTTTTTTATAGAAGAGGGGGCAAATGAGCATGCGGCTCACCTGATGTTAAGTGACTACCGCCGCCCATGATCAACCGCAACACCAGGGGAATTGCAGGTCCGTTGCCGGCTTTTAGAAAGGAGTAAGCTCTTCTTGAAGGTCCCCAGGTCGTATCGGTCCGGAAAAATCGCCGGTGGTAAATTATTCCACAGAGAGGTCGCACACGGAAGAAAACTCCCTTTTGAAACGCACAGTGGTGGACCGCCAAGCATCCAGATGGTGTGGATGGTATCGGGACATTTTCCGCGAAGTGCGTTCACGAAATTTGGCAGCTGAGATTAATCAGAACAATTCCTCAGAGCACTCGCCGTGGTATATGCGAAAGAAAATGCAAAGAGAAGCAACATCTCTTCGCAGCGCCAGTGAATCGAGCCGATCGGAAAGCACTCGGTCGTCGACGATTCGAGCCGCTCTGCGCTGGATGCAGTCAAGTTGAAGGAGCTGGTACTGGGGAGCCCCAGCTCAGAGATGGGAACAGTATTCCATGTGCGGCCGAACCTGCGCCTTGTAAAGTTGCAGGCGGTGTGCCGGCATGAAATACTGTCCCGCTCTGCTGAGCACGCGAGCTTTTTAGAGGCCAATTTGGCCTTCTCTTCCAAGTGACCACGAAACTGCACGTCACTCGGAGTGCTTGAAACTGAGGAGACAAAGACGACAAAGAGGTTCTTTTTAGCGGTTACAGTACTATGTTAGACGAAAACATGATTCCGTAAAATTTTCTCGATAGAAAAAAATCCAAAGCTACCTCCAAACTGAACGATAAACCGCTGTTATTCATAAAATACGTTAAATACGAGCCAAATATTGTGTTTTTATGGGGATTTCACCACTAAAACACAATTTGCATTCATACACTTTTATTTATTGTCAAGAACTATCAGATCTTAGTTTCTTCCTAAGCCTACATATTATATGGCTTTCATACTCTACAATCTCTCCACCAATATATATAAAAAACATAAGTAATGATAAAAATGCATAACAAATCATGTAATTTTTTAAAATTTATATTTTGGATTCGGATTTCTAGTTGAGCGGGGAGGCAGCCCTTGCATTGGTACCTCTAAATGTTGATTGGATTGACTGCCAGAACTTTCGCCCTCTTCTCCTCTTAATAAGAATGAGTCGGAAGTTATGGTATCAACTTCTGTAGCCTTCGCGTTACAATTAGAAATTATAATAATTATAAAAATTTTCAAAATTACTTAAATCTAAATCATATTCTTCATTTTTATTTCCATTGTATGCAACAAAATGATGTTTCTTATAATAATTATTTAACTCCGGAACAATAACTAACTAACGTAGCGTAACTAACGTAAATAATCTATTTCCTAATGTATTTTTAACTACGCCGAACTTCCACGTGTAATCGTTCCCGTTGTTGTAAAAATGCTTAACTAAAACTTTATCCTTTTTGTTAAAATTGCTCTTTCTTCGTCCATCATAGTTTTCACTCTGTAAGATCTGTTTATTTGCAACATTATTGGTTGTGGATGATAAAGATGTATCATTTGTGTTCTGCTCAAATTTGTGGTCACTAAGTAAGTCGAGTCGACAGCGGAGCGGACGGCCTAACAACAGCTGGGCAGGTGAGAAACCGGTAGCGCAATGGACCAAATTTCTATATCTAAAAAGGAACTCATTTAATTTATTAATTATCGATTTTTGATCCGTATGTGCGTTTAAAATAATCCTTAATCCCCTTTTAACTATCTTAACGGTATTTTCTGCTTGCCCATTTGATGCTGGGTGATATGAAGGAGAAGTTAAATGTTGTATACCATTTGACAAACAAAAGTTTACAAATTGATTTGAACAAAAATTACTCGCATTATCGGTTACCAGAGTGCGACATAACCCAAATCTACTAAAAATCTTTAAAAGTTTGCTGATAATTGCTTCACTATCTTCTCTGTCTTATTCATTTGGAAATTTGAAGAATTAAAAATTGTTTGTTGGATAAAGAAAACATGTCTAAATGAACTCGTTCCCATGGACGTTTCGGAAATGGCCACGATGCTAGTGGAGAACGGGGTGGATCATAGCGAGCGACTTGCAAATACTACACGATCCTATTATTTCTTCAATCTGCCTATCAATATTGGGCCACCAGATACGAGATCTCGCTTCATTTTTAGTCTGTACAATGCCAAAATGAGCCTTATGCAATTCTTTAAGTAGACTTTCCCTAACTACTGTTGGTGTAACCACTTTATGTCTCCTTAATAAGCTCCCATTTTCGACAGTTAAATCATTTTTACATTTAAAATACGGTTTAAGAACCGCGTTGTGCATTTTCAATGGCCAGCCATTTATGGTCCTGCATAGTTTCTTTCCTAATGTCTTTTACCTTTATAGGTTTTAACATATTATCGTTAATAAAATTAATAATTAAATTTGTTTGATCTGGACTAAATTCAATATTATACAAATCATATGAGATACCTTTTACTAAATCATTGTCATCCACCTCCAAATAATTGTTGCTCTTATATGTACTCTTACAAACACGTTTTAAATGTCCTTTTTTATTACATTTTGACAAAATTAATTCGCATATCGACATTTACCTTTAGTATGGTTCTCAAATCCACAAACCAAGCAAGATATTGTTACGAGCTTGAGGTTCGTGACAATAAAAATTGCCGATAGAATTACCTAAATTAACACTTTAATTCACTTTACACTAATTAAAGTTAAAAAAACACTAATAATTAATCACACTGATTCACTTTATTCCGCTACGAAGCTTCGCTTGTCTCGCCAACTTCAATACTTCCTCGGTCGCATCTTTCAGCGACTATGAATATAAATTAGCACCGAAATATCCAGAATATTCAAGTAAACACGCGCAAGGTACCGAGAGTTCGAGTTTCAACTTCAAGAAGTTTAGTTCTTCGGTTCGAGACTAGATGGCGCTAGTGCCGTCGACTTGGGCGCGTAACAATACGTTTGTTGCTGTAGTTTGACGAACAGCATTTTCTTGGGCTCGTAAAGCGAACACCGGTTGCGCTGTCGCTGATGATGTGACTAGTCCCTCATCTTTCAATGACCTTTGAACTGCAACTCGAACACATCCGTACCCTTTGTGCTAACTCTAAGTTGGCGAGACAACTTCAATACTTCCCCGATCGCATCTTGCAGCGACTATAAATATAAATTAACACCGAAATATCCAGAATATTCAAGTAAACACGCGCAAGGTACCGAGAGTTCGAGTTTCAACTTCAAGAAGTTTAGTTCTTCGGTTCGAGACTAGATGGCGTTAGTGCCGTCGACTTGGGCGCGTAACAATACGTTTGTTGCTGTAGTTTGACGAACAGCATTTTCTTGGGCTCGTAAAGCGAACACCGGTTGCGCTGTCGCTGATGATGTGACTAGTCTCACAGAATACCAGCGTGAAATAGTAGCTTAATGCTGCTGTATTTCGTATGGTGAGTGTAGAGAACCGGAGACCCTTTTTACTGGAAATGAGGCATTCCATCTCAGTCCTCACGGGTGACAACGCATCTGCATTTTGATTTGTAATGGAAGATAGATGTAGATGTCTATGGGCCGCAGCAACCACTTACCATCAGGTGCACTGTGTGCTCGTTTGTCACCCTATTCTATATAAAAAAAATATATAGTCCCTCATCTTTCAATGACCCTTTATGCTAACTCCAACGCTTTGTTGAATGTTAAGCTATCGATATTTCACTAAAAAGCTTTTCTTTTTCCTTGACATTTGCCAATCCTAGCACAAACTTGTCCCTTAATGCCGTCTCCAGTTCTATTTTAAAACCACAAAACTGAGCAAGATGACGAACCCGAGCCGCCCATTCAGTTAAGTCTTCGCCTGGTCTTTGTTTTGCTTTATAAAAAACATATCTTTCCGCAAATGTACATTTCTTTGGGGAAAACTGGTTGTCAATCTTTTCAATGAGAGTCTTATAAGCTAAACCTTCTAGTTTTAAAGGAAAAACCAAGTCACGTACTAGGCGATATGTATCTTCTGCTAATGAGGTAAACAAAAAAGCTCTTCTCATAACTCCTGTTTTATCAGTGTCATCATAATAATTATTTGCAATACAAAACTGGACAAACTTGGTGATCAAATGTGAGGCTGTTGCCGAACAACACATTTCCTTTATTCGACATTATTGCTTGGTATCTATTTCACTCAATAATATTGCACTCAATAATACGTGAATAAGATCCTCGTCGCCAAATAAGATCATGAAACTTTGCATACTAACTGAACTAACTATAAAACAGAGCTTATGTTTTTTATTTTTTTTAATTATCATCATTTTCACAGTAAAAAGAAATTACCTAAACTATCGGCGTCCTGAAGCTTGTTTCCTGCCGCCCGGTTCCAAGCTTCAGGACGCCGATAATTTAGGTAACATAGGACTTAACATTAATCCTCAACTTTACCATATATTTATTTCAAAATAATGCTGCAATATTTTCGGCATAGCGGAGGATCTTGCTAAGCCATTTGAGGTTATATTTCCCCTTAACATCTTTTTATGAATCGGTGGTAACGTAGTAATGTCTAGACACAACAGCGCAAAATCTTACCGGCATTGAACCATTAGAGCGGTCGTGTATCGCCTCTCATATTACAAAATAAATATTTATAACATCAATCACGTTCAGTTAATAATTACCCTGGTAAATATAAGTGGCATTACCATCCAACCAAATTCAATTTCGAAATATATATTAACGGTTTGGTTTACACGCTATATTATGGTGCATGAATGGAACGGCCTAACCGGGGATGGACCACGCTCTTACCAGAGTAAAATAGCAGCTGTTTCGTATTGTGAGTGTAGAGAACCGAAGACCCTTTACTAGAAACTGAGGCATTGCTTCTTAGTCCTTAAGGGTACACTAGCCACTCATTCTTCCATACAAACGTAGTCTGGCGATTACTCCACTGTTTGATGGTGTACGTTCAAAATAAGAAATGATTTCAATTTTTCTCATCATTATCTAGTCCTGTATGGAAACAAAAAAGTAAATATATATATTTAAAAGCACTAATTTTAACACATCTTTGGGCGGAAATAAATGCCATAAGAAGAACGAAAATTGCAAAACAGTTACCACACAGGAATAGATTAGGTGTTCAGAAGAGCAAATAATTTTATTTTGAACAGATACATTCAATAGATTTTTCATGATATCCAAATTCCCAAAGGTCAGTTTATAAAATTTAGCGCGCTCGTTTTGTTGTAAATCATCATGCCTTTCGCTTTCGCACGTGATTTCGGTTGATATAGCATGCATTTTAACCCCGCTGACAACTTAGTTCGTGCCATCGACTAATATAGGGCCACCTTAAGGGCGACAACGCTTCTGTATTTTGATTCTAAATGCCTATGGTAGTAAAAATCTATTTTTTTGACATAGTCCACAGCATTTACTTACCATCAGGTGGACCGTTTCCGGTAGTCTCGCAAAAAGTCGAACATAGCTCAACTGATTTTGATGAAATTATTTGTGTATTTCAATGGGTTCTGGGGTAGTTTAGATTCACAATTGGACATGATAGATAGCGCTGTTGTCGAGATCAAGAAATAACCCGTGCATAGCCGGTGCAGATCACTAGTTCAATAATAATATGGTATTACACCAATTTTCAAAAAGTGATTTAAATTAATCCTAGAGTGATAATGAACCACTATTATTCTTATATGTTTATTTAAAACCAAATAAAAATTATTTTTAATCTATCATTTTAAATTTTCTTGTGAAAACGCTAGCCGAAATTCTGATCAACTCGTGACGTCACTGTCTTCGAATTTTGCCGATTTTGCAAAAGAATAAGATACTTTTTAATGTTTAATGATGAGTTATCATCTAAATCATTGTTGTGCTGTGCCTGAATGCAAAAATACGAGCATAAGAACGCCGGGAAAGAAGAAGGATTCAAGCGCCAACTGGTTTAAATATGAGAAATACTTGGTTAAAACTGGCAAGGAGATACCCGAATACATTGTATACAAAAACTAGACTATTCTTCTGTGATGATCATTTTGATGTAAGCATGACTTATACTTAACTATCGTTTATACAAAACAAAACATCATGAGGTGAAGGGTATATAAAGTCAAATTTTATAATAAATTACTAATGATTGCTAATGATTTTATTATAGATAAACTAAACTACGATAGCTACCAAACTATGTTTTATCAAAATACACAACAAAAGTTGGTAATAGGTACTTGCATTGATGTTTTACGTTCCTCAACTTAGCAGAACAAAAATTGGGATTGCATGCAAAAAAATTTGCATGCATCGACTTATTTAATTTATCCTTAGTAGATTAATACTTTCTGCTTCGAATACGTCTTCCATGATGCCTTTTCAATAAAATTCGAAGTAAAACTCAATAATCATAATGATAACTTGAAAATTTTCAAAATAACACAGCATATTAGCTAGTTCCCTTAATCAGTGACACAGAACACTAAAACAGTTAGCCGGCATCAGTGACGTCACGACAGTATCTAATATTGCGGACATCGTTTCGCAGATTTGAGGGACAGATAAAAATATATATTCTTAAATTGAAATATAAAATTTAGAATGCAATTTTATAAATATAAATCAATATTTCAATCATAAATATATATTATTTGTTTTTTTTTTACATGGTGTAAAATACCCTATTGATGCCAGTAGGACAAAGCGCAAAAATATTTAATTAGTGTTTCTGTAAATAATTCATTGCAAAACCACTAACATTAATATCCTGTGTCATAAATAAAATATTGTTTTCACGTCTTACTTTTTACAGTTACTACACTAATTTTATAAAAATAATAATGAATATTCTTTTCCGCTAACTGATTTATTAGCATTTGTATGTATGGACGTAATGGAATTTTGCAATTCAGTTTTCCATTACTTTAAAACCTTTGAATAATCTGAAATTTTTTAAACGCAGACGCATTAAAAATTCATGACATTGACTTGGTATTCTCCTTTCTTCATTTATCACAGCTTATGACCAACGCATTTTGTAAGCTTACTATTTTATAAATAAAATTGATTTATAGGGATTCTTCGCCTCTTTCAAATCTATTTACAAAGTATAGGTACTTACTTACTTAAAAAACCCTTGAAGGCAATTCAACGAATTACAACATTTCATGAAGAATAAAATGTAATGAAATCACTTTACATAAATAAATAAAACCTTTTTAATAAAACTAAACTATTAAAAAATATGGTTATTACAACTATACTATTTTTCATAGAACGTAGGACATTTTTATCTTCCTAGGAGTCCAGATGGAGGTAAAAGGGGAAGGTATCCAGATGGATATCTTCACCTTTACCTATATCAAGTGCAGTGCCTGCTATTTGGCGGTAGGTTCCGAATTCGATCACCGCGTAAGCCCGAGTTCAGCACAAATAAAATTGTTACACGCTAAAGTGCTGATGTACGCCGGGCTTCGATAGCTGTCAGAAATAAGAGTCCTGTGCCCAGAAGTTGAACGTATATTATATACTGTAACTTTAACTTTTCATTTACTAATAACTCGACCACTTACCGGGTCCTGATTTTATTTTATTTTTTGACACTTATCCAACACATATCGTGAAAATGAACTATTTTGGTAAATCAGTTTAAAATTTGGTAAATTAATTAATTAACTTGACTACTGCGCCACCTATCAAATCCTAGCATAGCTATGAACTATTGTCTCGACAAAACAATACTATACTGTGTAAATATGATCTCAATCGGTCATGTCGTTTATAAGTAACAAGATCAGTACCAAATGCACTAAAAATTATATTATATGTACCTATTAGCTATCCGCTCCGACTTCGCACGGGTATACCTACTGGGTTCAATTATAAATCCATCATCATCAACCATCCAGGGAATCTAAACTTGAGTTGATTTCAAATACACCAAATTTTTTTTATCAAAAACGTCCAGCCGTTTAGGAGTTAAGTGAAAAACAAACGTTCAGAAGATATATAAAATATAAAGACATTTTATATATGTTGAATACTTACATTTATCGCTAACAAAGGCTTCTAACAGGATGGTACATTATAAAAGCACAGGAAATTACATATGTATGCCATCAAAATAACTCGTGTGTTGCTAACTCCCATCATTTGGGTCAAGGCGGTCGATTGTCAGATTAACACTCAAATAAAGTATTAACCCGCTTGATAAAATTCAAACCGGTCCGGGTGTTGTTAGCTATGCAATTTATTGCCTCTTGCACCAAACGTTAAACGAATTGTATTGTTACAGATGACGTTTATTGTAACGATTTATTTGTAATCCTGGCCGGTAAAAACACAATAAGAGAATTCAAAAGAAAAATAAGACCATTTTACTAAAAGTTGTCCCCATTTCAGCATGACTACGAAAGCAAACTTTCCAATCCAATAATACTTTAAAGTTTTAATGTTATCATACATAGGACACTGATAACCCGTTTATGTATAAAGATAAAGTAAACTCTTTCCCGTTGAAGTTCCTATATTTAGAAATGTATGAGATTGAACTACAAATCTTCAGAGATTTATAGTTCAATCTACAAAAAATGCACGTGTTGACGAACTTCACATCTTCGAATATTTTTTTATTCGTTAGACATGCAGGTTTCCTCACGATGTTTTCCTTACTACTACTGAGCACGTGGTAAATAAGCACTTAAAATTGCAGTTAATAATTTCATGTTCTGTTATATTTACATATAATAAAACTAACTACTAAAACTACGTTTATTGTGCCCTAGTGAACGTATAATTAATGCATTGTTACAAACACAATAATTGTTTTCTAGTGGAGTTTAAATCTGTTTCATTTAAATCTACCGAGTGATTTAATTCAATCGCATTGTTTCGAAACAAAAATGGAACAGATATAATTATCTTTTTACAGCAAATCCTTTCTTTAGAAGTTCTTGAAATAATAAAACCGCATCAAAATCCTTCGAGTAGTTTTTGTTTTAAGTGAATTCACAAACAAACGCAGATAGTAATCAGCTACCTAAATAATTTAGAGAAATGATAAGCGATAGTGATGATACACTAATATACCTACAATTATTGCATTATACATCTCAATTTTTTATATTTTCACGTCGGGAACTAAAAATAAGTATAAAGCGATAAAATCCGTAAAGATAGTTTTAATCAATCATATATCTCCTTAAATACTATAGATGGCATTGATGCAGAATGACTTCGAACCTTTTTTTATATAATATGGGTGACGAACGAGCACTAAGTCCATATAATGGTAAATTAATGCTGTGGTTCATAAACATTTACATTTATCATCAATTAAGAATCAAAACACAGATGCGTTGTCGCCCTTAAGGACTAACATGCAATGCCTCGTTTCTAGTAAAAAGGATTTACAGTTTTTTAAGCTCACCATACGAATCACAGCAGCATTAAGCAATTTTAAGCTGATATTCTGTGAGAGTGTAGTCATTCCTATATTATGGTTGTCGGCACGACTGGGGAAAGACCACGCTCCCACAGAATACCAGCGTAAAATAGCAGCTTACTACTGCTGCTGTGTTTCATATTGTGAGTGTAGAGATCCGGAGATCCTTTTTTACTGGAAACGAGGCATTCCATCTTAGTCCCCAGGGGTGACAAACGCATCTGCGTTTTGATTCTTAATCGAGGATAAAATGTATATGTCTATGGGTTATACAGCATTCACTTACCATTAGGTGAATTGTGTACTCGTTTGTCACCATTCTATAAAAAAACAGCTTTTATTGAATAATTTTAATCCATTGACTTAAAGTATATATTACTAGCGTAAGGACCGGGCCGACCGAACAACTAAAACGGACCAGTGCGCTGGCCCTAAAATTACAGTTTAGGGTCAACGCGAATCGGTCGACAGTGGTGCCCGCGCAGGACAGATTTGCCTGGCATAAATATGTCTAGTTGCATGGTAAATGGATGCAAAAATTACGATACAAAGATATCGTATCATCGGTAAATAACCTTATATTAATTTTGTTACAATAAAATTATTATATAAACGCATTTTTAAAGTTTTATTTTACAGTTAGCTTAGTTACGTTACCAAGATTAGGCCAGGGTTGGATTCAGACCCTCAAAAATATTGTACATGGAAAATAAAATTATACTGTTTTTAAAAAATTGTATCACGTGTGACGATTCATGTTTCTTTTTTTCCATGTGCCGGGATTTTTGCGTCACGCGTCTAGTCTATAGATAAACTACTAAACGTTTCGTTTTTGAACGGTTTTTTTTTATTTCTATTTAATTTTTGTCTAAAGAACTTAGTATAAGTTCAATTTTGAATATTGGTACCTAATGTATTTTATATTCAATAACGGTAAAACGAAAAGGGTAAAAAAGAAACCATATCTGCTTAATTGCATTTGAAACTCTGATTCATAAAATATTTTGAAATTCTGTTTTCAAACCGATTGCTTCTGGAGCATAGAGTTTTTATCGTGGTAGCCCCTCATTATAGTTGTATCAAGGATGCAACATAAATGCATCGATCGAGCACCGATTGACCAGAAAGGGAGCTAATTCTAATTTTATTAAAAAAACGCGGTACTCATGTACAATACAGAAATTCTCGATATAGTAGGGTAATATTAAAAACTAAAAGGACCCAATACTAATACAAGTCGACCTTTAGGTAAAATTATGGTATTTTCGCTTAGTATTATTACGTTACTAAATAGTGATAAAATAATGATACAATTAGGATAATTATACTACGAAATCCGACCCTGGTTACGTCGTGTTATGATATGACGTTTGTATTATGACAGATGCGTACTCTTTCTTGTATGAAAAACTTATGAGTAAAATATTTAGATGGGTTATCCTTCCTTTTGAAATCATTGTTTTAATCAGTTTACGCAAAATTGTTACGAAATTTCTTAATTGACCCTTCTCTCAAGTTTTTGTCTAAAGAAGCGAGTAAATTAAAAAGACAACATCATACATCAAAATCAACCGTTAAAGTATTTAGCACATACGTGCGCATGCCCAAAACGAAGCCAAATCCCCGTTTAACTATAAGGAATGGTCACACGACCGTAAAATCGATTGCGACACAAAGGAAGACATCCCTTGGGATAATAAACGTATTACCATAGACCACATAGCTCACGCGTGGCATATTTTGCATGCATCCGTGTTTATATGAGATTCTAATTTTTTATAATAATATCATTCAGATTCAGCCCTAATATACTCCTTAATGACAACATTTCTACAGCATTTATTCTACTCTGCCACACCAAACTGTCTCTACCATACATTAAAGTATGGACTAACACAGCATTGTGAATTGTCATACCTCGCCTTTTGTGACAAATTTTGACTTTCCACAACAGAGTGTAGAGCCGCATTCACTCTGTTTACTGCGTTCACTCGTCGTTCTACATCCTTATCATATCTACCATCCCTGCTTCCTATCCCTATCCTTATCCTATCATATCTACACATTCCAAATACACAAACTCATCCACTGCTCAAACAACTCCCCTTCTATTCCTATATATCTTAATAATAATTGACTGTCTCGTTGGTCTAGTGGTTGTAGTAGCGCGACTGCTGATCATGAGGTTCCAGGGTTCGAATCCCGGGTCGGGCCAAAAAATTAATTATTGAGTTTTTCCGTCAATAAATTCTCAGTAGCTGCCCGGAGTCAGGAAATTGGCGGTGTCTAATCCCGTGCCACGGAAAGCACGTAAAGCCGTTGGTCCTGCGCCTGATCTCTCTCCGGTCGTGTCGGTTTACCGTCCCATCGGATCATGAGAGTGAAAGAATAGAGAGTGCACTTGTACTTGTGAATACACTTGGGCACTATAATCCTGCCCTGTGCCGATGGCTAGCCTCCGTTGAGGCAGGCCGCCGTGGCCGCAATTCGGTCTGGAGGACATTATTTATATTATTAATAATACGAATGGTGTCCTTTAAGTAAGGTAACGGTGGTGCCTACCATGTTTTTATTAACTCGCTTTCGTGATTTTTAACTAATCTCCCGAAGCTAGAGACTTGAAATTTGAAACCTAGTTCTTTTTTTTTCTGGAAAAGAGGGAAAACGAGCATGCGGCTCACCTGATGGTAAGTCACTACCGCCGCCCATAAGCAGCACCAGAGGAACTGCAGGTGCGTTGCCGGCCTTTTAGAAAGAAGTAAGCCATTTTCTTGAAGGTCCCTAAGTCGTATCAGCCCGGAAAAGTCGCCGGTGGTAAATAATTACACAGAGAGGTTGTAGGAGGAAGAAAATTCCTAGTGTTCGTGAAATTTCAATTAAATTTCACGAACGAAATTTAAATAAAAATATTTCTTCAGAGCACTTCCCATGGTAGATAAGCAATAGAAAATGCAAAGGGATGCAACATCAAGTATAGATTTAGATGACAATGTAAGAATATGAAGAAGAAAAAACGGGGAAAAACGTGGTATATTTAAATTCTTTTCCCATGTCTATGACATTTGTACACCATGTAGTTGTTGAGTGTTAACATAGTTGGCGACACTGCGTTATCACTATCCATGACAAACAAACCTATCTATATTCAAACAATTTAGATAAATAAGCCACAAAGATTATTTTCATAATTTTTTTTGGTTACGCAATAGTTAGAGTAAGGCCTCATCGGAGAGCGTATAACGGGGCGTTTAGCGTACCGAGACGTTTCTTACACAAATCTATTAGATATTGCAATACGTTTAGTAGTTTTCTTTTATTTTTTATTTTATAGAATAAGAGGGACAAATGAGCATAAAGTAGACCTGATGGCAGTGGATACTATGGGCCCATAGACATATACACTTATCCTCAATTAAGAATCAAAATGCAGATGCGTCGTCACCCATGAGTACTGAGATAGAATCTCGTTTCCAGTAAAAAGGGTCTCCGGTTATCTATAATCACCATATACGTAACACAGCAGCATTAAGATCCCATACAACCTCAGCTCGAATCCTAATTTCGCCCCCACTTCCCCTTTCATTGTTCTAACGGCTACTCAAGCTAAATTTTCTAGTAAAGTTGACCCCTCATAGTACGGAAAGCCTATACAATACGAGATCAGCTTATACTGGAAATTGTCTCTCTGTAATATCGCCAAACATAGGTTTGTCCCGCTACAGATGCCGAAAGAGAGTGTGCTCGCTTAGAATAAAATAAGGCAAGCGCCAAATCACATAATTGCTAATTACGAGAAGACCACGTAGAAAAAAAGTCGTCACGATTTGAGATATTATTATCCATCCATTACGTTAAAAATCATCATTCAATTATATAAGGTTTCAGAGACTCGAAACTCAAAAAGTGCAAAACGAGGTTTTTTCGTATTTTTTTCTATCGAGAATTTTTTATCGAATCGTGTTTTCGCTTCAACAGATTTGAAGATTATAAGTCCAAGTTTAATGTGTCTAAATAGCATCCTCTTAGTCTTCCGAGATCCAGATCGCTCAATATCACTAAAACAGCACATATGGACTCTTAAGCTGCTATTTCACGGTGGTATTCTGTGAGAGCGTAGTCCTTCTCCGGTCGAGCCAACCCATTCGTGCTACAACCATACCTATGTAGCTGCTGGCTCTAACCACGTACAGTACTGTGAACAAGCTATTTAAGGACAATAAATAGTTCGTCCGTCTTATTATTGTTGTGTAGATTTAAAGTTTAATACCTAGTTAGAAGAACAAAGATACTGAATCTTCTATCATATTAGCACTGTTCGAACTACTCGAAAAGGACGAAATGGGCGATGGTTAACCACGCTAAAAGCTGAACGCGACCCCTTTTTGTCACGTTTGACAATGTCTATAAGCTCGTAGTATTCAATAAGATATGATTAAGATACGTATGGCGTTATCGTTATGTGGTGAAATAAATATATTCTTTTTTCTTTCTTTGCATGACGCTCAACTACTCGCTCGGCTGAAATTTCTAAATTCTAAATTCCACTTAGGATTTATGCTTAGCTTTAGTTTCTGTCTGTATCAAATATTCAAATCTAAAGACCTGCATCTGCCTGGTACTTCCCAGGACAGAGGGGTATCTTCGAACCAGTGGTTAAAGTAAAAAAAATAACACTTTATATTAGAATAATTTGTAATCTTGAATGATCATTCTATTGTATTGTTTTTCAATTATATTATTTTTCAAGTTTAGATAGATTAAATAAATAGCTTTGTAAAAATCATGCCCCATCAATAAAAAATGAGACCTATATTATAATTTTTACTGGGTCGTGAGATAACTTTAATGCCCAGGAATCCGTCCAGATGGATACTAGGGTACTTAGTGTCTATTATTTTATTTTAATTAAAAATCGTTAGTATCTGCCAGTGATTTTAAAGTAAAAAATAGCGGTTTTAAATGATATTAATACTCGTGAAATATATTTACAAAAAAAATAATTGTAATCTACTTTTTATAACGCGGTGCGTGTGAGTTCGTGCAGTCATTTTAAGCTATTTCTTAATTTGATACAGGCAATACATTAAATTTTAATAAGATACTTTACTAGTAATTGTATATGTACATACATAACGAAAAATTGTAAAAAAATTTTAATTTGCAAATATGCTTGAGATATAAAACAGTGTGTTAGCGACGCGCTATCGGTTGATTACGCATGGTAAATAGCATTTATAAAAAAAAATTGGGGCATTGTTTCAACATAGCTGAATATTAAATATTCACTTCATTTTCATATAAATGGAGACAACGCAATAAAAAGGGTTTACTTTTGAATAGAGCTATTATAAAAATATGTTAGTCATTTTAAAGGCCAATTGTGTGCTGTTTCTGTTAATAACCCAATAATATGTACTATTATCTCTATGAAGTGGTGGAAAATCCTCTATCACGGAAAAGTAACACGAGAGAGGCATCTTTCTAATAATTATTTTGAGTTGTTATTATCAAGATATGTCAATATCACTACATTTTCAACCGACTCAAAAAAAAGATATCCTCAATTCGACTGTATTTTTTATGCGCAACTTCGTAAGCTTTTTCTAGTTGAACCGATTTTGACGACTCTTTTAAAAGCTGGTGCTTCCCATGTAATATTTCATATCATATCATCATATCATATAAATTTGATTAAGATTTGACCATTTTTTGAGTTATCCTTAATAATGCATATTTAATTGACTTAGACTACATTGATGATGTTCTCATTCTATTTATATTAAAGTCGCTGTGCAAATCTACATTTTTTTTATTTTTACCACTTGTATAATGTAGTAATATTAACACTTTATTGACCAGGATAATACTAGGCTGCATATTATTACTCGTGTAAAAAGCTCGTACACTTTCCACAACGTTTTACCCGCTTTTTTGTTTAGGTATAGGAATTGTTATATTCAGGGAAATTAATTTAATTTTCAAACCTGAATAGAACCTCTATAGCTTGTTACATAATCGTAGATGCTTTTTTTAGTGAACGTTCAACTTCTGAGCGATTTAGCCTATTTATACCAAATATTTTTAAAGACGATGTTTCATAGCATGTAAACACAAAATCTAAACTCAATATAAGGCACTGAGATCGAAGCTTATTAATAAAATTTGTATTACACTGTAAAAAGTCTGGAGTGAATACCAAGTGAAACTATTCCGGTAGGGCAGAACAAAGGCTGCCAAGCTGGCTGGTAAATTATATCAAATGCCTAGCTTTTAATAATATAAGTATTCGGAATATATTCAAAAAAAATGAAGAAGGTTAGGAAATATATTCAATTTATAGAAACCAATCTCCGTCTATATACCTAATTGGTGACCACTAAAACTAAAATCCAGCTAAATTATATCAGAATTCCATTAAAGCCTACAATGAGTAGAGGATCGTAATGTAAGATCAAAATAATTGTACGTAACGAATATCGAAAGTGAAGTACCAAAATAACATAACTTATCCGTATTATAAAATCAAATTTTAGTTGACTACTACAGCAAATACAGTAATTGAGTTAATTTAATTGGGCTCACAATAGTTTATATTTTTGATCCTCATTAACTACAATAATTACAAACTTAATATAATGTATATCGTCGACACATTTATCACTGAAACCTCTGATTTATTTATATCGATAACAGTTAACACAGCCACATTAAGTCCGACTTCACACTTGAAAACATAAGCAATACTTTACCTTCATTGTGACTCAAGTAACATTGTCTCTCACATATAGATACAGAACCAACACAGCTTCTATATTATAAAAAGCGCTAACCTGCTTCCATTTACTTTTTTTTTTTACACAAAAATATCCTGTACTACACTAATAACGCGTTAGAATGATACTATCTAGATTTTTAAACAGAGTGAAATAAATCTGAACGTGACTAATATATAGAGATAAGATAAGACTGTAACAGCGAAAATTTTTAGTTGCAATTTCAGTATCTTGATCATATCGTTAAATAGAAAGAATAAGGATAAAAACAGTAAGATGTTTTATGAAATACAAATACACAGCTATCATAAATGTATTTTAGGGCTAATTTTTCAACCGTTATATTCTTTATAAGAGAGGGCAAGCTAGCGTGCGGTTCACCTGGTAGTAAATGACTACCGCCGCCCATGAGCACCAGCAACACCAGGGAAATTGCTTTTAATAAACAGTAGGCTCTTTTCTTGAAGGTACGTAAGTCGTATCGATCCGAAAAAAATGTTAGTGGTATCCGATTCTACAAAAAATTTGTAGTAAGAAGAAAACTCCTGGTAAATCGCACAGTGGTAGTCGCCCAGTCATCCAGATGGTATGAATGGTATGACGAGTTTTGTCGCGATGTGAGATGATAAAATTTAAAGGGTAGAATTACTTAGAACAATTCCTCTGAGCACCCCCCGTGGTAGACGTAATAATTAACATAAACATTTCTTTGTAGCGCCAGTGAGTCAAGCCGACCAGAAAGCGCTCGGTCGTTCACGATTCGAGCCGCTCTTAGCTGATGCAGTCAAGTGGAAGGAGCCGGTACCGGGGCGACCCGGCCAGAATTAACAACATTATTCAATGTAAGGCCGAAGTTACGCCTTGTAAAGTTGCAAGCAGTTTGCCGGCATGAAATATTTTCCCTCTTTACTATAAGCACTTCAAGCTTTTTCAACACTATTGAACTATTTTATTCATACAACTGTAATTTTTAATTTGTTTATGTTATATTTGTAATAGTGCAGTGGCGGTGTAAGAATATCCACAAACGCATTTCGTCCCCGTGGGTCTCGTAGGAGACAGTGGGCAACGAACCAGGAGTGTACAGCAGCATTTTTCTATAAATTATAAAATTTATATTATAAAATGTTCTATAAATCTTACAATTATAAAATACAGCGAGTGCCAAATCTAGCCAAGCTTGCCAATTATGGCAATCCCTCAACTCATCATTCGTTTTTAATTGTGACAGACGTTAGACGTTTTTTACAGTGGTAGAGCCATGCGGCAGCTTTGCTGTTGCACGTATGGGCCGGCTCAAACCGGGGTGGTACCACGACCTCACAGAATACCGGCGTGAAGTGGAAGTTCTGCTTCCGCGTTTCGTCTGGTGAGTGCAGGTGGCCGGAGGCCCAAATCCCCCCCCCCCCATCAACATGGTAGCGGAATTAAATAAAGATAGACTACCCCAGGAGGGTACCAGCACCCCTGGAGAATCCCTCGCTGAGCATCCACGACCATGTTTCTCCACTTCTGAGCGTGGGTGCTCAGGCTGCCCCGCGTATTCTGGGGGGGGCGAAATTCCGCTCAAGACTAAAACTGCTCGGGGCAAACGGAGCAACAAGACCAAGGCGACCCCTGCCACGCTGTCCGTGAATTTCTGCAATATCAGGGGACTTCACTCCAACCTAAACGCCGTCCACTACCATCTCGAGACGGCGAGGCCGGCTCTGCTCTTTCTGACCGAGACGCAGGTGTCCTCTCCGGCTGATGTTTCGTATCTCTCCTACCCGGGGTACAAACTGGAACACTCCTTTGTGCCTCGGGCTGGAGTTTGCGTTTACGTCAGAGAGGACATCTGTTCTCGACGCCTCGGCAGACTTGAAGGTTCGGACCTGTCCATCCTTTGGCTACGCGTAGACAGCGACGACCATCCGCGCGTCTACGGGTGCCTCTATAGGTCCCACAGCGGTAATGCCGAAACAGACCGACTCTTCGACCACGTCCAAATGGCTGCAGATTCGTTGCTACAGCAGATCCCCTCCGCAGAGATCGTGATCCTCGGCGACTTTAACGCCCATCACGCCGAATGGCTCGGTTCACGTTTAACCGATCATGCGGGGAGATCTGTTCATGATTTTGCCTTGGCATATGGTCTGACACAACTGGTTACTTCGCCTACGCGGATTCCAGATGTGGAGGATCATGCACCTTCCCTGTTGGACCTTCTGCTGACCTCTCACCCGGACGGATATCAGATTTCCGTCGACGCCCCTTTAGGCTCCTCGGACCATTGTCTGATCCGGAGTGTTGTGCCACTCACGCTGAAATCGCGGTTGCATTCTGCAGGCTGCCGCCGTGTTTGGCACTATAGGTCAGCCGATTGGGATGGGATGCGGTCTTTCTTTGCATCCTACCCTTGGGGGCGGGTTTGCTTCTCGCCGGATGATCCCAACGTTGTTGCGGATTCTGTTACTGATGTGGTACTTCAGGGTATGGAACTTTTTATTCCTTCCTCTGTGGTGCCCATTGGAGGCAAATCTCAGCCATGGTTTGGTCGCTCCTGTAAAATAGCATCATGCTATAAGCAGGAGTGCTACCAAGCCTGGGTTGATGCATCAGCGTCCCGGGATGTAAACACCAGCGCTCTAAAAAAGAAGTATAATTCCGCCTCTAGGTCCTTCAAAAGAGTCATTGCCAAGGCAAAGTCAGAGCACATAGGCAGAATTGGCGAGAAACTAGTTCGCCTTCCTTCTGGAACCCGTGCATTCTGGTCTCTCGCCAAGGCTGTCCAGGGGAATTTCTGTCAGCCATCTCTTCCATCTCTGCACAGGGAGGACGACTCACTGGCCCATACTGCAAAGGAGAAAGCCGATCTTCTAGGCTCCTTCTTTGCGTCTAACTCGACTCTCGATGACGGGGGGAGTACGCCGCCGACCATCCCGCGGTGTGAGTGCTCCATGCCGGAAGTGCAGTTCACACAGCGCTCGGTTCGCAAAGCACTCCTCTCCCTGGACATCCACAAGTCGAGTGGGCCTGACGGAATCCCCCCAATTGTGCTGAGGACGTGTGCTCCAGAGTTGGCACCGGTTTTAACGCGTCTTTTCCGGTACTCCTACTCCCTAGGCGTAGTCCCAAAATCGTGGAAGACGGCTTTCGTCCACCCGATCCCTAAAAAAGGCGACCGCTCAGACCCGTCCAACTACCGGCCAATCGCCATCACCTCCTTGTTCTCCAAAACAATGGAGTCCATTGTAAACTGCCAGCTCATGAGGTACCTTGAGGATCACCAGCTGATTAGTGACCGCCAATACGGTTTTCGCCGTGGTCGGTCAGCTGGTGATCTTCTGGTCTACCTCACTCACAGATGGGCGGAGGCAGTAGAGTTCAAGGGGGAGGCATTGGCCGTTAGTTTGGACATTGCGAAGGCCTTCGATCGGGTTTGGCACAAAGCGCTTCTTTCGAAGCTCCCTTCCTATGGGCTTCCCGAGAAATTGTGCAATTGGATCACCAGCTTTCTTGCAGATCGGAGCATCAAGGTCGTTGTAGACGGTGCAAGCTCCGATTGCAAGCCTATTAATGCTGGTGTTCCACAGGGCTGCGTGCTATCGCCAACGCTGTTTCTTCTGCATATCAATGATATGTTGCATACCCGTAACATTCATTGCTATGCAGATGACAGCACTGGTGATGCTCTTTACACCGGCCGAGCCAATATTTCTCGGGAAAACGTCTCCGAGTGCCGGGACAAACTTGTGTCTGAAGTCGAGTCTTTGCTGAACAGAGTCTCGGATTGGGGACGACTAAATCTAGTCCAGTTTAACCCCCAGAAGACACAAGTTTGCGCGTTAACCGCTAAAAAGAACCCCTTTGTCGTATCCCCTCAGTTTCAAGGCACTCCCCTTGTTGCCTCAGCCAGTATCGGAATCCTCGGCGTCGACATATCGAGTGACGTGCAGTTTCGTGGTCACTTGGAAGGGAAGGCCAAATTGGCCTCTAAAAAGCTTGGCGTGCTCAGCAGAGCGGGACAGTATTTCATGCCGGCACACCGCCTGCAACTTTACAAGGCGCAGGTTCGGCCGCACATGGAATACTGTTCCCATCTCTGGGCTGGGGCTCCCCAGTACCAGCTCCTTCCACTTGACCGCATCCAGCGCAGAGCGGCTCGAATCGTCGACGACGGAGTGCTTTCCGATCGGCTCGATTCACTGGCGTTGCGAAGAGATGTTGCATCTCTTTGCGTATTTTATCGCATCTATCACGGGGAGTGCTCTGAGGAATTGTTCGGATTAATCCCAGCCGCCAAATTTCGTGAACGCACGACACGGCAAACGTCCCGATACCATCCACACCATCTGGATGCTTGGCGGTCCACCACTGTACGTTTCACAAGGAGTTTTCTTCCACGTACAACCTCTCTGTGGAATAGTTTATCATCGGCGATTTTTCCGGACCGATACGACCTGGGGACCTTCAAGAAAAGAGCTTACTCCTTTCTAAAGGGCCGGCAACGCACCCGCAATTCTCCTGGTGTTGCGGTTGATCATGGGCGGCGGTAGTCACTTAACATCAGGTGAGCCGCATGCTCGTTTGCCCCCTCTTCTATAAAAAAAAAAAAAAAAAAAAAAAAAAAAAACGAAAGTTTCTAGAGTGTTAGCCACTATATGGAGTGACGATCTCACAGAAAACCAGCGTAAAGTAGCTGCTTGATGCTGCTGTGTTTCGTATGTTGAGTGTAGAGAACACAAGGCATTCCATTTTAGTACTCCGGAGTGCCAACGCACCTATATATACCATAGATAAAAATGTCTATGGTCCACAGCATCCACTTACCATCAGGTGGACTGCGTGCTCGTTTGTCACCCTTATTCCATTTAAAAAAAACCTGGTAAGTACAAGAAGTCGATGGACGCAAGACTCTGCGAAGGGCTGTAATGATGATGTTGTTGTATTTTATGACGATGAATAAATTTTATCTCACAATTGAATAATAAATAACACATTATTCCTGATCTCTCTTTTTTGTGCAGCCATACTTTATTAATAAGAAGTTAATTATAATTTTAAAAAATGGAGTTATTATTTTAATTATAATTTATTTCTTACTGTATCTAAGTAATGTAAGATATACATATATATTATACACAAATTATTTAATTAAGTTAAATTATTTATGCCTCTCTCAAAGTTTACTGCTAGGAGTAAACTTTGAGAGAGGCATAAATAGTATATTTATAAGAGTAGTTAGTTAGTTAGTTATTTGCCATAGTAGCCACGCTCGGCTACACTCCTTGTATTTTAAGATATTATAGTATTAGAGCAATATTTGGTAGAAAAATATTTTCCGTGATGACAGTTTATAACCTTTTATTTCTTTGCAATCTAAAAAAAATGTTACGAGTATTGAACACATACAAAATAGATAAAGCGAATGAACAAAATATATCGCAATTGGTTTTTTGTAAAATATGCCTACGTTAAGCAGTGGACTTGTGAAGGGCTGTGAAGAGGATTTCTTTTTTATAGAAGAGGAGGCAAACAAACATACGGTTCACCTGATCAACCGCAACACCAGAGGAATTGCAGGTGCGTTGCCGGCCCTTTAGAAAGGAGTAACCTCTTTTCTTGAAGGAATGATGATCATCATCGCGTATATTTGTATGAATTTTGTTATTCTATGTCCACCGTACAAAAAGCTATATTATGGCATAAAATTGTTTTTACCTCTATTATATGGTCCCAAGCATGATAATACATCGAACAGTAGCTTCTGCATGGACCGTCCAAGGCATCAGATCAACGTCACAGATAAATCGCAATCTCGGCGCTCCACGCAAACAATCTTGCAAACAATGATATAATGACTAAACACACTGGCCATCGCATCGCGCCAGCCAGCATGCATTAATATATGAACATAGCGCGTGATTCACTCTTTGTGTACGCTGAAGTGATTAGTGGGGTCACTAGGTGGCGGTGGGGGCTCGCTCGTCATCGAGTGAACGTGTTATGGGTGCATTTATAAAAAAGTTACTTGTTATTTCAAGTGATGACTCCACGTTGCGGTAAACGAAAACATCGTGCGGAAACCGGCTTGTTTGAGAAATCTTACTAATCTGTAACCCTTATATTAAAATTAAAACCTAGCTTTTACTCGCGACTTCATCCGAGTAGAACCTAAAATAAAATAAATACCTGGACAAGTCATTCAATATTATTTTAATCTTGAAATTCAGTTTTTTGATATTATCTCGAAAAACATACGGAAATTATTTCAGTTAAAAATTAAAAAAAAAGCATCTTATCACCTTATCGGTGATCCACCGATAAGGTGATAAGAGACGATGAGATGACCACCAACTCATAGATTTGTTGTGAAATGGTAAGGAAATAAAAAATGTGTAAAAAAACGATTTTGCAAGAAAACTTTTTTCGGTTTATTCCTTTTATCACTCCAGACGGGACCATCGGGGTTCATATATTATTGTTCTTCAGATTTTCTCCCTCGCCTATGTACAGTCATTTTCTGGACATGTTGCAGAATTTATAAATTATTTATTATTATGTGAAACAAGGAAGTTTAATTTGGTTTAATTGCAATACGTAATATGTTATTTTTGTGTAAGTTTGTGGTTACTAAAAATTTATCAATAATATGTTAAAGTATGAATATATTTTCTGATGACTTGTACTTGGAGTGAAAAGGCGGAACAACAATCAAGAATTGAATTCCGATTATCCAACCCGTCTAGGGCGGATAAAAGAACACGCGTTTCTGAGTTGAGATCCTAGGGTTTTCTTAGGATGGATAAACGGAACAATCTCTTTTTAAGTATAAGTAAAAGAGCTAAGCTGCAACTATATTACGCAAGAATGGGTCTGGTCGATCGAAGAAAATCTCGGTCGGATTGAAGTAGAATTTTTATAAGATAGGGTGACAAACCAGCACACAATCCACCTGATAGTAAGTGGTTGCTGCGGCCCATAGACATCTACATCCATCCTCGATTACAAATCAAAATGCAGATGCGTTGTCACCCGTGAGGACTAAGATGGAATGCCTCGTTTCCAGTAAAAAGGGTCTCCGATTCTCTACACTCACCATGCGAAACACAGCAGCATTAAGCTACTATTTCACGTTGGTATTCTGTGAGAGCGTGGTCCTTCCCCGGTCGAGCCGACCCATTCGTGCTACAATTATACTACTAATATAACTGCAGCACGGCTCTACCACTCTGAGTAACTCTGAGTAGTTTTTGCTGCTTGGTATGGTAAAAACGCATATGCATTTTGATCCTTAATCGAGAATAGATAATGTCTATGGGCCGCGGTATCCACTTACCATAAGGTGGATTGTGTGCTCGTTTGTCATTTTTATTCCATAAAAAATCATCATTTGAATATTTTTATTAAAAGAAAAACAATAAACAGTGAATATTATTGTGCAGTGAATCGATTACGAGGTTAACAGATGAGTGGACAGTGTACAATTTATTTAAGTATGTGATGAATGATCACATCCGCTTTCATATATTCACACAAGTTAATCTAAACATTAAATTATATGATTATTTTTTGAGTCTGTATGAATCACGGACATAATTATTTTTATCATCTTATAAACCAAATATTAAGAGGATACCTTGAAAATGAATCGAAGTTTTGGGGGCGTGGCTTATTCCTTTGTCGGTGAAGCTAACGGACGATAGCGGGAGTGTCAAAATGAAAGTGACGCAATGACTTCATAGTACGCAAATTATGAGATAGCCATACCGAGCAAGCGCTCGGAAAAAACTAAGTAAGCACCAAACAACATTTTTATTTATTTTAACAAAACTTCGTTATGTATTAAAAAACTGATTTATGAAAACTTAGATATGATTATTTACTATGCTTTAAAAATAATTCCATGAAAATATTCGTAAAAATATTGTGGTGTCAACAAGAAATGTAAATAATTAGAGCCTACTTTGCAATTTTTTTCTATCGAGAAAATTACATGATATCGTGTTTTCCTTTTATGCAAACCAATGTAAAAAAATCAAAAATCATATACCAAAATTTTGGTTTGTAATCTATAAAACTTAAAAAAATACGTTAAATAGAAAAACCACCAAATTTTCGAGGTATCACCTTAACACAATAGATTTGATTGTGAAAATGAAAAAAAGAAAATATTATTTTTCTTCACCGTGTAGTAGCAGTGCGTCTCCATCGAATATCCACTACCCCGTATCGTTTCGTGGTTGTCGAAAGAGACGATCGAGGTAATTTCACGCGGGATTTAGGTTTAGGCATTACAATAAGTTGGGCGACATAGCTTTGCTCGGCGTTAGCAAAATATTATTGTCGTGGAATGAAACGTACTAGATAAACTTGGAATTAGATAAAATAAAATTTGAATTTGTTAATCAAAACATTAATGTATGCTATAGTGAAAGTTGGGTGTGGCAGAAGAAGCACGAAAGTAGAATAAATGCTGTAGGAATGCGGTCTTTAAGGAGTATGCTAGGGCTGAATTTGAATAACAGGGTCAGAAATTGCGTTATAAGAGAAAAATGTGGTGTGCAAGACTATGTTGTGACAAGGATTAAGAAAGGAATGCTTCGGTGGTTTGGTTATGTAGAATGAATGAACGAGGGAAGAATGACAAAGCAAATTTATATTGCAGATATGAACGGCAGAGTTGGAAAGGGACGCCCTAGAAGAAGGTTTATCAAACAAATTGGCATTTTTAAAATGGGCCACATTAGGAGTACCCTCAACCGGCGAGCGTGTATGCGTAGATATATTGATGTAAAGGTAGCGAGGTGAGAGTGGTATGTCAGGATCGTGCCAAATGGGAGCCCGTAGTCTCTGCGTAGGCAGAGACTACGGGCTCCCATTAGTAGAGGAGTAGTCCTCTGGATGACAGGCGTGAGGGTTTATATATATTTATACAGAATGGGTCCCACATATATGCATTAAATGAAACCACAAGTAATACTAGTCCGTAGAAGTGTAGAAAAATTAAATATTAAATTAAAACCCGTAAAATAAAAAGTGAAATTTTCAAACAAAATAAATATTAAAATAAATTCAGTAAAAGCGAACACTCTGTTTAGACAACGTACCTTGACCCCTTGGAAGAGTGACAACGTTGCACGCGGGTGGCACGCCGACAAAAGACACCGCTGTCGATATGTCGCAATACCAATAGTTTGCACTGCGTGGCAACGTCGCTTTTTAATGTTCAAGGATTCATTCAAGTTCATTGAATCATTGACTTAGTGACCCAATTCTATAGTGTTCAAATTTGCTTAAAATTAAAACTCTACTTTTTGACCTAATTACTGGACCGATTACGTTCATTTTTTGTATATCGTCAGCAAAGGCGATAACAAGTACATGATTTCATTTATTGCATATATGTGGGACCCATTCTGTATATATAGACACCTATATCTTCCCTCGATTAAGAATCAAAATGCAGAGACGTGTCACCCTAGAGGACTAAGATGGAATGCCTCGTTTACAATAAAAAGGAGTTACGATTTGAGCAAAAGTTCACTACACACGCCATGCCACACACTGGTATTCTGTGAAAGCGTGACCCTTCTCTGGTTAAGCGACCTCATACGTGTTACAACTATAATATAGCTGCAGCGATTCTATCACGTACAAAACGTGTTTATGAACGTACTGCTAATAACATAATTGTATGTAAACACTGCACAAGGTGACAGATGTGTTGGTTGTCCCTACTAATTGATGATCATAAATCAATAACATCGTTATCTACATGGGCTGAATACAGAGCCAAACGAAGATAATTTATGGAGCCGGAATGTGTACTGAATCTTTGTCCCTTCAAAAGAAAAGATTGAAAAAAAGATTTGAATTGTTTAAAAGGAAGAATATAAATCATTTTCCATGATTTCATATATTTACACGAAAACTACACATTGAATAAAACTAATTTTCCATTGCATTATTGTCCCATCCCATTCTGGAAGATTCTATGGCCTACCGTTCATATGAGGTCATCAGAAAATTAAAAATATTAGATTTAATGGAAAACTACAAGTACGATTAATTTTTCGATGAAAAAAAGCTAGCAATCGGGGAATAATAAATGTTTTCCTGCTCTCGTGTAATTTTTTAAAATTTGAGGTTCGCCCCTTCGCTGCGTCAGCGACGAAATATTATTTGTAGGCCATACAAATACATGTTCCGTACGGGATTCAAGCCCGCGGCCCTGAGCATCTCAACTCAATGCTAAGCCATAGCTGCAAAAATCGGTTGCAGGTGTCCAGGGCTATAGTTAAATAGCAGCTCAATACTGCTGTGATTGGTATGTTGAGTGCAGAGAGCCGGAGACACTTTTTAAAAGTAACGAGACATTCTGTCTTAGTCTTGAGGACTAAGACGTTATATTTTGACTTTTAATCACATACATAACATATTTGTCCAGCACGAAGTATGAGCTCGATATTCAGTGGACAAGTTACTTTATTTGAATCATTTTTGCTTGTACAGCTTTTTCCCGGCGATTAAAAACATTTTAAAAATCTATTCGATTAGGGGTTTAATTTAGAATTTCATGTATGTGAATATTTTTTTCCGAGCGTATATACTATTTCAAGAAATATCTTTAAGCGGAGTGACAAAATCATGTTTACAATACGATATTTTTGTCTGACCTAGCCTTAAACTGTCAGGTATTTGCCACTGCAGCATTCATTTTGAAAAAGGAAGCTGCAAATAAAGCCTTTGAACAAAACAATTAACGTATACACTATCAAAGGATGCTCTAATGAGACAGCTTGCGCGAGTTAATGGAAAAACACCTTTAAATACTTATGAATAGAATTCTGGATTATGAAACTTGGATCTCAATTAACAAGTATCGACCTTGCAATGTGCAGATGACTTAAACAACACGCTAACAACGAGAACTGGGTTAGTGGTGAATCGTTTCGCTCTTAGCAATGAGATCAAGAGTAAGAAATGCATTTTTCTTGTATAATAAACATAATAAATGTTATCAAAAAAAGTTACATATTACTACGTTTTTTCTAAGTTTGAAAACTTTTAAATAGATAGGAAATAGAACACATAGGAATTCTCTCGTATTACTAGTTTTAACCTTCATGTCACCTTTACCTTTATGCGAAAATATTGTGGTAAAAACTAAAAATAGTAAAGTATCTTCCACAGCTGGGTAATCTCTCATCTCTGAGAGGTTTATGAAGCCATTTCTCCGCTGTGTTTATATTTTTCAAACAATCAGGTTTCCTAACATGTTTTCCTTCACCACCGAGCACGTTATAAATCAGCGCATAAAATTGCAAATAACGATTTCATAGGTGCCCGCGGGGGAGGAACCCAGGAAGCTCACGTGCTGAGTTACCACGGCTTAATATTTGAGTTACACGTATAATCACGTTTAGTCGCCTATATTTTGGGTGACAAACGAGCACACATTCCACTTATGGTAAGTGGTTGCTGTGGCCCATAGACATCTACATCTATCTTCGATTACGAATGCGATGTAACAATTCAGGATTAAGATGGAATTAATATAAACATATATGTAAACAAACGTGTACATTCAGTAAAAATGGTTTAACAGTAAAAATGTTCTTCGGTTCTCGTCGCAAAACTTATGAAACACAGCAGCACTGTGCTGCTATTTCACGCTGGTATCCGGTGCGGACGAGGTCCTTCTCGCATGCAAGCGAGGTCATTCATGTTGCGGCGATAATACGCTGCAGGTAGAACCAGTACTACATAATGTCCTCCAGACCGAATTTCGGTCACGGCATCCAGCCTCAACGGAGACAAGCCGTCGGCGCAGGACAGGATTATAGTGCCCAAGTGTATGCCTAAGCACAGGTGCACTCTTTATTCCCTCAGTCTCATAATCCAATGGGACGGTAAACCGACACGACCGGAGAGAGATCAGGCGCAGGACCAACGGCTTTATATGCTTTCCGAGGCACGGAGGAGTGACATCGCGAACTTCATGACTCCGGACAGCTATTGAGAATTTCTTGACGGAAAAAATCAATAACTTATTTTTTGGCAAGACAACGGGATTTGAACCCAGTACTCGTCGCAGTACTACAACTACTAGACCAGCGAGGCAGCCACTACCACATACAAATACGTTTGCTGACGTCACATTTCACGCTTCCAAGAAATTACAGCATGAGATAAAAACTTGAAAAACAACTCGATTCTAACACCATAGCAAATAAGATAATAGAAAATAACATAATCTTTCAACAAAAATAGAGAACGAAATAAAACCAGCGTGTTTACCTAATATAAAGATTACAAATTGTAGCACAAAGCTACGATTGAATCATCATCACGTTACGTGTTTATCTTCTTATTCTTAGCGTTTTAACGAGCATAAGCCAATGCTTGATTGCTATTCCACTTAATGTTAAGTGATGATATAGTCGAAGATGGTAAAGCTCACTAACTTACCTTAAAGAAGGCCTATTCACTCGTGCCTTGAAGACATCCATTTGTTAGACTTGCCATTATTTGCGCCCTCCTTTCTGCCAAGGAGGGTCGCGTTCGTATACGGCTTAGAGATCTCTAGTCAGATCGTTAAGCCAATTCCTAAAAGGTTGGATTTAGTGGGTAAAAGTCACCACATAACCACGCAGCCGGCTGCGTGGTATGCTATGAGCATTCCCAACCTCCCTCCCCCGCTTTCCGGAGGGTTGCCCATATTTGCTTCGGACGCAAAAAAAAAACTTGCCATTATGTTCTAATCATCTATTATTATTAACGCTGATAATAGCCCTTCTGAGCCTATCATTTCTTTCAGAATCTTCATTTTATATATTTTTTCTTCACAATATGCTGATGAGTCACATTGCTAAGTTTTTGGGAGATTTTGACGACAGCTCAACCCAGCGGACTGTTGATGACGACAGCCACTCAAGTTCATAAGGCGCCCAAGCGATCAAAATAACTTGAGGTTTATATCAACATCAAAGCACTTGTTTCGTCGTTTTCACTAATAGTTCAGACGCAGACACTTAATTCACAAAATCACATCACATTTACGAATTAAAATCCACTTCAAACCACTATTCAAGCGACAAAACAGGAACGACAGTCCGTCGTCGCCAAGTTCCTGCCAAAACCTCAAGTTTTTCAAGTAATACGGCACGTATGCGAACTCAAAGTCAAAATTTCATTCGGAGATTTAATTGTTATGAACAAACGAACATTAACATTTTTATTTATGAAGATTAAGTACAAGTAAGGGTGACAAATGAGCAAGCAATCTACCTAATAAGTAAAAGCTAAGTGATCACATCATCAATCACAACATCAAACATCACTAATGCTTTGACACCTACATATATTTTTAATTAAGGCGACTTTATGTACCATAACGTCGCCTTGTACAAAAATAGATGAAGTGTGTGTATTGAACTTTTTTACCCTCTGTTAAAATTACATTTAAGTAGTATAGTTAAAATAATTTCTGCAAAAAAAAAAATTAAATCATTTTGTAATAATTGAACATGGTTTTAGGAAGAAAGAACCGCGAATCATAATGAAAATGACAATAAATTATTTTTTAAACGTGTACCTTGCAGTACGCCATTTGTGACGTTTTTTTTATAGGAGAGGGGGCAAACGAGCACTCACCTGATGGTAAGTGATTACCGCCTCCCATGGACAACTGCAACATCAGGGGAAATTGCAGAAACGTTGACGGCCTTTTAAAAAGTAGTAGGCTCTTTTCTTGAAGGTCCCTAAGTCGTATCGGTCCCGAAAAATCTCTGATGGTAATCGATTCCACAAGGAAGTTGTGCGAGGAAGAAAACTTCCTTTAAATCGCACAGTGATGGACCGCCAGTCATCCAGATGGTACGGATGGTATCGCGAGCTTTGTGACGTCACCGTGCGATGGTGAAATAGTACGGAGCTTGAATTAGTCCGAACAATTCCTCAGAGCATTCCCCGTGGTAAATGCGATAAAATACGCAAAGAGATGCAACATCTCTTTACAGTGCCAGTGAGTCAAGCCGATCAGATAGAGCTCGGTCGCTGACGCGACGATTCGAAAAGCTCTGCCCTGGATGCGATCAAATGGAAGGAGCTGGCACCGGGGAGCCTTTGCCCAGACATGGGAACAGTATTCCATTTGCGGCCGAACTTGCGTCTTGTAAAGTTACAGGCGGTTGGCCGGCATGAAATATTGTCCAGCTCTGTTGAGCACGCCAAGCTTTTAGAGGCCAATTTGGCCTTCTTTTCCAAGTGACCACGAAAGTGCACGTCACTCGATACTTTTATGTCGACGCCGAGGATTCCGATACTGGCTGAGACAACAAGGGGAGTGCCTTGAAACTGAGGAGATACGACGAAAGGATTCTTTTTAGCGGTAAACGCGCAAACTTGTGTCTTCTGGGGATTGAACTTTAGACGCCCCCAGTCCGAGACTTTGTTCAACAAAATCTTGACTACAGACACAAGTTTGTGTGCACAAATCTTAATATATATAAATTACGTGTCACGTTGTTTGTCCGCCATGGACTCCTAAACTACTCAACCGATTTTAATCAAATTTGCACACCGTGTACAGTTCGGTCCAACTTGAGAGAAAGGATAGTTTTTTTTGCCCATGAGTGACGCACAATTTTTTTTGCTAATTCAAGGATTTTTAATAGGACACGACAAAGGCCGTCGAAAAGGGCAGAACAACGTCTGCCTGGCAAACTAGTAAATAATAAATTTTCATTAGTTTTACTTTCCATATGATTTTAATTTGACATTTGCTTCCCACGAGCCGAATTGTCACACAGTGCGATTCGTGGTACAATTGGGCTTCATGAACCAAAAACTTAAAGGTAATCTGGAATTTGAGATATAAGATTCTTTACAAAAGCTTTCTGATGGATAGTTACCTCATTAATCACATATCTATCACATATGTAATCTATCTTTAACATTTAGGGAGTCTCCCTAGAGGGTCCACTGGACCGAGTATAATATCATGATTATTGCAAAACTGCTTTATAAACGTAAATGGTTACTTTCTAATAAGGATTTGGTATGTGTAAAGAAAAATATAATTCAACCAAATAGTAATGTTACAAAAATATACTAAATATCTGCATAGTTTTGTGATATGTTTTAGGCTAATCCTTATAAGTTCTATAATTACTTATTTCAAACAAAATTTTCTTTATTTTCATTACAAGAAAATACTTATTTAGACGAAATAAGAGGGATCTAATCATTATAAATATTTAAAAAAAATCACAAAAATACAAAATCTTTGAAGTAAAATCGCTTTTCATTTTCAATCACTACCAACAATTGTTACCTACTTGCTGTGCTACACTATCGTTGAAAGGTACTAAGAGCGGCAACGTTGCAAACTTCGAACTAGGTTAACAAGCAGCAAAATATTAAGGACTGGGTCCGTTGGACTCATTAGCGACTCCTTAAGTGTTAATTACTGAAAGAGCTAAGGCAACTATAGGTGGGTAAATTAATAGATCAGATAATAAAAAATTACGCTTACACTCAAAACCGTGCTCTGGCAATAAATTGTGGCGTATAAACGGAGTGTAGTTTACGCTTGCTCATATGTTTTGTAAACATCGAAGCTCTTCGGACAGAGTTGATGTTGATGGCGGGTAAATTTAGCGCGCTGTCATATGACGCTCAAGTAAGACAGGGGCGTTCGATGCTACAGGTTACGCCGAAACATTGAAGTAACATGTGCTACAAACTAGAACAGACACCGCGAACAAAATCTGTACAGTAGTGCGGGGCGCGTAGAAAAAGTTGAAAAGGTATCAAGGCACAGACTAAGTAAGTTGGAGCCTGCGGGCTTTAACGCATAAGACAAAACCCAAGTATCAGTGTCTGTTTTAGTACGTCGTAAGTAAACATTACTTCAATGGGCCGAACGTGTATTTAAAAATGAAATAAAAATAATAAGGAAATAAAAAAAATGTATACTGGAATTACAAACAAACGGCTTGAATGAATCTATATAGATACTTGTCGTGGTTACAGTTCAACAATTAAATAAAGTTTTTTTTTTCTTTTTATATTAAAAGCCCATACGTAAAATTTTTATTCACCATAATTTATAATATTATATAATTATATAACGATTCAAATAAATAAACAAGAGCCTAGTGAAAGCTGTTTTAGATAAGCAAACGAAGTATTTTAGATCCGGCGCACGAGGTTATCAATATGACGGCTGTGCAATTCACCTAAAATACTTTTGGTTATAGTCCTCGAATAGTTTGGTTTTAGTCGGTCGTATTTTAAAAGCTGGACCTAAAAGAGAAGATGCAGAAAGCGAAGTTGCTCGGGACGGTCAAACTAATCGTTGATTCTTCCCGCTGTGTGTGCGTGTTGATGATGATGCAGATATGCTTTTTTACTTATTAAAGACAGAGTCGCCATGTCAAAATCACAGTCTTACCGAGTTGAATCGAGCCCATAATCTGTGAAGACTGGATCTTCTTGTAGGTGATCTCGCCGCCCTCGCCGACACGCCGATGCCCGATCTTCCGGTCTGATTTGTGCACTTTGCTGATAGCACCCATGGGGCCAACGGCTGGCTGGAAAGAAAAAAGCGATATTAATTGAGGTTATGAACCCGCCGCGTGGCAACTATGGCAATTATCCAATTATCCCTCTGAGGCAATCTATGGGGAGGGCTATTTTCAGCAGTAGACTTTTATAGTCAGTAGTTAAATGGAATGGAATTAAGGTTATTAACGCGGTGCAGTAATCGATGGAAAAACATACTATTGTCCAAGTACAAACCACAATCAACACGTGCGACGCATGCTGCTCATTGTATAATGATGCTGATAGCCAATCTCTGGCTTAGGTAGAAAACCTATCCTAATGAGGTCAAACATAAATCCCAGAGTGTATGAAAATAGCTACACCGACAATTTTCAATTTGCCGCCAAATAGTAAACAAATAACAAATTAATAAAATACATACACAATAATATTGGCAAAAAGTTTGATTTTCAAAATTTGAACTCACATTTTTATTATATATATCATTTAAAAGTGGCCAGTTCTAAAAACTTTCAGTGTCGGTCTCGTACACATATACGTGGTAGAACCACGCAGCAAATATAATATAGTCGTAGCACGGCTCGACCGCGGAAGGAACAAATTTTCACAGAATACCAGAGTGAAATATCAGCTTAATGCTGTTGTGTTTCCTATGGCGAGTTTAGAGAACTGGAGACCCTTTTTACTGGAAAAGAGACATTTCATTTTAGTCCCCAGGGGTGAAAACGAACCTGCATTTTGATTCTTAATCGAAGATAGATGTAGATGTCTATGGGCTACAGCATCCACTGACCATCAGTTGAACTGGTTGCTCGTTTGTCACCCTAATTCCATTAAAAAAAATCAATTTCAATTCAATACCTATGTATATTTATAATAATAATGAAGCAAAGAAACAAACACATAATATCTAAATTGGATTTTTTTCTTTACTGCTTTTAATGGGCCCTGCCTCCTTTCACAGGTCAAAGGTACGGAGTTGTAAACTGTATAGTATGTGTTCATATTATGAAACTAGGTTATAGGACCTTTTATCTGCCTAGGAGTCAATCTTGCAGCATCTCATTTATTTAGCCGTCAAGCAGCACCACCTGCTCTGCTGTATTCTATTCTACAGGATACAAAGAGCCAGTATAATTACCAGGGAGGCATTCCATCCTCGTCCTCAAAGGTGATAACATATCTACAGCCTTCCTTATTTGAAGCTGGTTGCAGTCGTCCATAAGCTACAAAAGCCGCTTACTATTAGGTACACTGTACATTCAATGTCAATTTAATAATAAAAAATATAACTGATTTCATTTGTCATATTTCGTCTATCTATATTGTAAACAAATTCGTAACTGCCAATCAATACGAAACCTCGACATCAGCT
Source organism: Parnassius smintheus behrii (assembly GCA_036936625.1). NCBI lineage: Eukaryota > Metazoa > Arthropoda > Insecta > Lepidoptera > Papilionidae > Parnassius > Parnassius smintheus. Next base: position 11,713,424 of record JAUPFT010000024.1, read on the forward strand.
TAGCCAGTAAGCTATCTAAAAACAATTCATTCAAGTTTGCTATCATATTAAACCATTAACGATTAGATTCGATACGTCTTATCCTTTTTTATTATCTACATTATGTCTTACGTGACGTCAATCTAACACAAATTGGCGTGCATTAACCAGTCTGACGTTGACTTTACAGTAGCGTATGGTAATATGTTCTGACGTAAATTTACTCAGACGCGAAATTAATTTTAAAAGGTCAGTCGAGATTTACTTCGACCATGAATGTGACCAAGTTGAAAGTTTTAGTCATTTTGTTAAAAAAAGAGTAAGAATATAGGTTTCCGACAAGGAAATCTATATCGGGTACATGTTTCAGATAAGGTAGTGTGCAAAAATAAGTAAACAGGAATCCAAATAATAACCGAATAACTTTAATAATGGGTATTTTTGTTACAAAATCCTCAACTTTGTGAACATTGATCAGAACTAAAGCCCACCGACAGACTCCTTTCATCTAGAAGAATAATTAAAAGCAATTTGAGCAAAAACGTGTCGTTATGTGCCTAACACCTGCACTCGACTGTCGTGAAATACTTTTGGAGAGATTAAAGTATAGATAAGATGCAGTATTAGCATATAGAGGGACTGCTGATATTGAAAAATAATCGTGCCTGGGGAAATGATGAATTTTGTGATCCATAATTTTTCCTTTCCTCTTTATCAAATATTAAATACGTAGATAATAAAAATATTAAGATTATAATTTTATCCTTTTCATCAACAAGTATGCTAAGTATATAATGAATGACCGTAAAATGTCAATACATTACATAATTGTTATTAGTTAAGTAAATAAGATTAGTCGGTGGATGCAGCGATTAATTTGACATTCACGACTTTTCATTAGCTTTACTGCACCTATGGTCACGCGGGTCAGATACATTTGACGTGCTGATGTCAAAGTTGACCCGGCTACCCTCAGCTACTTCTACACAGAAGGAGCCCACTATATTATGAAGTTTTGCAATGGTACACTCTGGTTTGGATTTTATTTTACTTAGGAGCGCAAACAAACGGTAGCACCCTAGCCATCTTCTTTTTTGGAATTTAGATGATTTTTTTAATGTTAATAGTGTGTCAAATTCGAGATTAAAAACTTATGTAATATCTTCAGTACGTGTATATCTGTTACAGCTTTTCTCCGAAAGACCTAAAAGTTTTAATGATGCGGGGTAGTAAGAGAAGTAGATATTTTTAATCACCTGCGAAAATGTTCTTGAACATACAGACCCGTCATAATCATAAGCCAAACAATGACATAATAATTTTTTGTTAACCACCTACTTAATTTGAATTTAGAATCCAATTCAGAAAAGGCTACTTTTGAGATATTGAAGTTTATATGATCCAATGATATTGGTTTATTGCAAGTTCTTTGTAATTTTATTCAGTGTGGCGGCGCTGTCGTCGCACACATCACACACGAAACACACCGAAGCCTAAATCGCGCTATCAAAATTCCGAATCATAAACCGTTTAATAGCAGCAGAATTATACCTTGCCCGGCGGTAGATCTCCCCTTTTCCTTTCACGGCCACATCAATATATAGTAACAGACCCTAAGAATTATTTTGGACTATATTTAAACTCGAGTGTGGATACGATCATTCATTACGCAGTTACGTTCGAATGACAATAGAATTATTTATCCTTAAAAACTTTGGAATATTTTATAACAAATACAATGTCTTTAGAAATTCTAGAACACAAGACGTCTGGATGGCGCCAAGGGGCTATAGGCAACATTACAAATCGGAGTAGGCAATGTATTTACGTAAGAGCATGACGTTATTCCTTATGGGCCGGGACTATTACTATATTACTAAAATATTATATAAATATACGGCTAATATATAGAACGCTGATGTTTTAGAAGTATAGAGTAGATAATAAAATAAGAACTCCGAAACTATTAAGATGTATCAAATATTACTTAGGGCATAATAATTAGGGCCAAAACTTGTAACCATTGAAATAAATCGTAGAACAAATCTAATGTATACCCCAGTAAGATCCTACCGCAAACATTACTTTCCTTACTGACTGTGAAAAGAATCCCCTAAATTACTTCAAAGCCATTTCAAGTCTTCGAAATCACTTTAAAAAACGTGCATTATTTTTTTATAAGTACTTTAGAAAGAAGATTATATAAAAGCAAAGAATCTTTGACCACTTGAAATAATACTCCACTGAAACAAAAACTTCAATTTCTTCAGTTAAATCAGTTCATATACACTGAGATCGAAAGTGAACTTAAAAAAAACCATAGAAATATAAACATATAAATTTAAAATTATACATATTTTTTTATTGAACCGACTTTAAAAAAGGAGAGAAGGTTCCCAATTCGACTGTAATTTTTCAATGTGTGTTACCTCAGAACTTTTTTCTAGGTTAATAACCGATTTTGATGATTCTTTTTTTTATTTGAAAGCTGGCGCTTCTCATGTAATCCCATATAAATTTGATCAAGATCTGACCAGTAGTCTTTTAATTATCCTTAATAATGCGTATTTAATTCTTCGACTACGATGGTGTTCTCATTTTATTTATATTGAAGTCGGTTGTACAAAATTTTTTTATTTTACCGCTTGTTTTCTCTTTATTTATTTAGATTTTTGTTTGTAGATTTTTGTCATTACCTACGAAAAACTTAAAAGCTATACACACATCATTAATCTGCTTACATTCAATGCAATATGTAGACTACCCATATCGTATTACGTTTATCTTGTATGTCATCATGAATAATTTCAATCCTTCTCGGTTCCGCTAACATTCTGGGATACTCAACTAAGTAGGCGAATCAACCGAAAGATAAGATTAAGAAAAGTATTGAGATCTAACACTATACGTGAAATGTTTAATAACAAAATATCTGCGTGTTAATGATATTGTGTCCAAAGTTATATTTGATCATATAGTTATGCGTTACTTCTGGTATTTAATTTTTATTTTTTAAGTACCTAAAATGGTAAGTAAATGCTGTGATGTCGTAGAAACGAAGTATGAGAAAGATTGTCACCTCTGAAGACTAAGATGGAACGCTTCATCTAGTAAATAAAAATTAATATTTCTTTGTTAGTATTTTATCCGCTGCGCTGCGTTCATCAGATTGCGCTAAAACTTTATCAACTCATTGCTTACGCGAAGGTTACAGGTGCAGTTGGACCCGGTAGATGGCGCTGCTTTAGAATCCACATATCACCTGTGCGAAGCCGGGGCATATCGCTAGTTACAAATAAAAAACGTTTCCGGTTTTCGTCACTTACCATAAGAAACACTGTATTATTCAGCTATTGTACGCAAGTGTACTGAGCGAGCGTGGTCCTTGACCTTGTCAAGCAGAACTATTCGTTCTGACGTTCATAACAGATGCATGGCGTCGCTACCACGAATACTAGATATTTGGATAACGTTACCGTTGAAGTGCGGCACTATGAAGGTCTTGTGTTGTGCATTTAAGAATTCCCAATCAAATTCGGGTATTCATTATAGTTGAAATTGAAAACGAAATATCACAACCGGTAATATTTGGTTGCCGCTGTGTTGGCAGAAGAACGAAGTATTTAATCTTGTCTACTTAGAATTTTGCAGGTATAAAATACTTGGTAATCAGCCGAATATAACAAAAACTACCTATTCAGAGACTTCCTGTTTACGTTACCTCAAAAAACGACCATAGCACGACCAATGAAGTACGAATTAACAATGAAGTTCAGTTTAAACCAATAAAAGGCACGTATCAAGTGGAAATACCCTGGTAAAGGCAGGAATCCAGAAAGTAACGTTTTATGAGGAAAAACTGATTCTGAGCAAAAGTACCGAAAGAATAGAATAATACAATCTTATTTAAATATAGGTAACAAATAACATTTACATAAAAGTCGTTTATGTTTTTACCACTAGTTCAAAAAACGCCCCTGGCAAGAAACCCAGCGCGACTTATTATTAATAATTTCAGATTATAGAACAAAAAGTTTTATAATAATTTACACTTTTTAATTTACGTTGTTCAAATCAATAAAAATACCTTCTCAGGCGTAATTATCTATCATGTATTAACAGAGAGCAAAAAATAAAGGACAGCGCATACACGTTAGACCAGAGAAGTGTCACCAGCTGGCAGTTTGTTTGTGTTCACCAGCTTGATTGTTGTGTAGAGATCATTAGGCCAAGCGTGTGGCGTGGTAGAGCGTTTCGTATAAATTACAAGAGGCCACCTCTCAGTGCTCTATAATAGAATAGCGTGTGTTTGGTATGCACGCTAAATGTCCCGCCGGCTATAGCTCTCTACTGAGGACTTAATAATGTCCTTCAGACCGAATTTCGGTCACTGCGGCCTGCGTCAACGGAAACTAGACATCGGCGCAGGACAGGACTATAGTGCCCAAGTGTATGCGCATGCACAGGTGCACTCTCTATTGCCTCACTCTCATAATCATAATCCGATAGGACGGTAAACCGACACGACCGGAGACAGATCAGGCACAGCACCAACGGCTTTACGTGCTATCCGAGGCACGGGGATGAGACACCGCCAACTTCCTGACTCCGGAACGTACACTCACGTAAAGCTTTGCTTTATCTAGGTTGGGTAGGATGCGCCATCTCCTATACCCATGCGCCTGTTTGTCGACCTCTACTGTATGTACGTAGGAAAAGTCTGATTGCAGAAAGTGAATTTTTAACAGGTCGATTGTGGTGTTTTCTCACCGTGTGGTAACGACGTAAGAGAATCCACTACCCTATATGATCCCGTGAATGTCGCATTGGATCGGAAGACCAAAATATCTGGACAAAATTTGAAAATGTCGGGATTTGAAGGTTGTTGTCGGCAGAAATAATAATTAAAAAAATGTAAACTAAAAAGTTTATTTTTAAATTAATAGGGTACTAAAATACTTAATATTGTGGACATATAACTAATTTATTTGGCCACTTGGCATTGGACTTTACTGAGTCCATAAATTTGGATGCTTTATTAGTATTCAGAAAAGATTTAAAGTCAAACAATTTACTTCGAAGTTCAGTCTAATTACTAACTCAGCTTTTATTAAATCAAAGGCAGCTGTGATGTGAAGAGAAGAGAGTCTGGAGAAGTCAGACGAATTCCGACCATCTGGCAACCCTAGCTGTCGCAAGAGGCGACAAAAAGAAATGAAACAGATGATGCGCAGTAGCATTTACCAATCATCACCTGTCATCTCTTTTTAAAACGTTACCGCCACACTAGGATTTTCTCCTGTATTGTGGGGCCAGTTTATATACATAAATTTCACAAGAATCGGGCTTCGAACCCGCGGCCTTTAGCGCTGCAACTCCTTGCTAAGCCACTGCGCCACGGAGCCATCTAGATCAAGAGAATCCACTACCGTGTGTAATGTCGTAGGTGTCGTAAGAGGCGACAGATGGGAATGAAACAGGAGATGAGCAGCAGCATTTACCTGGTGCAAACAGCTCAAAATAACAAAAAACTGCGCCTGCGGTTATCAACCCTTGCCATGCGTGCTAACTATGGAAAATATCCCCCTTTTGAATTAATTTATGGGGAAGGCCTATGTTCAACAGAGGACTTTTATTAGGCTGTAATGAATACTGTTTTACAATTGTATTTTGATTATAATAACTCGTTTATACTCTTACATTCTGAAGTATTTACCGTAGACATCATACACATAGGATTATTTTTGCATGGCTTTATGGGACCTACTTTGGCGGCGGAGCGTTCATATTGACTGCAATTACCCTGGCAACGAGCCAGGAATTGTGATTTAGATCCGTGGGATGTTCCTTGCTTATTCACCTTATTGTGTTTTGAGATAATACCCTTGTGAGCGGATGGTTTTAACTCCGAATCGTGACGCTTTATTTACGAAGAACAAAGAGACATAAAATGTGAATGGACCTCTCGTACCTCTCGGACCTCTCGTTCATGTACAAAAAAGTGAAATAACAAATTTTTAGAAAACTTCGAGCCAAGAAACCGTTTAGTGGCGGTGTTAGAATATCAACTTCGTAAGACAAACGTAAGAGGCGACACAGAGGAACTGAAATCCTGATAATAACTCAAAATAATGAAAAACCTGCGGTTGCTAACCCGCCTGCCAAGCGTGGTAACTATGGCAAAATCAGGGGGGGGAGGGGTCAGATCAGGCTTACTATAGGGGAGGCCTATGTTCAGCAGTGAACTCCAATAGGCTATAATGGATGAAATGGGTCAAGCTGATCGATAAAAATCACAACGAACCGTTCAATTTCTTTTGCCTGTGACAGCTTCCTATTACTATCGTTACTCTAGGCATATTTTAGGTTTTACACCCTATGCTATAGGCTAGCTCAGCTCAGCTTTGAAACGTCCATTTGAGACAAATTGGCAAGGAAAAATGCTTGACAAATGTACTCCATGAACTCAATGATCGCCAGCGCTAAGTACGCGTCGAAACGTGCCTTGCATTGCTCAACAGGCACACAAACGAAGGAATTTTCGAACGAATTATTACCTGCGAGGGAAAATGGATGTTTGACAATTGTAAGCAAGTTGGTTGGATCCTGGTTCAGCATCTAAACAATGCCCTAAACGAAAACTTACCCCTAGAAAAGTGATGATCACTGTTTGGTGGTCTAGCGCCGGTATGATTCATCACACATTTTTACCAAACAGGTTGAGCATTACTGCAGATGTGTATCGTGAAGAACTAAACATAATGATGGAGGAGCAAGCACGTCTCCAACCAGCCTTGGTCAATCCCTCGTCCTCGGTACTCCTGCACGACAACGCGCAACCTCATACCGCACAACAGACGTTCTCCAAGTTCCAAGAGCTGGGATTGGAAGCTATCCGTCATCTGTCGTACTCACCAGACACACACTTCTACTTTTTCCAGAATTAGAATAACTTTTTGCGGGAAAACAGTAGGGAGTACTAAATTTATAGCTGTTTTTTATTAAGAGGGTCCTTGATAAATACGCTGATCTCTTAGGGGTCCGTGGGTGTAAAAGGTTAGGAAATGCTGCCCTATATTAATATAATTAAACATTTGATGAAAAGTAGAACTGACATGGAACTAAAAAAAACAATTTCTACATTATAGCTCCTGAAGTCTAAGAGATAATGTATAGGAGAATTATGCATAAAGCCCCCGACTTCAGAAGCTATTATGTGTAAATTATTAGTTTTTTTTTTAATATTAAATTAAATTATTATAGTTTTTTTTTTATAATATTACTAGTTTTACTTTTATTAGTCCAAAGGTCCTAGTAAGGTAGACAAAAAAGTTTGTGATCACTAGCAAAAGCTGATACATTTTTAAAATTTAAATTAATAAAATATAGTGTTAATGTTTTATCCTTTTTTAATATAAATACACTGTTATAAATATATATATATATATATATATATATATATATATATATATATATATATATTTAACCAAACTTACACAAGAATTTATCAATAGGTTTTTATTTAATAAAATATAACTCCTCCCCTGGTTCGAACATCCTGCTGGGCATGCTGAGGGTCAAATTATTGGATAATTATCCAGCATTTCTTGAAGTAACCTGTCTCATTCTTGGATAGCGGCTTGCCTGATCTCTGAGAGTTCTGGGGGGGTGGCTAACGGTTCTAAACGCTCGCTTAAGAGCACCTCACGCATGCTCTATTTGGTTTAAGTCAGGCGAGCCGGCAGGCCAGTCTAACCCTGTGATGTCGTATTCTCGGGGTTTTTTATTTTTGTTTTACCTTTCAAAGTTTCCAGGTCTTCTCCAAACACTGTGTACTGATTCGCGATTCGTAAACGAAGAGACGGTTTTGCAAATATTTTCCTCCTTATCTTCCTCATTTTGCCGATGCCTTGTCCACTGCAATCTCCATCACTGATGCTACTGTGAATTCAGAGGTGCTCGCCAAGATCTCCGTGCTCGTAGTCTAGCCTGGTGTAAGCAATTCCGAATGGTCTGAGTGCTAACTTAAAGTTCAGAGACAGCCCGCACTTATGCTTTTATTATAGTGGCGTTGATTGTTGGTTCACGGGCTAGGTGCCAGCAATTTGATATAGCGCTTCTGCGCAATCAGAATAGTTGAGCAACCACTGCGGGGTCGGTCAGCTGAATCATCCCTGCCGTGGTACCTCTGCAACGTGGACGCGACAAAGACTTGGGATATAGCAACTCAGCGTACTATTTCTCGCGTGGAATATCCTTTTTCTCTCAAAGTTACACTTCTTCTTTACTAGCAAAACTTCAGATTCTCTTGGTATTTTTTCAGTCATAATTTCCCATGAAAAATATTCTAAATCCGTTAAAATTGACTAAGTCAGATTTCTGAATGAGCGTAAGCTTGGATTGAATTACTTTTTCTAGGGAAAAACAATTGAATTTATATTATTTATTTATAATATTCTGACTCTATATTTTTAAGCAAAGAATCTAAAAAGAGGAAAAAGGAGCTGAGGTGTCTGACATCCTGATGTCATAGTAAAACCGGCTACCTTCAGTTTTTGGATATTATAATAGCAGCCCCCCCCCCCCCGTGACCATGGGTGCTGTAAACCATCCGTCGGGAATTCTTTTAGTTGAATTAAACGCGATAAAATCCGTAAAAATAGATTCTTTATTTACTATATAGATGGTCTCCTATAAACATCGATCACTAATATTAATAGGGGTAAAAGTTTTTAATATAACTATTTAGACGACATTGTGTTAACCTGTTAACTCTTAGTCCACTCAGAGCATAAAATGAACTTTAAATAAAAAAGTGGTTTTATTGCTTCCACACAAAGTCTTAACACCAACTTCAGAATGTGAAATTATTTAATTTTTGTTGTAATTCCTACAAGACGGCATTAACTTATAAAAGTTTATCTTTTCTAATGCAAAAAATAAAAACTAATTTAATATAGTCTGTAATTCAAATTAGAGAAACGGAGACCCGTTTTACCGCAATTGAGGCATTCCATCTTAGTCCTCAGAGGGGTGACAACGAATTTGCATTTTGATTCTTAATCGAGGTTAAATTTAGATGTTTATGGGCCACTAGATCTACTTACCAACATGTAGACTGTGTGCGCGTTTGTTAATTATATAAAAAAACCCTATAAAATGTTTAATTCGCTGAAATAACAACGGTTATTGATTACCCTATTTCGTCCCGTGGGTGTCATAACTCATAAGAGACGACTATGAGGAATAGAAAATTTAAGGCTGCAAAAAGAATAAAGGGATGAGTAAAATATTTTCACCTTGACGTTATAACTTGCGTACAGGTTAAGGGGACACCGCAAAAAAATGCACCTCCTTTCATCGAATACTATAGGACTATGACACCAATAACGAAACTGAAATTTTGATATAGGTAAATTCATGTCTTTATCTTGAACTTGCTTGTTCAAAAACACGATTGTACAATTTTGACTCGATCATAATTATTTGCGAAAACACCTCTAAAAATCACTATACATGATTAAAACTACTTTTACGGATTTTATCGCGTTTATTTTTACTTTTTATTTTTAATTCCCGACGTTTCGGGCGCTTTCCAGCACCCATGGTCACGGGGGACTGAGATGACTGACGTCCCGATGTCATTGTTAAACCCGGAGTACCTTCAGCTTTTTTAATTATTGTTTATGGTCCGATCTATGCAAAATGAACTAACTCTGTCTTGAGGTCTTGCAGTGGTATGCTTGGGTTTAGTTTTAATTTTATTGATTATAGGATCCCAAGCAGGTGGTAGTACCCAGCCTCCTTCTCTATTGAAATTAGGATGTTTTTTAATTTCAATAGCCTCACGTATCATCCTTGGTAGGAATCGGTGTTCTTTCGCGAGGATTTGTGGTCTATCAAATCTGATGTAATGGTTGGGGCCGTCTAGGATATGATCACAAACTGCAGACTTCCCGGAACGTTGATGCTTCACATCAGCTATATGTTCTTTTACGCGGGTCCTAATTGATCTTTTGGTTTGTCCTATATATCACTTTAGTTGAAATTACAACGAAATTACCTAATCTATATGCATGGGAATTACTTAAATATATTCAGAACATCAATAATCATAATTTACTTGCTCATTATTTTGATTACTTTTTGAGCGCTACGCAATTTATGACCTTATGACGGCATTTTTAAAGTTTTTATAGAAATTACGTATTCACTCGGATCAGTACGGCGATAGCCGGGAGCCATTTTTAACGTTCATTTTCATTGTGTCTTAAGATATACTTGCGGGGGTGTAAGAATATGCACTACCCCATATCATCCCGAGGGTGTCGTATGAGGCGACATAGGGAAACAAGTCAGGAGATGAACAGCAGCGTCTTCCTAATAAAAACTGTAGTTGCAGGGCGTGTCAACTATGGCAAATATATGAGGGATCATAGAACACTATAACTACACTAAAATGTCACTAACACGTCAATTCACACGTATAAATGTCAACACGAGATGTATTTTGACGTTACAATCGTTTCCAAATTTTGTATGCAAATTATTTAGAAAATGCCAAATTGCACGCTATTTACAAATAAATTAGTATTAAAATCTGTTTGTCAACACAGCGAATCGGGTTTGTAGTAGTGATAATACTACGTAATTGCATGTATGTGTGCTCCCGGCGACGCCTATCGTCGTACAAAATAAGGTTGACAGTCATTCTATTGTGTATTATAGTATTCTATGTGAGGGATCTATGAGGGAGGGCTATGTTCAGCAGCTGTCTTAATCGGCTGTAACGGTAACGTAAAGATGTACTATTACATTTTAATTACTGATTTAATTAGCATTAATATTAATATAGCTCTGAGACTATCATTTTGGAATTTCAATATAGGCTTTTTAATGATATTTTCTTCAATTCTATGTTCTGTGATCACGTCGTCATCGTTTTGTTTCTAGAAAATATGTTCACAGAACACTGAAAATATAAAACACAAGCACTAGTTCACTTTTAACGGAGTTAAAGACGAGAACGTATTATAATCCGATTAACTTGATTCTAATATAATTAAATCTATACATCTATACATATGCATGCAGGAAGTCGATGGGTGCAGGTGGCTCAGGACCGTGCTTTGTGGCATTCCTTGTTTAGCAGTGATGATGATGATGATGATCTATTCACATAAATAAAATTGAAGTGTCTGTTTGTAATTTCAAAATAACAGCTTTTTATTAAATGCATATGAAAGTATACAAGGTAAATAAAAAAATTTTTTTTCAAATTTTTGTCTGTTTGTTCCGACTAATCTCCAAAATGGCTAGAGCGATTTTGACGTGACTTTCACTGGTAGATAACTCATATTATAAGGAGTAACCTAGGCTACTATTATTTTAGAAAAAAAATTGGGGTTTCGCGCAAAAAAAATTAAAGCCCATAAAATCCAATGGTAATAAATTCACGCGGACGAAGTCGCGGGGGGAATATATTTCAGGGGTGGTCTCTAAATTTTAAGAAAAAATACAATCCCAAGGGCAGAAAGGAAATGAAAATTTTAGTGTAACTATTTATATTTTTTTTGAGATTTTTTTTATATAGAATAGGCTGACAAACGAGCACACAGTCCACCTGATGGTAAGTGGTTGCTGCGGCCCATAGACATCTACATCTATCTTCCATTACAAATCAAAATGCAGATGCGTTGTCACCCGTGAGGACTGAGATGGAATGCCTCATTTCCAGTAAAAAGGGTCTCCGGTTCTCTACACTCACCATACGAAATACAGCAGCATTAAGCTACTATTTCACGCTGGTATTCTGTGAGAGCGTGGTCCTTCCCCGGTCGAGCCGACCCATTCGTGCTACAACTATACTACTAATATAACTGCAGCATGGCTCTACCACGTAAGATTTTTTTAGATGAAATTCAACAACTAGAATGACCTTGAATTTGTAATTCCAAAAGCGTAGAATAATTAAACTTTTTATAAACAAAAAAAAACAACAAAGTACAACAATAAATATATACAAGAATAACATATTTTCCACGCTACTGAAGTCCGGCTGTCTTGCTAATTATTTTTTTGTTTTTAAAGTAGTTTTCCCTTTTTTTACTTTTTCTAATTTAATTATTTTTTTATTTTAATCCATAAGGTATATTCTAAGAAAATCCTAATAAAGAATATTTATCTGCATAGAGTATGCTATCTCCTTTAGTAAATATCTATGTAGATCTGTTTATGGTAAAGCTATATTTCTTTGTGTTTCTAAATTTCTTAATTATTTTGTCATATACAAAATGGGGTTTATCGCTGGCATGTCACAGCGCCATTTAGTCAACAATTTGCGTACCAATTTCGTCCGCCGACATACATTTCACCGATCCTTTTCGCCTGAATTCGGAAGGCCAACGCACTCTCTCCCCTTTTTTGGCAAGGGGCTTACGAATAATACGCTAGTCGGGTAAGCCAGTGTAGCATATATAGCGCTTTGAGAATAATTTCTTTTAAACAGAACAGACAGAACGACGAATCTGACTATAGCTGTATTATAAATTAATGAAATGGTACTTTTGACAGAATGCGCTTTTTTATAGGATAGGGTGACAAAAGATCACACAGTCGACCTGATGGTAAGTAGTTGCTATGACCCATAGCCACCTACATGTATCCTCGATTACGAATCAAAATGCAGATGCGTTGTCACCCGTGAGGACTAACATGGAATGACTCGTTTCCAGTGAAAAGGGTCTCCGGTTCTCTACACTCACCATACGAAACACAGCAGCATTAAGCTACTATTTTACGCTGGTATTCTGTGAGAGCGTGGTCCTACCTCATATATATCCTTAGTAATATAACTGCAGCATGGCTCTACCACGTATAAAAGTAGTAAAAGTAGTAAGTGGTCGTAAACTTGAACACTGGGTTGGAGGGGTGGATCGGGTCAAAATAATTTATTTGCTTTTCTATCAAGAAACATACAGCAGCAGTCTGGAGTCAGGAAGTGGGTGATGAGCAAGTAAAGTCGTTGGTCCTACGCCCGACCTCTCGAGCGAACAGAGCGAAAACCTGCATTTGCGCACACACCCGACCACTGTAATCCCATCCTGCGCGGATGGTTAATCACCGTTGACAGTTGACACTGGTCGCCGTGACCGAAATAAGGTCTGGAAGACATTGAAAGAAAGAAAGAAAGAAAGAAAAATCTTTATTCACTCGAACTGTACACATCACAAAAATAAAATAATAAACAGTTAAAATTTAGCAGATTAATGTTACAAGTGATGGGATGTGTATCGAGCCAGTGAAAAGGTTATGACTCAGCGTAATGCTGCAGGGTAACCTACAGCGCTGATGATTCTGTCATAACCACTTTGTTGTTAATTTCCTAAAATATAATGAACCAGCTGATACGCACTCGCTACGCTGGGCACTCGACAATAGACGATAAGAACGTAGATAAGCTGGATGTAAAATATAAAGATTTTTTTAATAGGGCCATCGTAAAATTCGTAAAAGTGATCGTCTACATTGCGAAATGAGTAACTATACTAAATTTCAAGTCAATCGGGTGTATAGATTTAGAGATATCGTGGAGAGTTAGTCAGTCAGTGGTATTTCCGCTTATTTATATATAATTATATAGACTACATATCGAAAATACTACTACTATGATGAATACCCCGTAGTAGTAGTAGTCTTACCAAGTGGTTTTACTAACAATACTACAGGGAATTTCTTACCAAGTAAACCTAACTGGTATGACCACTGAAGAAGAAAATTTTCAATAGTCTCCTACTTTAGTTTATTTTTGTCAAAATTATGCATTACCTAAATGTAAATGTTTTTTGGCTGGTTTTTTAAATAAACTGTATAACAAAAATGTTATGCAGTTTTTCAAAAAAAATTAAACCAAATATCACTCAAGAGTAAACGAAACTTTCTGTACCATCATGCATCACGCATTACTCTTTTATATGGCAACGAAGTGTTGGAATAACATCCCACCACCAATAAGAAATCTTAACACCAACTACAAGTTTAAAAATAAATTCAAAACATATCTTCTAGATAAACAAAAACAAGGTATCCCCCCAAACACTTCGTTTGCCAGCTATAAACCATGGCATTTTATTTTCTTTTTTCTTTTACTAACTCATCATGGTTGGCTCAATTAGGTAGGTACTTACTAGACTTAATTGGGTACGCAGTCTAACATATCTTTTCCGTAATTTTTTACTAAATTAAACCCAAGATTTAAATCATAGAGCTGAAAGGACACATCTTTCAGACATAATTACACTACAATAATTAACGTGCAAAAAAATATAGTTTTTTTCTTTATTTCTTTCTGATTGTACTATTGTGCTCATTTTCTTCTCGCCACCTCGAGGGTAATAGCTGAAAATCAGTGTTTGCTCTCTGAGCAATATTAATCGCTGAGTTATGACCCATTTGTATAACTGCAACACACATGTACATTTAGACCATAGGTTTATGAATTTTTTACGTGTGTGATTGGAGATACAAATAAACGTTTTTATCTATCTATCTATCTATGTAAAAAAGCGTCAATGTAAAGTTGAGCAATATCAATATATATATATGCAAGAAAATGATCATGTCGGTTTTTTCTCTATGAGCAGTTTTACAGTACATAAAAATCATGGAAACCCCTTTTTTGAAACAATATACTGATTCAGCAAATAACGAATTGCTTAAAGTTTTTTCGTTATAAATCATAATATATTAAATTGCTTATTATATTGGTTTTCATAAACCTTGTGTGCAATAAAACTGATCGTTACGATGAACGAAATGTTTTTCAGTATAGGAATCGGTCATCAGACAGCAAATATCGAGCAATATAATAGTTATTTCGTGGTATTTATACGCACTTAACGCCATAACTAGTCTTTTACTACTTTACACACTACACTCAATCGAAACTAACCTTATTTAAAAATAACTTTTATCGTTTATGATCACAGAAATATTAAAAATTTATATCTATGTTTATGATTGTTAAACGAAATCAGTACATATAACACCAAAGTAAATATTTACATGTTTGAATAAAGCTTTTATAAACACCGTAATGCGGCATCGATGACTGATACGAGAAGAGAAACATTGTTGCTTACTTAGAACAAAATAATAAAATTTTGAAAATTTAAGTACTTAAAGTATAATAAGATAAAATTATTATAATGATGATTTCTTATATTGATAATTATTTACGCGGATATTACAAATTGAATTAAACTAATGACGAACAATTCGCGCTTTTTTAATATATTTTAAATTCCCCCTACTTTTCGAGTGCTTTGCATAATATTTCGACGATTTAAGTACTTACATTAAAATAAGTTTATTATCTCCTAATAAGATAAAATTACTATGATAATGATTTGTTATATTATAATTTAAGCGAATATTACAAATTGAAATTAATTTTCATGAACCATTGGCGCGTCATTTTATTATATTATAAATTCCCCTACGTTTCGAGAGCCTTGTATAGAATAGCATAGGAAGTTAGAAGAGAATAACATATACCCACAGCATGTGTAGACACATTATCCAGACACTGTCCGATATCTGACAATATATTGTGTAAAAAGATCACTTCAAGAAAGTAGATAGTAACAGATAGGCGTGGCGATGAGCTCTCCAGCATCTCTTCGTAGAGAAAGCCCTTCTTATTTTTCCTCTAAGATTCTTTTAGCGGTGTGTACAAGGTACTTTCACGGCTATTATTAGACAAGGGACTGCAATTTAAATTATACTAACTCCATTAATATTAAAATTTCAATTTACAATCGAGTTAGAGGCGTATCTTTTTAACTTTTCTAAAAGTATTAGAAATTCGGGTAACAACTGTAAGTTATTTATACGATAAATCTCACTACCATCCGTCACGGTAAGCTTACCATTAAAATCAGTTTCAGAAACATAAAGAACTCTGTGACAGAGATTACTTGGCTAACGCGCTCAAGCAAGTCTAGTAAGTTTTGAAAGACAACAAGCTACAAGTCCCGCGCGTGCATGTAGTAGTACCATGTACACTCTATGATTTTAATTCACTAGTTATGGTCAATTGTCAATGATTGTCAACGCTTATGTCTTGTCGGTACCTAAATTGAAACCTCAAGATTCTTTCTGTCCTATTAAACAAAATATATCCTCTTAACTTTCGAATCATTGAACCCACCAAACAACATCACACCCTGTAAATGAAGAATCATAGATTAGATCAGCTACACTTTAAAACGATCATCAAAAAAAGATTAACTCCTGTGTCTTGTAGTTACACAGGACGTAAAATGCTCCGGGAACTCTGCATGTTATGGACATTTTCAGGATCGCTAATTTGATCGTACAGCAAATCCTCGCAAAAAGGATACTGAAGGATTATTCGTGGCCCTATTGAAATAAGAAAACATCCTAATTCCAAAAGCAATGTATCAGTACTATTATCAAGGCATACCACTGTACTGCAATATCATAGATATTATCAGCTCTCTTTGCGAATTTAGGAACATATTTATTAAAGGCTGAAGATAGGCCGCGTTAATTATAGCATTAGGACGACTGACGGACGTGGTACAAGTACAAGAAAAAATTTTTTTTATAGAATAGGAGGCAAACGAACATGTGGCTCACCTGATGGTAAGTGACTACCGCCGCCCATGAACAACAGCATCATCATGGGAACCGCAGGTGCGTTGCTAACTTTTTAGAACTCTTTTCTTGAAGATCCCTAAGTCGTATCTGTCCGGAAAAATCGTATCGTATAAATCGTATAAATGTCAACACGAGATGTGTTTTGACGTTACAATGGGTGCGTTTATCAGAAAAAAGCGCTAGCAAGCGCTTATAAGCGCTAAAATAGTTTTCGGCCAGGACACGATTGCTACTTCAGTAGCGCTGACACAATCCGCCATTTTGCTTATTTAATTTATTTGTTTTGAAGTAGAGTTTATAATTTGTTTTGTGCAATATTAGTTTTAAGTAATATAATGTTATGAATAGACATATACATGTTATTAAAAATTCATGATAGGTAAGTTTTTAATATGAATACCTTACAAACATATATTTAAATTAGGTTAGGTTCTCCGGTTAAAACTAACATCGTGTCCTGGAGGAAAATAGCTACTTACGATTTGACAGCGCTTACCGCTTACGATCGCCATTTTGCTTACAAGCGCTTGCTAGCGCTTTTTTCTGCCAAACGCACCCGAAAAAAGCGCTAGCAAGCGCTTATAAGCGCTAAAATAGTTTTCGGCCAGGACACGATTGCTACTTCAGTAGCGCTGACACAATCCGCCATTTTGCTTATTTAATTTATTTGTTTTGAAGTAGTGTTTATAATTTGTTTTGTGCAATATTAGTTTTAAGTAATATAATGTTATGAATAGACATATACATGTTATTAAAAATTCATGATTGGTAAGTTTTTAATATGAATACCTTACAAACATATATTTAAACTAGGTTAGGTTCTCCGGTTAAAACTAACATCGTGTCATGGAGGAAAATAGCTACTTACGATTCGACAGCGCTTACCGCTTACGATCGCCATTTTGCTTACAAGCGTTTGCTAGCGCTTTTTTCTGCCAAACGCACCCAATCCTTTCCAAATTTCGCATGCAAATTATTTAGAAAATGCCAAATTGCACACTATTTACAAACGTCTGTCAACACAGCGAATCGGGTTTGTAGTAGTGATTAACTGATAATACGACGTAATTGCTTGTATGTGTGCTCCCGGCGACGCCGATCCTCGTACAAAATAAGGTTGACAGCCATTCTATTGTGTATTACAGTATTCCTGCCTGTTTCCTCTCTATGTAGAAGAATTATGTTCCCAACTATGGAACGCACATATTTACTTAAAATAATTGGTGACCTTTACATTTATCCATCCATTACAACGTATAAAGCCGACAACTCTCTATAGATTGCCTCATGGGGGGGGGTTTTGTCATATCTGCCACGCTTGGCCACCGCAGTTTTTACCATTTTAAGTTGTTGTCAGGAAGATGTATTAATCGGATAGTACCTTAAAGTAAAATCAAGGGAGATGTTTATTCGTTTAGCCCTGATAACGTAAATACACAGTGCGGCAAAGTTTGTTAATGTCAGCTTGTTGCTTGTAAAACATATTATTAGCCACTATCGATTTAGCAAAATCTTAGAGCAATTTTTATAAGCTCATAGAAGAATTTGTCTGAATAAAAGAGTTTGTCTGATAAGTCAAAGGTATTCAGGTTAGTGCTTTTAATTAATACTTAGCTTAGTACAAGAACATCTAATATCCATGGTATATAATCTGATTCAATAGGTCTGCGATGTCATATAAGAAACCTATATAACTTTTGCTAATCACTCTTGATGCTGACCCTCAGTCAGCATTAAGTGATTAGCCTAAATAGGTATATAAAAATGTAGGAGTATATGCTTTCGATGCAATATGTCGCAATTTAATAATTATAAGAATTTATAAGAATTATATGATATTTAAGAATTATATTATAATTATAATTAATTTAAAATATTATAATATATATTTTAACTATTATAAGCCACTGCTTGACTGCTAGCCCACTTGATGGTAAGTGGTGATGAAGCCGAAGATGGTAAAGCGCGCTGCTTAAGAGGATACCTTGAAAATGAATTGAAGTTTTGGTTTCGTGGCTTATTCCTTTGTCGGTGAAGCTAACGGACGACTGAGGGAGTGTCAAAATGAAAGTGACGCAATGACTTTATAGTACGCAAATTATGAGATAGCCATACCGAGCAAGCGCTCGGAAAAAAACTAAGTAAGCGCCAAACAACATTTTTATTTATTTTAACAAAACTTCGTTATGTATTAAAAAACTGATGTATGAAAACTTAGATATGATTATTTACTATGCTTTAAAAATAATTCCATGAAAATATTCGTAAAAATATTGTGGTGTCAACAAGAAATGTAAATAATTAGAGCCTATTTTGCAATTTTTTTCTATCGAGAAAATTACATGATATCGTGTTTTCCTTTAATGCAAATCAAGGTCATATAGTCAAAAATCATATACCAAAATTTTGGTTTGTACTCTACAAAACTTAAAAAAATATGTTAAATAGAAAAACCACCAAATTTTCGAGGTATCACCTGAACAAAAGCCTATTCACTCTTGCCTTAAAGACACTTACATCATTTATTGTTATTATTAATAACAACTAATAACTATTACAATTATTTAGTTTTAAATAACTCTCTTTTGTTACATAAGTGATTTTAATAGTATATTACGCAGCGAGGGAGGAAAGAATGACATTGTCATACTTTCCTCTCGTTTGCGTATACCTATTTTTTTATCATACCTTGATCGAAATGAATGTATCTTAAAATGTATCATGACGTTTATTTTTGAAGTTTAAAAACCAGTACCTGGATGACCGAGCTCTGCTCAGAGATACAAATTACATACTGATGAAACATAAATAATATTTTTTGATCTTATAGACATACTAGGAACAACTGAACTGGTTATTTGAATAAAAAATCATGAGTGCAATTAGTTTAGTTAAAATTTTCGTATTTTAAAAAATACTAAAAAAGGGCTCGAAATATTAGATTTTCTCACAAAAGAAGGGAACTTGAAAAAAAGAAAAAATGTCGAACCGAAGACGGGACGCGAACCAAGGAATTACGATTTCGCGACCGCTCGATATCCACTTGAGCTATTACGATCATTACCAAATTTTCAAAATTTACCTTCTTATACTGTGGCAGTTTTTTATTGCCTGAAAACACGGACTAAAAGACATTTTCTAAAAATAAATCCTAGCTTAGAAACTCCCTGTACACAAAATTTTATGAAAATCGTTAGGGCCGTTTCCGAGATTCCGATTATATATATATATATATATATATATATATATATATATATATATATATATATATACACATATATACAAGAATTGTAATTTAAAGGTATAGGATAGAGTTAGAAATTTGACACATGCGTACTAAATTAATAAGTTATTGAATCGGGAGGCAATGTGGCACTTTAGTCCCGGAGAGTAGTCGTCGTAGGTCGAAATACGAACTTTCGATCAAGGTGAAATACATATCATTTCCTATCAAGAAGGGTTTAAGTAGTCTAAGATATCAGTGTACTTTCCTTCCCCTTAACTTTTTAAATTATGAGAAAAATACCTAACGGTTAGATCTTTACTATTTTAATTTAATTATAATGAAAACTATAGCAGTAAAACTCAATAAATTAGAAGATGCCTGAAATGAATCTCTATCATACGCGTATCATAAGCGTGGCCTGACACTGTTTAGCCTGTTCTCTTTTATAATTTCATAGTAAACGCACACGAGTAAGTCTAGAGCAAGAGGAACTACTAAGAAGGTAGCTCGAATCTGAGCTAAGCCTACATCAATAAATCAATTTATTTTGCATTTTGATTGGTGTAAGAATTTAGGTGTGTGTGTTTAGGCCACGGTATTCAGTTACCAATTGTCATCAGTTGGACTATGTGCCCGTTCGTTACTTTTACTTAGTACTTATATATAAAATGGACGTAAGACCGTTTTTAATGAAAATGGGGCATTCCATCTCAGTCTTTAGTAGTAACAACGCATCTGCATTTTGATTATTGAATGAAGATAAGTGTAGAAGTTCACAGCATCGACTTCCTATCAAGTGGATTGTGTGCTCGTTTGTTATCAATATGTTATAAAAAAATAGCAGGGAATTGTATTCGAATCTGGATATGTCGTGACTTTTGTACAAAGCCCGTATAGTGCGATTTCAACTTTTGTTGGATTATTTCGACTACGCCAAAACTGTCTGAAAACGATAAGTTGTCTAATGAAAGTACAATTAATATATCTAATTTTAACTAGTTATTCTGCCAAAAATATGAGCCCCAATATAAAAATCAAAACCTCACAAAATATTAAAAAACCATGGACATTATGTACATATACATGAATATTAAACAACCACCTACCATCAGGTGAGAATGAAGGATAGCAATGTCATATAGTAGATAATACTTACTATTAACACAATTAAATTGTATTCATAAATGAACCTTTATCTTGTTATTCACTCTTCGACTACCAAGTATTTTGTAGTTTTGTACGTTCAATGCCTTATTCCAAGGTAACACCGAAAACAATGGTTAAAAAAACACCGAAAACAAAAAATTACGGTGTAATTAACTATACATAATAATTATGTACTTACAGCCAAGATAAAACGGATTGTTACTACATATCCTATACCTTTAAACGAGCAATTCTTGTATACATATATATAATCGGAATCTCGGAAACGGCTCCAACGATTTTCATAAAATTTTGTGTGCAGGGAGTTTCGGGGGCAATAAATCGATTTGACTAGGATTTATTTTTAGAAAATGTCTTTTTGTCCGTGTTTTTAGGCAATGAAAAACTGCTACAATATCGTAGAATAAGGTAAATTTTGACAGTTTATTAATGATTACAAATAGCTTAATTGGTATATTGGGCGGTCACAAAATCGTAATACCATGGTTCGAGCCCAGACCGACCGGACCGACTTTTTTAATTTTTTTTCAAGTTCCTTTCTTTTTTGAGAAAATCTATTTTTTCGAGCCCTTTTTAGGGTTCCGTAGTCAACTAGGAACCCTTATAGTTTCGCCATGTCTGTCTGTCCGTCTGTCCGTCCTCGCTTAATCTCGGTGATACGCACCTTTAAACTCATAAGTGGGAACACTTATTGTGACGGACGGGAAACTACGGAACCCTACACTGAGCGTGGCCCGACACGCTCTTGGCCGGTTTTTTTTAGTATTTTATAAAACACGAAAATTTAAATCAAACTAATGGCACTCATGATTTTTTATTCAAATAACCAGTTCAGTTTCTTCTATTATGTCGCTAAGATCAAAAAATATTATTCGTATTTCATCAGTATGTAATTTGTATCTAAATATAATTTCCAAAACACACGAATTAAAAAAAACCGAGCGAAAAATACCGGTCAACCGGGTACTGCTTTATAAATCTCTATATTATATAAAAATCAATTGCTGTCCGTTAGTCCCGTAAAATATTATGTACTTGCAGCCGAGATAAAACGGATTGTTACTACATATGCTTTATAAATCTCTATATTATATAAAAATCAATTGCTGTCCGTTAGTCCCGCAAAATATTATGTACTTGCAGCCGAGATAAAACGGATTGTTACTACATATGCTTTATAAATCTCTATATTATATAAAAATCAATTGCTGTCCGTTAGTCCCGCAAAATATTATGTACTTGCAGCCGAGATAAAACGGATTGTTACTACATATGCTTTATAAATCTCCATATTATATAAAAATTAATTGCTGTCCGTTAGTCCCGCAAAATCTCAAAAAGGGCTTGAAGGATTTTGGTGAATTATTTTGTGTGTAATGCAGGAAATAGAGTAAATGGGGCCCTACACTCTATTGCGAAGAGTCAAAATATGTAAAAAAGGCACGTATGGCAATTCACAATGCTGTGTTGGTCCCTACTTTAACGTGTGGTAGTGAAAGTTGGGTGTGGCAGAAGAAGCACGAGAGTAGAATAAACGCAGTAGAAATGCGGTAGTTAACATGGTGAGAAATTGTGTGATAAAAGAAGAGTGTGGTTTGCAAGATGATGTTGTGACCAAGATTAAGAAAGGAATGCTTCGGTGGTTTGGTCATGTGGAAAGAATGAATGAGGAAAGAGTGACAAAGAAAATTTATGTTGCAGAAGTGAATGGCAGAGTCGGAAAGGGACGTCCTAAGCGAAAATGTATCGACCAAATTAGCGATTTATTGAAAACGGGCCAAATTAGGAGTACCCTTAACCGACGAGCATGTATGCGTAGGTATATGGATGTGGAGGAGGCGAGAGAGGTGTGTCAGGATCGTGCCAAATGGAAGTCTGTAGTCTCTGCCTTCCCGTCTAGGTGACAGGCGTGAGTGTTTATGTTTATGTATGTATTTTGTGTGTATTTGAGTGGGTTCCTAGATGGTTTAAAAACTCAATTAGACCTGATAGGTGGCGCTGTTGTGAAGAACCAGAAATCACCCGTGCAAAGGCAGGGCGTATCGCTAGTGTGGAATATAAAATGGAGAGGAAAAGATAATCTAACGAGAATAATATTAAAATAATACAGTTGTGTGATAGTGACGTTTAAGAACCCAGCACCCCATCTCGCCCTGTAAAGTTATAACATATCAATTCTAAAACGGCTTTAGAACAAGTAAATGTACGCCACGCTACCCTGGTGCGAGTTGGCAAGTTCATTCCTCAGTAATGGATTTTTGTACGTTAAAGAATTGCGGTTTGATAATAACCTATTTTACAAAAGTCAGGGTGACCGAAGCAAGCAAGAAACAAGAAACGAGCACACAGTCCACCAGATGAATAATGAATGCTATGGCCCATAGACATTTACATTTATCCTCGATTAAGAATCAAAATTCACAGGAATTGTCAGATTGTCACCCGTTAGGATTAAGATGGAATGCCTCGTTGTCAGTAAAAAGAGCTTTAATAAAAAAACCTGAAGTGGTATTTTACGTAGGGTATTAGTTCATCGTTACCGGTGTGACCTGCGAGGGAACTTTTTACTATATTATTGAACGCCGTAATAAATAATTTGCTGTATAATGGCGATAAAGATAATCCTTCATCTCGTCACGTGGGAGTTGTAGAACCGACTTATACGCCAAGATCTTATGACTTTTGAGCTCTCGGTTTATGCCGGACTAAAATACCCAGCTCGACTACAGCGGCAATACAATATCTAGCAAACAACTCATAAATATGATACAACAAACCGCAAATTGTATCCACAAAGCGCAAACGAATAAATCTTACGTAAACCGAGCGCTAAACAAACGTAATTTGTGAAAATAGAAAAATACAGGTATATGAAATTATATTTTTCAATTTTCAATTTTCTCTATTACTATTTCAAAAGGAGTTATACTGTAAGATTGGGTTCAGTTCAGTATATTGTAAGATTGGGTTTCAGGATGGATATCAAATATTAATGATATTTGATAATCATCCTGAAACCCAATCTTACCATCCTGTTCTACTATTTTTACTTAATTAAGTAGTACCCGGTCGACCGAGCTTTGCTCGGTAGTTTTCGCTCGGTTTTTTTTAATTCGTGTGTTTTGGAAATTATATTTAGATACAAATTACATACTGATGAAATAATAATAATAATATCCCACAATTATCACACACAACGCCATCTAGTCCCAAGCTAAGCAGAGCTTGTGTTATGGGTACTAGACAACTGATAAACATACTTATATATTTCTAAATACATAAATATTATAGATAAATTACACCCAGACACAGAACAAATGATCGTGCTCATCACACAAACACTTGTCCTGGGTGGGAATCGAACCCACGACCTCCGGCATAGCAGTCAGGGTTACTAACCACTAGACCAACAGGCCAGTCATATGATAATGATAAATATGATTAATATTTTTTGATCTTAGCGACATAATAGAAAAAACTGAACTGTTTATCTGAATAAAAAATCATAAGTGCAATTGGTTTAATTTAAATTTTCGTGTTTTAAAACATACTAAAAAAAGGGCTCGAAAAAATAGATTTTCTCAAAAAAGAAAGAAACTTGAAAAAAAATTAAAAAAGTCAGTCGGTCGATCTGGGCTCGAACCATGGTATTACGATTTTGTGACCGCCCAATATACCAATTAAGCTATTTGTAATCATTAATAAACTATCAAAATTTACCTTCTTATTCTAACGATATTGTAGCAGTTTTATTGCCCCCGAAACTCCCTGCAGACTAAATTTTATGAAAATCGTTGGAGCCGTTTCTGAGATTCCGATTATATATATATATATATATATATATATATATATATATATATATATAGTACCTGGTTGACCGAGCTTTGTTCGGTATTTTTCGCTCGATTTTTTTTAATTCGTGTTTTAGAAATTATATTTAGATACAAATTAACATAACAGAAAAAACGGAACTGGTTATTTGAATAAAAAATCATGAGTGCAATTATTTTAATTTAAATTTTCGTGTTTTTAAAAAATACTAAAAAAAGGTCCCAAAAAAATAGATTTTCTCAAAAAAGAAAGGAACTTGAAAAAAAATTAAAAAAGTCGGTCGGTCGGTCTGGGCTCGAACCGGGGTTTTACGATTCTGTGACCGCCCATTATACCAATTAGGCTATTTACAATCATTAACAATCTGTCAAAATTTACCTTCTTATTCGAACGATATTATAGCAGTTTTTCATTGCCTAAAAACACGGACAAAAAGACATTTTCTAAACTTAAATCCTAGCTAGATCGATTTATTGTCCCCGAAACTCTCTGCACACAAAATTTTATGAAAATCGTTGGAGACGTTTCAGAGATTCCGATTATATATTTATATATATATATATATATATATATATATATATATATATATATATATATATATATATATATATATATATATATATACATATATATATACAAGAATTGCTCGTTTAAAGGTATAGGATTTGTACTTTCCATTTAGTGGTAACGCGGTATTCCATAGTTCTGAGGATTAACAAAGCATTTACATTTTGATTTTTAATCGAGGATAGGTGTAGGTTTCTACGGATTTCGGAATCCATTTACCATCGGGTGGACCGTGTGCTCGTTTGTCACCCATATTCTATATTATAAAAAATCGCATTAAAAAACCGTTACCGTTATAGCTTCGATCAACAATACCAACTAGATAACGGGTCACGTACCTACAAAATCATAGCTAAATACTGTCCGCATGAATATAAACTATGAAAAAGACATACATTAAATAACATTTACTGTGAACAACCTTCCAACCTTAAGTTATAACAAATAAAGTTCTTTTTCCCGTTATTGCCTTGCGAGCTACACTCTCACGTGCAAGAGCTCAAATGTCTCATGTGCGCTCTTATTTGCTGAGATTGATTTCTTGCGCCGACCCGACATCTAGTTGGTATTGTTGATCGAAGCGTTATAGCCTAAAGTCCGCTGCTGTAACATATGCCCTGATATTTGCCATAGTTGCTACGCTTGGCAAGCGAATTGTGTATATGGGCCACAGCATCCACTTACCATCAGAAAAACTGTGTGCTCGTTTGTCACCCATATTATCCACCTGATGGTAATTGGATGCTGTGGCCCATATACATCTACATTTACCCTTCGATTAAGGATCAAAATTCAGAGATGCGTTGTCACCCGTGAAGACTAAGATGGAATGCCTCGTTTCCAGTAAAAAGGATCTCTGGTTCTCTATATATTCACCATACGAAACTCAGCAACATTAAGCTGCTATTTTACCCTAGTATTGTGATATTCAATATTCAATGTGAAAAAATATAGAAAAATATTTACGTTGACTTATTTTATAAAAAACGGCAATTCCATAGGTAAAGACTATGTAAATACCTTATATGATCAACAATAAAACTCGTGGGATAGTCGCAGTGGTTGGAATTGAATCTAAAATAGCATTGACACAATTTCTGACACAAATCAAAGTTAACCTTTGTTGTATTGTATTGTTGGTTATCAACGCAAATAATTTACATTAACAAGAAATATTTCTAATTCCAATTTCATAACGGATAAGCTATTAAATACTATTCTGGTCAAACTATTACAACGCATTTAATAAGTCGTCAGATATTTGATAAATAACAAAGAAAGAACCTTTAGAGATAAGACTGTCTGTTATAGTTACGTGGTAGAGCAATGCTGCTGTTATATAGTAGTATAGTTGTAGCACGAATGGGTCGGCTCGACCGGGGAAAGGACCACGCTTTCACAGAATACCAGCGTAAAATAGTAGCTTAATGCTGTGTTTCGTATATTGAGTGTAGAGAACCGGATACCCTTTTTATTGGAATCGAGGCATTTCATCTTAGTCCTCACGGGTGACAACGCATCTGCATTTTCATTTGTAATCGAGGATAGTTGTAGATGTCTATGGGCCACAGCAACCACTTACCATCAGATGGACTGTGTGCTCGTTTGTCACCATATCCTATAAAAAAATAGTTATTCTTATTTAATGCATTTCTTAATTCGTCCCGATTTAATGAAGACAAAAAGGAAATAAAATAAACAGTACTTCCCAGATGCCAAATTTTTAGTCTTTTACAGATTTATAACGGTCGCAAATGACCAAATTGTGCACGTGATGGTAGTTGATACTGTGGTGTGGCCTGTAGACACCCAAAGATTAAGAATCAAAATGCAGATGCGTTGTCATCCTTAAGAACCAAGATGGGATACCTAGTTAATGTAAAAAGGTCTAGTTCTCATTTCTCACTAAACCAAACACAGCACTGTTATCCTGCATTTCTGTGCGAGCGTTGTTACTCCGGTCCTGGAGACCATCCTTCGCGCTGCAGCGTGACTCCACCACGTATAGAAAAGTTACGTCTTTTAAATTTTAAATTGAGCTAAAATCTATCACATCAACGCTTCTCACAGAAACAACGGCTCTATTTAGTTTGCTAGTAACTCGTAGGTGGGCCCATTTCTCTAAGGAAATATTAATTAAAGACACTATCGTTGAAATGACTAAGCATGACCTTCTTCAGGTATATAAAATGTGGAGGCCAGGCGTGGGTATGTTTTATTTTTAATGTCAAAGTAGCAAAATGTTTTATCAAATAAATAGTTGGGGTTTGGGGTGCAGTACGTTACGCTGGGCACGTCGAAAAAAATAAAGAATTCTTTAAGCTATTTTTCGTTCAATTGGTTGAATATAGCGAGCACAAACTACTATGAACTGTTGATAAATTTATTGCTTGACTTTAGACTTTAACTGTAGCCACAATGACTATAACATTGATGATTATTCTTTAAGTAAGTCAGTTCTTAAAACTTTGATTATATATTAAAAGTTGTGTTAACGTCAAATTCTAATTCCAGAACAGGGGAAAATTCTTATATATTCATTTATATCCCCTACTTGATCAGCCAGTACAGCTGGACATGGGATTCGCTGTATATGTCTTCACGTTTATCGCTGCTCATCGTCGCCAGTCCAGTCATTCATCAAGTAAAGAAAAATTCGTTCGACGTTCAAGAACTAGAGACCCTTTTTACTGGAAACGAGGGATTCCATCTTAGTCTTCACGGGTCACAACACATCGGCATTTTGATTGGTGATCGGGGATAGATGTAGATGTCTATGGGCCACAGCAACCACTTACCATCAGGTGGACTGTTTGCTCGTTTGTCACTTTATTCTATAAAAAAAAAGAAACGAGCTTACTCTCTTTCTTAAATAGCGGGCGACGCACTTACAAGTCCAGGTGAGCCGCATACACGTTTATCCCCTCTTCTATAAAAAAGACGCGCGGTAACGCACAGTCACATGGAATACTCGGAGTAACAAGTGTTACTGGTCCATGTGATGGACAAGGTTCTAACTAAAAAGTTTTCGTTTCGTTTCCGAGTCGTTCGTGGCGTTTGTGCGGTCATGTACACTTAGCCTTAGTCACAAGGCTAAGTGTACATGACACTCATGGGATGAATGGGTGATAGACTCTATTATGTCACCGCCACGTATTGTAAATATATAAACATATATTATGTATTATATATTTACTTTATGTTTTTCACAGTAGCCTAATGGCAGGGTGGGAATTGCGAACTCAAAAGGTCGTGGGTTCGAATCCACCATTGAACTACTGACGTGAACCACTCCTAACACAAGCATTTTAAGCTTACCAGAAGTGGTTAATGGGAATATTAGTAATGTTAGAAGCATTGCTAATGGTTTCTTCATTAAAAAAAGAAAAAAGAAAGGGTATAAAGAGCCAGTATTTTTTTTTATAGGAGAGGGGGCAAATGAGCATACGGCTCAGCTGATGGTAAGTTATTACCGCCGCCCATGAACAATTGCAACACCAGGCGAATTGCAGACGCGTTGCCGGCCTTTTAAAAAGGAGTAGGCTCTTTTCTTAACTGTCCGTAAGTCGTATTTTCGAAGAAAACTTCCTTTAAATCGCACAGTGGTTGACCGCGAGTCATCCAGATGGTATGGATTGTATCGCGAGTTTTGTAGCGATGTGAATGCGATGTGATGTGATGTGAAATTGTGCGGCTGGAATTAGTCCGAACATTTCCTCAGAGCGCTCCCCGTGGTAAACGCGATAAAATACGCAGAGATGCAACATCTCTTCGCAGTGCCTGTGAGTCAAGCCGATCGGAAAGAGCTCGGACTGTTCTGCGCTGGATGTCTACTATTATAACTAGTACTTATACCCCTCAGTCTTCAGAGGTTACGACGCATCTGAAGACTTCTTTGTTTGAAGTGGGCTTCAGATGTCGATGGTTTGCAGTAGTAGCCGCATGCATCAGGTGGACGGTAAGTTCTTTCTCACTTCAATCATATAAAAAATTATGTATATACATATATAAGTCGAACAAATAAAAGCGTCAGTTAGAACTTTCAAACGAGGTGCAAGTTAAACGGCTACATTCCAGTTACAAAAAGTAAGTAACCTGCTTTCTGCAAACTAAATGAGAGTAACGGACACTTACAATAGCGACACGAAACTTCCCACAGACGTACTGTACAGAGCACAGGCATAACTCTTTTTTATAATGTATGTATAATTGCAGTGACCAACGATTTTACAATCCCCTAATGGTAAGCCCGCATCTGCATCCCATGGACACCTGCAACTAAACTCATTTATTTATTTATTTATAAGGGTCACCGAGAGATGATACACAAATATTAAAAACAAGAACCAAGCTTTGTGAGAAACATGCAATGTGCTCACCCAGTTATAGGTAACCACAGCTAACACAGAGTAATGTTGCGAAAAGTTAATTATCGTATAATTTAATAGTACAGTAGCAAAATTGCGTATTTGTGAGAAATTAAAAGGGTTTTACATTTATCATCTAAAACTTAGATTCTAAATAAAGTAACATTTTTCTTCTGAAATTATTTAAATTGTCATTGAAAATATCTAAATCAGATGGCCTAGATATATCATTATACAGTCTAAACATTTTGCATAATGCTGAATTAAGACCGAGGTTAATCCTGTGAGGTGGGACCATAAACAGCTTGTAGACATTAAATCGTGGTAATCTGCTTGGAGCATTAATGTTAACCATTTCAAGTAGTTGAGGACAGTCAATGCCATTATTACATAGTTTGTAGAGGAAGCTCAAATCCAAAAGTTTGCGCCTGTCATATAAGGAAGATATACGGAAATGCTTTAGCCGTTCATCATATGAAGTTAAGGAGCGGTGTCGGTTAAATTTCAATACTAGCATGCTAAGGAACCTCCGCTGTACTAGTTCAATTCCACTCTTATGAACCTCATAGAAAGGAGACCAAACTTGAGAACAATATTCAAGGTTGCTCCGAACTAAGCTGTGAAAGAGTAGTAGTAATGTTTGAGTATGTCTGAACTGTTTGGTGTTTCTACCTAAAAATCCGCACATTTTGGACGCCTTTGTTATAATACTGTTTATATGTGGTACAAAAGACAGTTTACTATCCAACAAAACGCCCAGGTCTCGTATACACTCTACTTGATTGAGTACTGTGTTGCCAATTTTGTATGTAGTTTGGATAGGAGTATGTTTGCGTGTGAATGACATATGATAACACTTTTTAGCATTCAGAATCATATTGTTTTGAGTACACCACTCGATCAATCTATCCAAATCGGCTTGAATAAGCTGGGAGTCTGTTGATGATCTAACAGGTCTAACGAATTTCAAATCGTCAGCAAACAGGTAAACTTCTGTGTACAAAAAACATTCTGTCACTGAGTTGATCAAAATTAAAAACAAAAGGGGCCCTAAATGTGACCCTTGAGGAACACCCGAGATTACCTTAAACGATTCAGACTGGCTTCCATTAACAACTACATAACACTCGCGACGAGTTAAGTAAGATCTAAACCAATCCAAAATAGAGCCACCAATACCACAACTACTTAATTTCGTCAAAAGTATCTCATGGTCAACTTTATCAAATGCCTTGCTAAAATCAGTATAGATAGCATCGACTTGAGAACCCTGATCGACATACTGGATAATATAATTAGTGAAGGCAATTAAATTAGTAGTGGTGGACCTATTTCTAAGGAAACCATGTTGACGATTAGTAATTTGAAATTTTAGTAAATTGTAAACATAAGGGTAGATTAAAACTTCAAAAACTTTAAGAAAAATAGATTAAATGGATATTGGTCTGTAATTTCTAATGTTATTCTTAGTACCATATTTGTAAATGGGAACAATTTTAGCCATTTTCCAGTAGGTAGGAAATATTCCAGTTTTAAGAGATTCGTTGAAGATACATGTAAGTGCTAATGATAGTTGCTTAGCACATTGATATATAAACAACGGCGGTAATCCATCTGGGCCAGGACCTTTATTAAGTCAAGTCTCTTTAGCCTAGTGAGAATTAAATTATCCGACAGCATAATAGAGCTAAGCGAGGATGAAAATGAATGGACACCATCGCGTTTATAATAACAAACTTGTGGATTTAGACTTTTACTATAAATAGATGAAAAATTTTTCGCAAAGAGTTCACTTGTGCTTGTTTCATCCGCTCCAGTTTCATGGTCTAATTGCATACGGGATGGTATATTGCTACTATTTTTACGCTTATGCTTTATAAATGTCTAAAAATATTTAGGATTTGAGGTTATACTATGTTCAAGGCGTTTGTAATAACTATTATAGCACTGTTTCATGAATTTTTTTGTTCTTTGTTTTAGCAAGTCTAGGGCAATTTTATCCATCGGATTATTATATTTCTTAACGCGTTTTTTTTTTTTTCTTTAATACTCCTTATAAGACCTTTAGAAAACCAAATTGGATATTTAATGCTTTTAGGTGTGGTGAGTGGAACATGTTTACTTATAGTAGCACGCAATACATCATAAAAACGAGTAACCATTTCATCAACATTCCTACATAATGCAAATATATTGAGCCAATCAACACTATCCAATTCATTTTTGATAGACTCATAGTTAGCTTTGTGGAAATTAGGTCTAGATTGTAGGGATGGTTGTAAATGATTGATGGAGTGGAAAATAATTTCAAATACAAGAGGTGGATGAAAAGGATCAATAGCGGTTAATGCTTCGT